>CM053037.1:199976431-200556431 GCA_028564925.1 Lithobates sylvaticus | reverse complement strand
TTTTCGTTCGTTCGTTTTCGTACGAATGAACGAATCATTCGAATCGTACGAATCCGAATAACGAATCGTAACGAATCGTACGAATCCGATTAACGAATCATTCGAATCGAACGAATCCGAAAAACAACGAAAATCCGAAAAAAACAAATTAGAAACAACGAATGTACTAAATGAAGAAAATCTGAAAAACGAAAACGAACGAAAAAATTCGTACATTCTTAACTTTTTTTTTTGTTGAATTGGTAATTTTCCGTGTCTCTTACAATGGCGCTGCTAAACGTACTTCGAATGGATTGAACAAAAAATTCGTACATTCGTAACTTTTTTTTCGATTCGTAACTTTTTTTTGATTCGTACCTTTTTTTTTCTATTCGTAACTTTTTTTATTTTATTTTTTTCGATTTGTAATTTTCCGTGTCTTTATTGAACAAAAAAATTCGTACATTCGTACCTTTTTTTTTGATTCGTAACTTTTTTTTTTTCTCGATTCGTAACTTTTTTTTTCTCGATTCGTAACTTTTTTTTTTCGATTCGTAACTTTTTTTATTTTATTTTTTTCGATTTGTAATTTTCCGTGTCTTTATTGAACAAAAAAATTTGTACATTCGTAACTTTTTTTTCGATTCGTAACTTAATAATAGCATACACATTACATAAAATTATGAATTATGCTCCGATTACGAATCTACGAATGTTACAAATGTTACGAATAAATACGAATGCGTCCGAAAATTAAACTAACGAAAAAACGAATCAACGAAAAAATAACTCTTACGAATGTACGAATCGTTACGAATACGAACACCGACGGCTTACGAATGTACGAATCATTACGAATCAACGGAAACGAAAAAAACGAAACGAAAAAAAAGAATTTTTTTCGGAAACGAAAAAAACGAAACGAAAATAAACAAATTTTTTGGTTGTGCACATGTCTAACACACACTCGGAAAATCCGACAACAGGCATTTGTCCGTGGAAAATTCCTAAGCCTGCCATCCAACAATTGTCTGCGGAAAATGCGACAACAATTGTCCGATGGAGCGTACAAACGGTCGGATTTTCCGCCAACAGTCTGTCAACACACATTTCCCGGGAGAAAATCCGATCGTCTGTGCGAGGCTTAACGCGTGGAAAATCCATGGCCGGTTCACTTTAAGTAGGTGAAGACACCCTTTAGGCGGTAATTGGCGGCGCCTCCAGCGCCGGTGTCATGTTCTCCTCAATGAGCTACACTTATTTAATGCTATTTTTATTGACTTTGGGATTGTAATACAAAGCCAGCCGTCTTTAATGAATTGTGTCCAGGGAGACGCGAGGAACGATTGGCCCAACACGGCTATAAATCAGGCCGAGCGTCGGCCGCCTCCTCACACCGGGGAAATCAGAGACCAGGCTGGGGAAAGTTCTGGAGCTTCAGTGCACCTCGGAAATTTCCCTTCATCCGCGGTAATTATGTGATGGGAGAGAATGGCGAGCAGCAGAAATGAAATCTTATCACTTTTAATATTTCAGCTGGCTCTTCTCCAAAAACGTAATGTGGACGGCTGAGCCAATCATTGTATAAGCAATAAAACAAGGGAAGGGATAATCATGTCATCCAGAACTCGCCGCCAACGCCGCAAAAATAAAAAAAAGCAAATGTTACAATGTTGCGCATAAATTAAAGGTCCCAATAAAGATGCAGCGAAGATATGGAAGACCGCGTCGTATTCCGAGTTTGTGTGAAAGGACCGCGCTGCTTACGTTTTGGGTTTAGAGGAAGTTTGAGGTTCCATTTTGAAAGTCAAGCCGCCTCCTTTTTTTCTTATACACCAGGCCCAGGCCATACATCTATTGTATATAAAAGACCCCCTACAGTCCGGCTTCCGCCCGCGACATGCCACTGAAACTGCCCTACCAAAACTCACCAATCACCTACCAACTGCTAAAACCAACAGCCAGCACTCAGGGCTGGTGCAAGGATTTTGGACACACTAGGCGAAACTTCACTTTTCCACCCCCCCCCCCTGGCTTCACCCCTGACTCCACCCCCTTTTCCCTGCCCATGTATACCCCACCTTTTTAATGAAGCGCCCATCAAATGCAGCCTCACCAGCGCCCGTCAAATGCAGCCTCACCAGCGCCCATCAAATACAGCCTCACCAGCGCCCATCAATGCAGCCTCACCAGCGCCCATCAAATGTATCCTCACCATCACCCATCAATGCAGCCTCACCAGCGCCCATCAAATGCAGCCTCACCAGCGCCCATCAAATGCAGCCTCACCAGCGCCCATCGAATGCAGCCTCACCAGCGCCCATCAAATGGAGCCTCACCAGCTCCCATCAAATGCAGCCTCACCAGCGCCCATCAAATACAGCCTCACCAGCGCCCATCAATGCAGCCTCACCAGCGCCCATCAAATGTATCCTCACCATCACCCATCAATGCAGCCTCACCAGCGCCCATCAAATGCAGCCTCACCAGCGCCCATCAAAAGCAGCCTCACCAGCGCCCATCAAATGTAGCCTCACCAGCGCTTATCAAATGTAGCCTCACCAGCGCCCATCAAATGTAGCCTCACCAGCGCCCATCAAATGCCTCACCAGCGCCCATCATATGCAACCTCACCAGCGCCCATCAAATGTAGCCTCATCAGCACCCATCAATGCAGCCTCACCAGCGCCCATCAAATGTATCCTCACCAGCACCCATCAAATGCAGCCTCACCAGCGCCCATCAAATGCAGCCTCACCAGCGCCCATCAAATGCAGCCTCACCAGCGCCCATCAAATACAGCCTCACCAGCGCCCATCAAATTCAGCCTCACCAGCGCCCATCAAATGTATCCTCACCATCACCCATCAATGCAGCCTCACCAGCGCCCATCAAAAGCAGCCTCACCAGCACCCATCAATGCAGCCTCACCAGCACCCATCAAATACAGCCTCACCCGCGCCCATCAAATACAGCCTCACCAGCGCCCATCAAAAGCAGCCTCACCAGCGTCCATTAATGCAGCCTCACCAGCGCCCATCAAATATATCCTCACCATCACCCATCAATGCAGCCTCACCAGCACCCATCAAATGTATCCTCACCATCACCCATCAATGCAGCCTCACCAGCACCCATCAATGCAGCCTCACCAGCACCCATCAAATGTAGCCTCACCAGCACCCATCAAAAGCAGCCTCACCAGCGCCCATCAAAGCAGCCTCACCAGCGCCCATCAAAAGCAGCCTCACCAGCGCCCATCAAAAGCAGCCTCACCAGCACCCATCAAATGTAGCCTCACCAGCGCCCATCAAAAGCGGCCTCACCAGCGCCCATCAAAAGCGGCCTCACCAGCGCCCATCAAATGCAGCCTCACCAGCGCCCATCCAAATGCAGCCTCACCAGCGCCCATCAAATGCAGCCTCACCAGCGCCCATCAAATGCAGCCTCACCAGCGCCCATCAAATGCAGCCTCACCAGCTCCCATCAAAATGCAGCCTCACCAGCGCCCATCAAATGCAGCCTCACCAGCGCCCATCAAAATGCAGCCTCACCAGCGCCCATCAAAATGCAGCCTCACCAGTGCCCATCAAATGTAGCCTCTCCAGCGCCCATCAAATGCAGCCTCACCAGCGCCCATCAAATGCAGCCTCACCAGCGCCCATCAAATGCAGCCTCACCAGCGCCCATCAAAATGCAGCCTCACCAGCGCCCATCAAAAGCAGCCTCACCAGCGCCCATCAAATGTAGCCTCACCAGCGCCCATTAATGCAGCCTCACCAGCGCCCATCAAATATATCCTCACCATCACCCATCAATGCAGCCTCACCAGCACCCACCAAATGTAGCCTCACCAGCGCCCATCAAATGTAGCCTCACCAGCGCCCATCAAATGTAGCCTCTCCAGCGCCCATCAAATGTAGCCTCTCCAGCACCCATCAAATGCAGCCTCACCAGCGCCCATCAAATGTAGCCTCACCAGCGCCCATCAAATGCAGCCTCACCAGCGCCCATCAAATGTAGCCTCACCAGCGCCCATCAAAAGCAGCCTCACCAGCACCCATCAAATGTAGCCTCACCAGCGCCCATCAAATGTAGCCTCTCCAGCACCCATCAAATGCAGCCTCACCAGCGCCCATCAAATGTAGCCTCACCAGCGCCCATCAAATGCAGCCTCACCAGCGCCCATCAAATGTAGCCTCACCAGCGCCCATCAAAGTGGCCTCACCAGCGCCCATCAAATGTAGCCTCACCAGCGCCCATCAATGAATGTTTGCTCGATTCCATTCATTCAGGAGTCGGGACACAGACACAGTCCTCCGCAGCCTCTGACACTATGTGCAAACAGAGCAGAGGCTGCCTGCTGATGCAGAGACTTAGTTGTTTGCTGTCGAGAAAGAGGGTAGGAACTCCAGTGGCTTGGCACCCTAGAGAGCAGGGCGCCCTAGGTGTTTGCCTAGTGGTAGCACCAGCCCTGCCAGTACTCCATACTTCTCTTCATACTCATATTCTTGGACCTTTCTGTTGCCTTCGACACAGTTAACCACCCGCTCCTCCTCAACAAACTCCATTCCCTTGGCCTCCATGATTCTTCTCTTTCCTGGTTCTCCTCCTATGTATCTCCACACACTTTCAGTGTCACATACAACATCTCCACCACTTCTCTTCCACTTTCTGTCGGGGTACCCCAAGACTTCGTCCTTAGGCCCCTCCTATTCTCTCTCTATACCTCTTCCCTGGGCCAGTTGATAACCTCCCATGGCTTCCAATACCACCTCTATGCCGACGACACCCAGATCTATCCCTTCACTCCTCAACTTACCCCCTCGATCTCCTCAACTTACCCCCTCGATCTCCTCAACTTACCCCCTCGATCTCCTCATGTATCACAGACTTACTGAGTGACGTATCAGTCTGGATGTCACGCCACTTCCTCAAACTCAACATTTCTAAATGTCAATGTAAATGTCAATCCCTTCACTGGCTTCCCCTTCTCCACCGTATAAAATTCTAAATACTAACCACAACATACAAAGCCATCCACAACATCGCCCCCAACTACATCACCAACCTCATCTGCAGATATCGCTAAAATCGTCCCCTCCGCTCCTCCCAGGACCTCCTGCTCTCTAGATCCATTGTTACCTTCTCTCGTGCTCACCTTCAGGACTTCTCCAGAGCCTCTCCCATCCTCTAGAACTCCCTGCCCTAGTATTTCCGATCAGCCCCTAACCTGTCTACCTTAATGCGATCTCTGAAAACTCAGTCAGGGAAGCCTACCCCCCACCTAAGAACTGGACCGAGTTACCTCCATCAGATCATTCCTGCAGCTATTACCTTTTGTACCACCACCCCATCCCTTTAGACCAGGGGTCTCCAAACTTTTCACTTCGGGGGCCACATTGTGCATTTTTCACATATTCGCGGGCCGAAAAAATAAATATATTTTTTTAATGAATCGGCAGTAGAATAAAATAGAATTTGACAGGCTGCCGGCAGTAGAGCTTGATGGCGCACCTAAAAGATGTAACCTCATGCACTGGGGCTAAAATTCCAGTGTTCACAGGGTCAACACACACACGCCTCCATACATTTGGTCCTCATCAGACCCCTCGCTGCACATTTTGTATCCTCATCAGAGCCCCCCTGCATATTTGTGTCCCCCTTAGAGCCCCCTTCCATATTTGTGTCCCCATCAGAGCCCCCCCCCGAATATTTGTGCCTGAATAAGAACCCCTGCATATTTGTATTCCCATCAGAGCCCCCTGACACGTTTGTGTCCCCATCAGAGCCCCCTTCCATATTTGTGTCCCCATCAGAGCCCCCTTCCATATTTGTGTCCCTATCAGAGCCCCCTTCCATATTTGTGTCCCCATCAGAGCCCCCTTACATATTTGTGTCCCCATCAGAGCCCCCTTTACATCAGAAGCCCCCTTCACATCAGAGCCCCCTTCCATATTTGTGTCCCCATCAGAGCCCCCTTACATATTTGTGTCCCCATCAGAGCCCCCCATATCAGAGCCCCCTTACATATTTGTGTCCCCATCAGAGCCCCCTTACATATTTGTGTCCCCATCAGAGCCCCCTTACATAATTGTGTCCCCATCAGAGCCCCCCTTACATATTTGTGTCCCCATCAGAGCCCCCTTACATATTTGTGTTCCCATCAGAGCCCCCTGCACATTTGTGCCCCCATTGGAGCCCCCTGCACATTTGTGTCCTTATAAGAACCCCCATACACACTGTGTCCCCATCAGACCCCCGCTGCATATTTGTGTCCTCATCAGAGCCCCTCACATATTTATGTTAAAATCAGAACCCCCTCTGCATATTTGTGTCCCCATCAGAGACCCCTGCACAATTGTGTCCCCCTTAGTGCCCCCCTTCCACATTTATGCCCCCCATCACAGCCCCCTGCACAATTGTGTCCCCCTTAGAGCCCCCTTCCACATGTATGGTCCCCCTTAGAGGCCCCTTCCACATTTATGCCCCAATCAGAGACCCCAGCACAATTGTGTCCCCCTTAGAGCCCCCTTCGACATTTATGCCCCCCATCAGAGACTCCAGCACAATTGTGTCTTCCCCCTTAGAGCCCCCTGCAAAACTGTGTCCCCCTTAGAGCCCCCTTTCCACTTTTGTGTCTCTCAAACTAGCCCCCGCCGCACATTTGTGTCCCCATCACCACCAGCAGTCACATCTGTGTCCCTCTTACACCTGTGTCCGGCTTCAGCGCTGTTCTGCTGCACCTCCCGGCTCCCGCCCAGCTGTTACACAGACACGTTGTAGCCAAAAGCACAGCCGTAAATCACACTGATGCTAACAGAGGGGCGGGACCCGGGCGGTGCAGTAGGTCCTATCAACAACTAGTGAGGCGCCGGGTTAGACATGCTCCGTCGGGCTGCGGGACCTGTGCTGCATACTATCAGGGCTGATTATGAAGCGCAGTTCCTGCTACCCGACATAGCTTTAGCAGGAACCGACCATGCAGTGAGTCTGGCGACTCAACCTGCGGGCCGGGAAAAACGTCCCAGCGGGCCGGATGTGGCCCGCGGGCCGTACTTTGGAGACCCCTGCTTTAGACTATAAGCGCCATTAGCAGGGGCCTTGTATTCCTACTGTATTGAACTGTATTGTAATTGTACTGTTCCCCTCTACATTGTAAAGCTCAAACTGTAACGCGCAAACTGTTGTAGCTGTATAAATCCTGTATAATAATAATGAAACCTTTATATTGCATACAGAGGATCATACCACCTTTTATTTTGTACATAGAATGCCATGCAACCTCTATTGTGTATATAGAAGGCCATGCATCTTCCATGTTGTATATTAAAGGCTACAAAATGTATATGCTGTATACAGAGGTTCAAACCACCTTTATTTTGTACACAAAATGTCATGCAACCCCCCGATTTTGTACATAGAAGACCACACATCCTTTACTGTACTTATATAAAGCCATACAGCCTTCATTTATTTTGTACAGAGGGCCACACAGCCTTCATGCTATATGTAGAAGGCTATTCTTACAGAGCATGGAGGAAGGGGTTTGGGTATGGGGGAGGTGGGGGAATTCTTATGGGTTCGTATGGTGGAGGAATGTCCTCATCCCTTTTAGGAAGAACAGTATGGGGGAAGGAGTTTGGGTATGGGGGTCTTATGGGTTGGTATGGTAGGGGAATGTCCTCATCCCTTTAGGAAGGACAGTATGGGGGAAGGGGTTTGGGTATGGGGGGGGGGGGGGGTTCTTATTGGTTGGTATGGTAGAGGAATGTCCTCATCCCTTTAGGAAGGACAGTATGGGGGAAGGGGTTTGGGTATGGGGGGGGGTTCTTATGGGTTGGTATGGTAGTGGAATATCCTCATCCCTTTGGGAAGGACAGTATGGGGGGGGGGGGGGTTCTTATGGGTTGGTATGGTAGTGGAATGTCCTCATCCCTTTGGGAAGGACAGTATGGGGGGGGGGGGGGTTCTTATGGGTTGGTATGGAAGTGGACAGTATGGGGGGGTTATGGTTTGGTATGGTAGAGGAATGTCCTCATCCCTTTAGGAAGGACAGTATGGGGGAAGGGGTTTGGGTATGGGGGGGGGGGGGGGGGGGGGTTCTTATGGGTTGGTATGGTAGTGGAATGTCCTCATCCCTTTAGGAGGGACAGTATGGGGGAAGGGGTTTGGGTATGGGGGGGGGGGGGGGGGGGGGGGGGGGGTTCTTATGGGTTGGTATGGTTGTGGAATGTCCTCAGCCCATTTAGGAAGGGCAGTATTTAGGGGGGGGGGGGGGGGGGGAAGGGCAGTATGGGGGAAGGGGTTTGGGGGTGGGAGGGGGGGGGGGGAAGTTGGTATGGGGGGGGGGGGGGTGGGGGGTTCTTATGGGTTGGTATGGTTGTGGAATGTCCTCAGCCCATTTAGGAAGGGCAGTATGGGGGAAGGGGTTTGGGTATGGGGGGGGGGGGTTCTTTTGGGTTGGTATGGTAGTGGAATGTCCTCATCCCTTTAGGAAGGACAGTATTGGGGAAGGGGTTTGGGTATGGGGGGGGGGGGGGGGGGGGGGGGGTCTTATGGGTTGGTATGGTTGTGGAATGTCCTCATCCCATTTAGGAAGGGCAGTATGGGGGAAGGGGTTTGGGTATGGGGGGGGGGGGGGGGGGGGGGGGGGTTCTTATGGGTTGGTATGGTTGTGGAATGTCCTTATCCCATTTAGGAAGGGCAGTATGGGGGAAGGGGTTTGGGTATGGGGGGGGGGGGGGTTCTAATGGGTTGGTATGGTTGTGGAATGTCCTCATCCCTTTAGGAAGGACAGTGTGGGGGAAGGGGTTTGGGTATGGGGGGGGGGGGGGGGTTCTTATGGGTTGGTATGGTTGTGGAATGTCCTTATCCCATTTAGGAAGGGCAGTATGGGGGAAGGGGTTTGGGTATGGGGGGGGGGGGGGTTCTTATTGGTTGGTATGGTTGTGGAATGTCCTCATCCCTTTAGGAAGGACAGTGTGGGGGAAGGGGTTTGGGTATGGGGGGGGGGTGCTTATGGGTTGGTATGGTTGTGGAATGTCCTCATCCCTTTAGGAATGACAGTATATGGGAGGGGTTTGGGTATGGGGGGGGGGGGTTCTTATGGGTTGGTATGGTTGTGGAATGTCCTCATCCCTTTGGGAAGGACAGTATGGGGGAAGGGGTTTGGGTATGGGGGGGGGGGGTTCTTATGGGTTGGTATGGTTGTGGAATGTCCTCATCCCTTTGGGAAGGACAGTATGGGGGAAGGGGTTTGGGTATGGGGGGGGGGGGGGGGGGGGTTCTTATGGGTTGGTATGGTAGAGGAATGTCCTCATCCCTTTAGGAAGGACAGTATTGGGGAAGGGTTTTGGGTATGGGGGGGGGGGGGGGGGGGGGGTTCTTATGGGTTGGTATGGTTGTGGAATGTCCTCATCCCTTTGGGAAGGACAGTATGTGGGCCTCAAACATGGGGGAAGGAGTTCCGGTATCGAGGGTAAGAGAATAAAATAAATTCTTCTGCTTCTCCTGTGGCCCCTCGGGACCTCGTTGACATGGGATTTCCAGGCTGAAAGCTTCATTATTAGGACAGAACTGGTTGTGGGTCTCCATTATTTTCCCTGCTGTAGTTCCGGTATCTTTATAAAAACCTGCAATGTGGGCAATTAGAGAAGTACTATTGCACCGCGATTGACCACGGCGACTGACGTCCTATTGACCTTCCCTGACCCATAACTTCTCCTTAAAGTCTCACCTCTGGCTATAGTAGTAATTGTGTGTCTATCACGAGGGGCTGTCAGGGAACGCGTGCCTTTGGGGGGTGCTGGAGCCATCATTAAATGTTTAAGCCTCAGGGAAATCATTCTCAGACCTCGGCTTAAAGTGACAACAAACAGCTAATGGCGGCTTTTATACACAAAGTCCGGCGCGTTTTGGGTATTTATAGGAGCTCTAGAGAACGTGACATAATTAAAGCATTTATCTCCAACCATTGGCAGTTCTGTGCAGCAGATGTGAACCCTTTACTGGAGAACATCCTTTCATCCCGCCTGACATCTCTGCTGATCTGCAATCTCTTCCCATCTCCGTACACTCCAGAGATGGCGTCTTGGCATTTCTCAGGGTGGGTTTCCTAATGGTGACCATGCCTGTATAATGTGTGATAACAAAAGGCACTTATGGTCTTCATCAGAAGCATGTGTAGTACTAGTAGGGTGACAACGCAGGAGGACAATTGGGAGACAAGGATCAAGCGTTGTCACCCTATAACCGAGAACCTTCATGGCAGGATCACCAGCAGAGCCATCGTTATTATTCCTTTGACCCTGGGCAAACCTTTTCTTGGGCCCATCCTGAATCCACTTATCAACTATTTGTGGGCTCAAGGGACAGCTGCTTTGGGGCCCCACAACAATGACTGGGCCTTGGGGCAGCTGACCCTTTTGCCCTGGGTTAAAGACGCCCCCCCCCGGAAGAGCCTTCTTATTCATTTGACCCTGGGCAAACCTTTTCTTGGGCCGATCCCAAATCCACCTATCAACTATTTGTGGGCAGTGTGGGCTCAAGGGACAGCTGCTTACAGGCCCCACAACAATCACTGGGCCCAGGAAAGCTGCCCCTTTTGCCCTGGGTTAAAGACGGCCCCGGAAGAGTCTTCTTTATTATTCATTTGACCCTGGGCAAACCTTTTCTTGGGCCCATCCCGAATCCACTATCAACTATTTGTGGGCAGTGTGGGCTCAAGGGACAGCTGCTTTGGGGCCCCACAACAATGACTGGGCCCGGGGGCAGCTGCCCCTTTTGCCCTGGGTTAAAAACGCCCCCCCCGGAAGAGCCTTCTTTATTATTCATTTGACCCTGGGCAAACATTTTCTTGGGCACATCCCGAATCCACTATCAACTATTTGTGGGCAGTGTGGGCTCAAGGGACAGCTGCTTTGGGGCCCCACAACAAAGACTGGGACCGGGGCAGCTGCCCCTTTTGCTCCGTGTTAAAGACGGCCCTGGTCACCCCGAGATACATTTTAGGAAAGCTACAGATAAGTTGGCTCTTATTTTTTATCATCTAGCCCCCCCCCCCCCCCCCCCCCACACTTGATTAATCCTGTATTGATTGCGCAGTGTAGTGTGTTCTCTATGTGGGGTGCGTCCATGAAAAAGTGTACGTTTGCCTTCGAATATAATAATGAGAAAATGTTTATTTTTTTGAGAAAAGTGTAAATGTATCGGTGGTGATAAATGCGGGGATTGGATTTTGCTGCAGAAAATGGTTGCGTCTTTACAAATAAGAAAATGCAGATTTTTCCGGTTGGAACTTGTTCTAATGGCTTCACGCAGGTTACTGTTGACATGTGTCGCGTTCTATTGAGATCTTAAATTAGAACTAAAGGCAGAACTTTTTTTTTTTTGGAAAGAGTAAAAGAGAGAGCGCTCCAACCCCCCGACAGGTTTTGTTGCCATCTGTGTCCCATTGGGGAGATTTCCCTTCATTTCCTGCCTGTTTTTTTTAGGTGTCCCCATTGGAAGACCTCCACTTCACCTCTTCAGGTCCGCCCCGTAGCGGTATTACGGCACCTGTCCGCCGCATGAGATTTAATAAACATTGTGTCAGCAGAAATCCTAAAGACCTTAAACCCGCGGACCTCGTTTTAGCGTCTTGTGAGACGGTTTAGTGAGATCCCGGCGTAATGACGTCCCCGGATTCTCATTCCCTTTTCTATCGCACGGCTTAGCCAGAAATGTATACAGTAAGCTCATCTTTAATGAGTGTGGATGTGAAAGGTTTAAGCCAACGTACAATGAACTGAATATTGCAAAGGTTTAAGTCCTCGTTCTTGTGTATGTTCCTCTAATCCCCCAAAGCGATTGAAAAAAAAAAAAAGGGACGCGGAGAGGGGACAGAATAATAAAACACGGCTTGCGGCGAGCCCCGGAGCCCTCACTAAACTCGTATTCTCAGACATTGTCATGTTAACCCTTTTGCCCAGAAAACCGATCGATTGCCCTCCACTGACCCGAATGGAACATTTGTACCAGTCACAGCTTAGGAGACATTGCAGGTCCGTTTATTGAAAAGTATTAGACATGTGCACAACAAAAAATATTTGTTTATTTTCGTTTCGTTTTTTTTTTTTTTTTTTTTTTTTTTATTTTTTTTTTGTTTCCGTTGATTCGTAACGATTCGTAAATTCGTAAAAGTTATTTTTTCGTTGATTCATTTTTTCGTTAGTTTAATTTTCGTTTATTCGTTCATTCGAAATTCGGACGCATTTGTATTTATTCGTACTTTCGTAACATTTGTAACATTCGTAATCGGTGCATAATTCATAATGTTATGTAATGTGTATGCTATTATTACATTTTAACCACTTTCAGCCCCGGACCAATTGGCAGCCAAAGGACCAGGACCCTTTTTGCAATTCGGCACTGCGTCGCTTCAACTAACAATTGCGCGGTCATGCGACGTGGCTCCAAACCAAAATTGGCGTCCTTTTTTTCTCCAGAAATAGAGCTTTCTTTTGGTGGTATTTGATCGCCCCTGCGGTTTTTATTTTTTGCGCTATAAACAAAAATAGAGCGACTATTTTGAAAAAAATGCAATATTTTTAACTTTTTGCTATAATAAAATATCCCCAAAAAATATATAAAAAAACATTTTTTTTCCTCTGTTTAGGCCGATACGTATTCTTCTACTTATTTTTGGTAAAAAAAATCGCAATTAGCGATTATTGATTAGTTTGCGCAAAAGTTATAGCGTTTACAAAATAGGGGTTAGTTTTATAGCATGTTTATTAATATTTTTTTTTTTTTTAGTAATGGCGGCGATCAGCGATTTTTATTGTGACTGAGACATTTTGGCGGACACATCTGACATTTTTGACACATTTTTGGGACATTTGTCATTGATGCACTGATTCCTATGTAAATGACAGTTGTAGTTAGGGGGTTAACCACTAGGGGGCGGGGAGGAGTCAGTGTGACGTGTGTGTTTTTTTTTACAGTAGGGTGGGCGTGGCTGTACGTCTGACGTCATTGATCGGCTTTCCCGATGACAGGGAACCCGCCGATCACTGACAGTCAGTGTAGGAAGCGCGGGGAGAGGTTTGTTTACATAGTCCTCTCCCCGTTCTTCCGCTCCGTAACCCGATCGCGGGATACCAGCGGCGATCGGGTCCGCTGGTCCCGCGGCCGGGGTCAGGGAGCTCCCGACCGGGTCGCGAGCGAGCCGCTAGCAGCGCGCGCGACCCACGGGCAGGCACATGCACGATCACGTACAGGTACGTGATTCTGCCTGCCCGTGCCATTCTGCTGACGTATATATGCAGTGGCCGGTCGGGAAGCGGTTAAGAGACACGGAAAATTACGGATCGAAAAAAAAAGTTACGATGTACGAATTTTTTCGTTCAATCTATTTGAAGCACAATAAGCAGCACCATTGTAAGGGAGACGGAAAATTACCAATTCAACAAAAAAAAAAAGTTACGAATGTACTAAATTTTTTTGTTCATTTTCATTGTTCCTGTTTTCATTTTTCGGATTTTCTTCATTCGTACTTTCGTTGTTTCTAATTTGTTTTTTTTTTCGATTTTCGTTTTGTTTTTCGGATTCGTTTGATTCGTACAATTCGTTAATCGGATTCGTTCGATTCGAACGATTCGTTCATTTGTACGAAACCGAACGAACGAAAATAACAAAAAAAAAATGAAAAACAAAAAAAAACGAAACGAATTGCACATGTCTAAAAAGTATTTAGTGCCAGATTTATTTTATCATCTTGAAGTGTAACTACAGTGAGGGCAAAATGTATTTAATCGGCTGCTGATTTTGTAGGTTCGACCGCTGAGCAAGAAACGATCAGTCTATAATTTTATTGGTCGGTTTATTATTACAGCGAGAGAATAACAACAAACATATCCAAAAAAAACACATTTCAAATAACGTTATTGATTTGCATTTAAATGAGTGAAATAAGTATTTGATCAACAAGATTTCTGGCTCTCTATACAGGTAAGGAGCTGAGATTAGGAGCACTCTTCTCTCTTCTCTTCTCCTCTCTTCTCTCTTCTCTCTTCGTCTCTCTCTTCCCTCTCGTCTCTCTCTTCTCTCTTCTCTTCTCTCTTCTCTCTCCTTGTCTCTCTCTCTTTCCTTCTTCTTCTCTTTCTCTCTTCTCTCTTCTCTCTTTCTCTCTTCCTATCTTCTCTCTTCTCTTCTCTCTTAAAAGGAGTGCTCCTAATCTCAGCTTGTTTCCTGTATAAAAGACTCCTGTCCACAGAAGCAATCAGATTCCAATCTCTCCCCCATGGGGAAGACCAAAGATCTGTCCAAGGATGTCGGGGAGAAGATTGGAGACCTACACAAGGCTGGAATGGGCTACAAGACCATCAGCAAGCAGCGCGGTGAGAGGTGACAACAGTTGGTGGATTATTCACAAATGGAAGAAACACAAAGTAACGATCGATCTCCCTCGGTCTGGGGCTCCATACAAGATCTCACCTGGTGGAGGTTCAATGATCATGAGAACGGTGAGGAATCAGAACTACACGGGAGAATCTTGTCACTGATCTCAGCTGGGACCATAGTCACCAAGAAAACAATCGGTAACACACTACACCGCGATCGACTGAAATCCTGCAGCCCCCGCAAGATCCCCCCGATCAGGAAATCACATGTACAGGTCCGTCTGAAGATCACTAATGAACATCGAATGATTCCGAGGAGAACTGGGGGAAAGTGTTGTGGTCAGAGGAGACCAAAATCCAGATCTTTGGCATCAACTCAACTGCCGTGTTTGGAGGAGGAGGAATGCTGCCTATGACTTCAAGAAAACCATCCCCCACCGTCATACATGGAGGACCTATGACCCCAAGAACACCATCCCCCACCGTCATACATGGAGGTCCTATGACCCCAAGAACACCATCCCCACCGTCATACATGGAGGTCCTATGACCCCAAGAACACCATCCCCCACCGTCATACATGGAGGACCTATGACACCAAGAACACCATCCCCCACCGTCATTCATGGAGGTCCTATGACCCCAAGAACACCATCCCCCACCGTCATACATGGAGGTCCTATGACCCCAAGAACACCACCCCCACCGTCATACATGGAGGACCTATGACCCCAAGAACACCATCCCCCTCCGTCATACATGGAGGACCTATGACCCCCAAGAAAACCATCCCCCACCGACATACATGGAGGTCCTATGACCCAAAGAACACCATCCCCCACCGACATACATGGAGGTCCTTTGACCCCAAGAACTCCATCCCCCACCGTCATACATGGAGGACCTATGACCCCCAGAACACCTTCCCCACCGTCATACATGGAGGTCATATGACCCCAAGAACACCATCCCCCACACCGTCATACATGGAGGTCCTTTGACACCAAGAACACCATCCCCCACCGTCATACATGAAGTTCCTATGACCCCAAGAACACCATCCCCACTGTCATACATGGAGGTCCTATGACCCCAAGAACCCCCATACATGAAGATCCTCTGACCCCAAGAACACCATCCCCACCGTCATACATGGAGGTCCTATGACCCAAGAACACCATCCCCCACCGTCATACATGAAGATCCTATGACCCCAAGAACACCATCCCCCACCGTCATACATGGAGGTCCTATGACCCAAGAACACCATCCCCCACCGTCATTCATGGAGGACCTATGTCCCCAAGAACACCATCCCTCACTGTCATACATGGAGGTCCTATGACCCCAAGAACACCATCCACCACCGTCATACATGGAGGACCTATGAACCCAAGAACACCATCCCCCACCGTAATACATGGAGGTCCTATGACCCCCAAGAACACCTTCCCCCACCGTCATACATGGAGGTCCTATGACCCAAAAGAACACCATCCCCCACCATCACACATGGAAGTCCTATGACCCCAAGAACACCATCCCCCACCGTCATACATGAAGATCCTATGACCCCAAGAACACCATCCCCCCACCGTCATACATAGAGGTGGGAACATTATGCTTTGGGGAGGACAGGACAACTTCACCTCATGAAAAGAGAGGATGGACAGGACCATGGGCCGTCAAATCTTGGGTGAGAACCTCCTTCCCTCAGCCAGGGCATTGAAGATGGGTCATGGATGGGTATTCCAGCATGACAATGACCCAAAACACACAGCCAAGGCAACATAGAAGTGGCTCAAGAAGAAGCACATTAAGGTCCTGGAGTGGCCTAGCCAGTCTCCAGACCTTAATCCCAATAAAATATGTGAGCTGAAGGTTCGAGTTACCAAACGTCATCCCGGAAACCTTAATGACTTGGAGAGGATCTGCAAAGAGGACAAAATCCCTCCTGAGATGTGTGTGAACCTGGAGGCCATTTAAACAAGCATGACTCCCAAAGGCAGAGGTTGTAGTTCCGCAAAAGCTGGAGGGCCACATGTTGAGCACCCATGCTTTAGAAAGTTTGGTGACCCCTGTTTTATATAGGGTACAGGTGAGTATAAGACTGAGTGTGGGGGGGTAAAAAGAGGGGGTTAGTCACTGTAGTAAACATCTCAAAGAGAACTTGGTACTCGCCCCTGACCATGCCCTCATCTGCTTTCCCTGCCAGGAAGACGGCACCATCTTTGTTCAGGCAACAATACAGGCTTTTATACACTTGAGAAGGCCATTCCCCCCTTCTGATCAGAGTACCCTAACAATACAAACTGCACACAGGAATACAATTACAACAACAGACATATACTATAAACATGACGTTAATTAACCCCCTGGATGACCTTCCAGGTCAGACTTGCCGTCTCCTAGTTCATAAACTACAATACATATTATCATAAGTATAAACACAGAACACCTTCAGACAATAGCAGAGATAATTGGCACAGACAACAATGGTTGAAAGACCCTTAGGCGGCACACTAGACCTACTTACAATAAGCACATTATGGCAGGGGGCCCCAGACTGGTGGCTTGCTGCTGATATCAA
Source organism: Lithobates sylvaticus (assembly GCA_028564925.1). Classification (NCBI taxonomy): domain Eukaryota; kingdom Metazoa; phylum Chordata; class Amphibia; order Anura; family Ranidae; genus Lithobates; species Lithobates sylvaticus. Next base: position 200,539,478 of record CM053037.1, on the reverse strand, counting down.
CATCAGCTACGAGTCCCAAGCTGGCAGAGACCATCATGGCCTCCTTAATAATGTCCTTGTGCATTACATAACAGAACATCTTCCTCAATGCTTGTAGCTCCCTCAAATGCCAGGACCCATAGTCAGTGGGCAAGAGGCCAGCATTCAGTGCCCTCCAAAACCCTCTGCCCCGGGTGAGTCTATCACAGTGTCAACATTTTATGCAGGACTTTTACATGTATTCTACATTGACATCAGTGCCTGGCCATGAGGAGCTTACAATCTGAGGTCTCTATCTCATATGCTAGGACCTATAGAGACAGGATCTAATTAACCTACCAGCATGTCCTGGGGTGTGGGAGGAAACCAGTGTACCTGGAGGAAACCCACGCAGGCGCTGGGAGAACATGCAAACTCCATGCTAAACAGTGTTGTTGTTGGGATTCGAACCGGTGACCCTTTGGCAGAAACACTGAAGTTATCGGCAAGTCCAGTTTAAAAGTGCAAACTGCCCATCCAGATTCCAGCTGGTATTTTTCTGGGCAGTTGGCGCTTGGATAAACGTGAGGCATAAATGCAACATTTTTCATCGGACACAATGGAAACCTTACCGGCCGCCCAGACAATCCTAGAGCACTAAATTTGCACCGCCATCTTTTCCTGCTGCTCCATCTAATATTTGCATATGGGCTCCTAAGGACAAGAATTATCTTTTCCAGAACTTTAATAATTTTTTTTTGTTGCTTTTTTTTTTTTTTTTTTCCATAATAGAGATTTTTTTTTATAGCATTACACGCGAAGATTATGTAAGGAAACTGTCACATTGTTTTTTTAGGATTAAATTTATGGCTTCTGCGTCGTGCGTTGCAGCTAAAATGCTTTTATGTGGAAGCTGAAGGCCTTCCCTGTAATTACAGTTTGCCGTAACTACATTAGTTCTGAAAGTTACAATTGAAATATTAAGTGAAAAAAAAAAAATTATATATTTAACAAAGAAGAATATAAAAAAATATAAAAAAAGACATATCTACAAAAAATTCCCTGTTTTCAGGACATAGGGTCACCTAAGTTGAAGATCATGAAACACGGCAAGTTCAGCATCTACAGGAGCATCTAAAGCCGGACAGCAAGTGCAGCGTCTTAAGCTGGATACACACCATACAATTTTTTTTTTTTTCCTTTTAGATTTTCCAAAACCGTATAATATGAGGTCACACCAGACCTAAGACCTTAAAACTTCACACCTCTTTTGTAAGCCAATCACGATCGAATAGTAGTGAAATGTTGCTTCTTGAAAGAGTGTTAATTATGAAGTTTGTTGAAATATGGCAATATTTATGTGAAGCTCCACAAATGTGCGCCCAAGACTCCGGAGACGGCAGGTTAAAGACAATGAATGGGATTGCCCATTGTTACGATTGCCTGTTTGTTGGCTGTGTATTGTCATGAGCATGGATTTGTTGCCCGGGTATTCCAATATCTGATCCTTTATAGCCCAGGTATTGTCAGGAATACTTTTTTTTTTATATGCAAGGCAGTATTAAACCCTTCTATTTTGTGTTGCAGGGCACTACACATGATGCCCTTGGCCCCTTCCCTTGCCACGCAGGCTCGCCAAGTTTGGAAAGTTTCCAGGTATGGTCTTTAGGCTGCATTCACACCTGAGCGTTTTGTCGCCCTAAGCCGCCCTACGCCTGAAGCTACAAAACGTTCGAGGGGATAAAATACATTATTCTCTATGGAGATGGTTCACATCTCCACTCCATGTCGCCTGAAGCCGAACGCCTGAAGCTCAAACAAGTTCCGGACCCTTTTTTGTCGCGCGAATCGGGCAGATTTGGGCGTTTGTATCCCCATAGAACATAGCAACAAATGATGACAGTGATGATCATTTTTCCAGGTATGGTCTTTTTCACCTCACTGAAGAGGTTTAATTTGCAAAGAATTGGCACGTAGCTGGTCAGTGGCGATTTCCACCAGACGAGGCTGTAGGATAGCTACATTGTTAATATGGTTAAAAAAAAAGACAAGTCCATCCAGTTCGGCCAACAGAGAAAACAAAAAAATCACACCCACACTCAAAAATCGAAAACCTCCATATATATTATCCCATACTGTAATAAATCGCTTATTCTACATAAGCTTTCAAATGTGATTGTGAGACGAATTTCCTTAATTATTTCTGAGTCAGCGTTAAATCAAAATGTGTGTTTTATTGTACACGCCAAAATAGAAAAATAATACTAACAAAAATAGTACAATGATACAAAAGAATGTGTTACTTAGTAAAGATTAATAGAGTTCTTAGCAGAGCAGATCACGTGGTCTGCTGAAAGGGGAAGATGACTGGATAACCCTTTGGCTTTGGCGCTGCTTTACTGTCGTTTTACCCGCAGTATACGGCCGCTAGCGGGGTGGTTTTTAACCCCCGCTAGCGGCCGAAAAAGGGTTAAAACTCCCCGCAAAGCGCCACTGTATTACCGCGGTATCCCCGCGGTATCCCATTGATTTCAATGGGTAGGAGCGGTAAAGGAGCTGTGAATACACGGCTCCTTCACCGCTCCAAAGATGCTGGACTATTTTTACCGTTCTGCTAGCGCACCGCTCCAGTGTGAAAGCCCTCAGGGCTTTCACACTGAAGACACAGCAGCAGCTGCTTCAGGTCGGTTTGCAGGCGCAATTTTTAGCGCAATAGCGCCTGCAAACCGCCCCAGTGTGAAACCAGCCTTTGTGTGCCAAAAGATGTGATCAGGAAGGCAGGCAAGAAGGCAAGAGAGGGAATTTCAACCAGCAAACAGTTTTTATGAACTTCCAAATTCTAAATTTGCCGCCGAAAGATAACCACACCTTTCTTCCTCTTTAACTCCGCCCATCAAAAGGAGGGTGTCGAGTGAAAACTGCATACAAAATCTGGTATACTTTAAAGTATAAACTATCCATTCATCTGACAGGAAATGGGTGAGAAGCAGCCAGACTGAAATTCTATCTACAGAAACTGGGGGAAGGTAGCTAGCCTTTTTTCCAAACAGAATATCAGTTGCATATATAATATATTACAATGTCCAACAAACATCTAAAACAGCTTTTAGAACTTAAACCCAGCTGAACATCACATCTGAAATGTATTAAAAAGAAAAACTCATTCACACTAATTAAAGGGAAACTCTGCAGAGAGATTTTTAAACCAAATAAACTTTTGAATATTAAGAATATAACACTGTCCTGGAAACTGTCCTGGCAACTCCTATCCTCATATTGATTAGTGGTTCCAAATTATTAATAACTACTGCAGTAGGGAACAGACACAAAAGATACGCTCAGCATCTTTCCAAATAACCGTTCTGCTTTATTATGACGCAATTGAAGGGTTTTATACACATGATTACGTAGGTATCACATTAATATTACAATTGTACATTTATGGCAACAAGGGGCGTATCATAGGCAGGCTAATTATAATCAGGACTTGAAAGAATGTAACATGTACTGAAAACATTATTAGTGCCGTGTGCACAGTGAGGGCTGTGTGCAATACATACAAAATAGAATACAATTATATACAGAACTTACAAATTTCCATTACAACACATACCCACAGTTGATCCAAAGAAAGGCAAAAGAACCCCAATAAAGCGTGATCCAATTTTTATCCAGTGGGGGGAAAAATATTTCCTTTCTGATCCCCCAACTGGCAATTTGATATTCTCTGGATCAACATTACCTACAGATTGCATTTGGCATTTATTGTGGCTTAAATGTAGATTGATCCATGTTTTCGGGCTGAAAGCCAGGTACTCCCAAAGGTTCACTTACTATAGCCTAGGCCAGACTCGGGTAGACTTGAGAGTATGAGCCAAAAGAATGCTGGTTGGCCGCACGTCCAGTAAAATCACCTTTATTTAAGTCCATAAAAACATATCCAAAAACACAAATAGAGGGGAAACGGCATCACTATTTGTGTCTTTGGATATGTTTTTATGGCCTTGCTGAAAATAAAGGTGATTTTACCGGACGTTCGGCCAACCAGAGTTCTTTTTGCTCATTGGAATCCGTGATGGACAAGGGCCAGCATCTGGTCTGTGTGTTGGTGGAAATGGAAGGCTGACCTAGAGGGAAGTTCTCACACATCTAGTCTTGAGGGTATATTGGGATTTTGAGGTCTGATCCATGAGATCTCATGAAAAACCCGAATCCAATGAAGAAAGGTTTCAGGATGAAGAGTCCTTCTTGTCGGCCATTGCAGCGTATTTCGGTGGAAAGAATGGGGAATGGGGGGACTAATGGCCACTGTAGGCAACAAGAACTTTTATTGCTGAGGGACTTTATGCACCAGATCCGTTTTATGGCTCCTGTGCCGCTCATTCAGCCTGGCTGGAGATGAACATTTTAATATCCCGCATACGTCAATCTGTTTATCTCTTTGACTCGTACACAAACAATATCTAATCCTTCCCTGATCCCATCACCCTCCTCCGAGCTCCATCATTTCAAAATTACCTCGCGGACTCCATTTCATGTCTGCCGACTCGCAGCCTCAAATAACCTGCCACATCCACTTACTACCTTCGCAGATCGCCAGAAATTCTTTAATAAAGCTTTCATTAAGCCCCGTACTTCCTTACAATTTGACATCCTGACAGCTCATCGATTAGAAAACATACATTTTTTTTTCTCTTGCTGGTTGCGCTAAACTTCAGATTAAACTGCCGACCAAATTCTCTTTTTTTAGTTTTTTTTCACATTGCCCTAAACAATAAATTCATCATTTTGTAAATAAGGTTGCCGTCTATTCTGGCAGTAACGCTGGTTTGGAATAAGGAATGTCTTGGCGTAATCCATATTGTCCAATGCTGACCCTATTGTAACCCTTTAGAAAAAACAATGTTTTGGAAGGATTTTTGAAAGTCACTTCTTTCCTAATCTTTAGGCGGTGAGGAATTTGATAATTTTGAAGGCTTTTCTTGATTTTTTTTTTTTTTTAAATCCCCCCCCCCAACTTTTTCTGTAGGATTTGTTCTTTTGAGTTAGTAGTTCTTCTCAGTGGACTAGAGCAGGGGTCTCCAAACTTTTTAAACAAAGGGCCAGTGTTATGTCTCTCAGACTTTAGGAGAGCCAGTGGCCCACTATGGCCAATGGGAGTATAAAATGCCTCGGGCTTGGTGGTCAGTGGGTGTAAAAAAATTACATACCGCCTGTGGTCAGTAGGAGGAGGAATAGTGCCCCATTGTTGGTGTCAGTGGAAGGAATAGTACCCCATTGCCCGATCTTATCTCATCTTAGAGGCTAAGCAGGGTCAGGCCTGGTTAGTACCTAGATGGGAGACTGCCTGGGAATACCAGGTGCTGTAGGCTTTTGTTTTTTTGGAGTTGGCCTATTTTTTTTTCTCGTTTTCCCAAGGTCGCCATTTTGGCGTTGCCAAGCTCAAGAGGGTTGAGGGCGCCAATGGTGATCGCCTACGGCCACATCACCCTGAAAGCACCCGATCTCGTCTGATCTCGGAGGCTAAGCAGGGTCGAATCTGGTTAGTACCCGGATGGGAGACTGCCTGGGAATACCAGGTGCTGTAGGCTTTTTTTTTTTTGGAGTTGGCCTATTTTTTTTTCTCGTTTTCCCAAGGTCGCCATTTTGGCGTTGCCAAGCTCAAGAGGGTTGAGGGCGCCAATAGTGATCGCCTACGGCCACATCACCCTGAATGCGCACGATCTCGTCTGATCTCGGAGGCTAAGCAGGGTCGGGCCTGGTTAGTACCTGGATGGGAGACCGCCCGGGAATACCAGGTGCTGTAGGCTTTTGGTTTATTTGGAGTTTTCTCGTGTCTCGTTTTTTTCTCGTTTCCCAAGGTGGCCACCTTGGCGTTGCAAAGCTCAAGAGGGTTGAGGGCACCGATAGTGATCGCCTATGGCCACATCACCCTGTGTCAGTAGATGAAATGGTGACCTATTGTTGGTGTCAGCGGATGAAATAATGCCCCATTTTTGGTGTCAGTGTAAGAAATCGCACCCCATCATTGGAATTAGTGGGAGGAATAGTGCCCCATCTTTGATGTTAGTGCAAGAGATATTGTCCCAACATTTATATCAGTGGAAGGAAGTATAGCCCATTACTGGGGTCAGTGGAAGGAATAGGGCCCCACTGTTGCCCTCAATGAGAGGCATTATGCCCTACTGTTGGTGTTGGTGGAAAGAATGCTTTTGGCATTGGCTGCCCATTGAAAGCACAGAAGTAGTCTGGAGAGAGGCGACTGCTGATTGTTAGGATGACATTTCATTATGACATTTGTTATTTCTGCAAAACTGCGAGGAACCCAAAAAAGTTTTTACTCTTCGGAAGTTTCTGTAGGAAGTTAAGGCCCCAGCTCAATCACTAATACTGGACAGCCAAGGTCTCCATGAAGTCTCATGAGCAGTACTGCCATACCTATTCAGTTCCTTAAAGTGGACCTGTCATTAGATATATTTTTTTCATACCAAGTGTAGCATATTAAAGAAGATCTCCAGGTATGGATATTTTTGACAAATTAAACCATGTATATACCATACTTGTGTAATCCCTCTAGAACAGCCATTTTGGACCAAGGTTCTGTGGAACGCTAGGGTTCCTCCAAAGGTTTCTAAAGGTTCCTTCAGCTGTGGCTGATTGACCTCCCATTTGATGGTGGTTGCATAGTCCCAGGGTCGTTGCCACCTGGCAAAGTCAGCAGCATAACAGCACTTATCATTTTAACTGTCCGTATGTGTGACATTCCTTACCACCACTGTAGGGTTGCGCTCTTCCTGCTACCCACCAAAGAGGCATTTTTCCCATTTGACCCCTAATAAATCGTTTTTTGGAAGAGCTCCACAAGACCTAAAAAGTATCTTAGGGGTTCCTCTGTTGTAAAAAGGGTGAGTTTGCCCACCCTTTGCAGCTAAAACAGCTTCACCTCTTCTGGGAAGGCCGTCCACAAGGTTTAGGAGGGTGTCTATGGGAATGTTTGACCATTCTTCCAGAAGAGCATTTGTGGGGGGGATTACGGTGTGGGATTGTTTTTCAGGGGTTGGTCTTGGCCCTTTGGTTCCAGTGAAGGGAACTCTTAAAGTGATTGTAAGGGTTCGTTTTTTTTTTTTTTAAATAACAAACGTGTCATACTTACCTCCACTGTGCAGCTCGTTTTGCACAGAGTGGCCCCGAACCTTGTCTTCTGGGGTCCCCCCGGCGGCTCCTCCCCACATCAGATAACCCCCTAGGAGAAGCACTCTCTTGGGGGGGTCACCTTGCGGGTGTGCTCCCAAATCCATCATTCGGTGTCCATAGCCGCCGAATGTATGACTCGGCCCTGCCCCCCGGTGCCCGCGGAATTGGATTTGATTGACAGCAGCGGGAGCCAATGGCTGCACTGCTATCAATCTATCCAGTCAGGACATGAGACACCAGCCGGGGCTGGTGTTGCTCGCTCCCGTCGTGCAAATTTCAGGGCTCAGGTAAGTAAAAGGGGGGCTCCGGGGGGCTGCTGCATTAAAAAAATGTTTTTCACCTTAATGCACAGAATGCATTAAGGTGAAAAACGGCATGGGTTTACAACCCCTTTAAGGCGTCAGCATACCAAGACATTTTGGACTATTTCATGCTCCCAACGTTGTGGGAACAGTTTGGGGACGGCCCCTTCCTGTTCCAACATGACTGCCCACCAGTGCACAAAGCAAGGTCCATAAAGACACGGATGAGCGAGTTTGGATGGAGCGTCTCCAAGCGTCTCTGAGTATCACCGGCGCCCCCACACCTTTGGCCACATGCGGTACTGCACACCCCAGAGGCTTGAATCCTGCTAGTCTTGCGAGACAACGCTGACAAATCGAGTCAGGATATTTTTTTTTAAATAGCTCATACAGCGAAACGCTCGTAAACCGCATTACTCGCGTACACTAAAATAAAACCAACAGTGTAAAAAAATAAATAAATCTGGTGACCAAAAAAAAAATGTCCAACAGCATAGTTCCTTTACATGTGTTCTAATGGAGTATTGAGCTTTATAACGTCTTCATGCGTCCTTAATGTGCATAAAAGCACAAAGAGTCCCATCACCGTTCACACTCCGCTCCCAGCTTAATAAATGGACCTATATAACTAAATATATGTCTGATCCGCATTCCCCTTTAAGGGGTTCTCTCAGGGGGATCGCCGTTCTCCACTAGTAAGATTCTTCTCGATTTGGTTCTTGGATATTTCCCTCCAGTATCAAACAATCTCCAGGATTGCTCGGGTCAAAAAAAGAGAGGCTGATATGATATAGTGTAACACTGTAAAAAAAAAACAAAAAAAAAAACACTGTAACCTTTTATTAAAAACAGTAAACAAATCACACTCACAAGTAAAGTGCACTAAAGGAGTAGTGCAACACCTTAACAGTACTTTTGCACAATGAGACTCCATCACCTAATCCATCATATTCAGTAGCACGTCTGAGTAGGCGTGATGACGTCACTAGCCCTCACTCTGACGTGTTTCGTCATGGTCACGTGACTTTTTTCAAAGGGTGTGGCAGTTGGGAATGAGAAGGACCTGTAGAAAAGGATATTCTCATACGCTGGTGGGGCCACCAAAACACTGTCATTAAATGCCATTTGTACATGTGAATAGTGACCATCTCAGTAGGCTGGAAATTAAATGCCCAGCAGCTCTTAACCTTCTTTAACCTTCTTTAACCGTCTCGAAGACAATGTTTGACTTGGTAAATTTTGTATGTGTGTTTTATGTTACAAACTTAATTGGCGCTACCAAAAAAGTGCATGGATACGCTGTCTGCCGGGGTCCACTCAATAAAAGTGTATTTGTCACCTACACAATCGGCAGAGGGGTATTGTCTGCACCTAAATGACAGCCATCCTATCATCTATCACCTTATCAATTCTCTGGGAGCTCCAGGACAAGGAGACTCATCAACAGCCTTAATCAATGACCTTTTTTGATAATGACTTCCTTCTTAAGTCCATTAACTCCCAGCAGACAATCCAATTTTTTTTAATGTTATGACCAGACTTTAGCGGAAATCCTGATTTGTTGCTTGGGGTTAATACACTTACACTATATTGTCAAAAGTATTGGGACATGCACATGAATTTTAATGACATCCCAGTCTTGAGCCCCATACACACGGTCGGATTTTCCGATGGATTCTGTCCTATCGGACAATGTTGTCGGAAATTCCGACCGTGTGTAGGCACCATCGGACATTTTCCATCGGATTGTCCAACGGACAAAGTTGTATCCCCTGCTCTAAAGATTTTCCGACAACAAAGTCCGATCACACCAATTCCGATCGTGTGTAGCGAATTCCGATGGACAAAGTGCCACGCATGCTCAGATCACATTACAAGACCAAAGCTATTGGCTACTAGCCTCTACGTAGTCCCGTCGTACGCAACAAACGTCACCACGTTCTGAATGATCGGATTTTCCGACAACTTTGTCCGACCGTGTGTATGCAACACCAGTGTCGGACTAAATCCGTCGGACCAAATCCGATGGATTTGGTGGTCGGATTTTCCGACCGTGTGTATGGGGGCTTTAGTCTGCAGGGTTCAATATTGAGTTGGCCTGGCTCGCAGTCTCCAATCTAATTCATCCCAAAGGTGATCTATGGGGTAGAGGTCAAGACTCTGTGCAGGTCAGTCAAGTCCCTCCACCCCAAACCCGTTCATCAATGTCTTTATGGACCTTGCTTTGTGCACTGGTCCAAATCATTTGGTGGAGGGGGGATTATGGTGTGGGGGGGAGGGGAGGGGGGATTATGGTGTGGGGGGGGGGGGGGGGATTTATGGTGTGGTGGTGTTATTCAGGGGTTGGGGTTGGCCCCTTAGATCCAGTGAAGGGAACTCTTAAGGCGCCAGCATACCAAGACATTTTGGACATTTTCATGCTCCCAACTTTGTGGGAACAGTTTGGGGACGGCCCCTTCTTTTTCCAACATGACTGCCCACCAGTGCACAAAGCAAAGTCCATAAAGACATGGATGAGCGAGTTTGGGGTGGAGGAACTTGACTGGCCTGCAAAGGGTGGGCCAACTCAATATTGAACCCTACGGACTAAGACTGGGATGCCATTAAAATTCATGTGTGTGTAAAGGCAGGCGTCCCAATACTCTTGTGTATATAGTGTATATTCTCTTAGGAATAGGAACTCATCATTGAATAAGTCATCCAATTGAATGCCCCCCCCCCCCCCCCCCCCCCCATGACTTCACTGGTGTCTATTGATTCACAGTCTATTCCCTCTCAAGAACTTGGGGGTGTTAACAAAAATGGCTTCCTCAGTGATGTCACCAGCCCCTAGCGAATTGACAGGCTGCATCATTCTGAAAAGTGGGTTGGTTTACATAACGGCTGTCTCGGCGCGATCGCTGACTTCCAGTGTACCGATAGGCCATTTCTTCGTAGTTGTGAGGGCAGTTCAAGGTAGCGGCCAGTGCTTTGTGTAGATGACAGGTACTCTTCTCTGTAATACTGGTATGTGTGTGTGTCAGTTCTAAGACGGTAGATTATCTGTTCAGGGGCCCCCCCAGTGTCTGGTGTTGTTGTGCTCCATCTACCACTTTCCATGTGAGATTTGGGAACTTTCACGATGGTTGTCTGATTCAAGGTGAATCAGAACACCGTCTGTGAGACTTTATCTGTATTTTTATCTGCAGCGGGAGCCTCAGGATTCACTCACTGGAGTCCCGACGTCATCCGAAGCTGCAGACCCGAGAAGCGCAAGATTCAAGAAGGGACGGGTAAGTTGGCACTGGCTGCCCATTCAAAAAAAAAAAAAAGAATGACTGAATGAAAGCACAGAAGTAGTCTGGAGAGAGGCGACTGCTGATTGTTAGGATGACATTTCATTATCACATTTGTTATTTCTGCAAAACTGCGAGGAACCCAAAAAAGTTTTTACTCTAGGAAGTTTCTGTAGGAAGTTAAGGCCCCAGCTCAATCACTAATACTGGGCAGCCAAGGTCTCCATGACGTCTCATGAGCAGTACTGCCATACCTATTCATTTCCTTAAAGTGGACCTGTCATCAGATATATTTTTTTCATACCAAGTGTAGCATATTAAAGAAGAATTCCAGGTATGGATATTTTTGAATGATGAAACCATGTTTATACCATACTTGTTGGATCCCGCTAGAACAGCCATTTTGGACCAAGGTTCTGTGGAACCCTAGGAGTCCTCCAAAAGGTTTCTAAAGATTCCTACAGCTGTGGCTGATTGACCCCCCATTTGATGGTGGTCGCATAGTCCCAGGGTCATAGCCACCTGGCAAAGCCAGCAGCATGACGGCAATTATCATTTTAACTGTCCGTATGGGTGACATTCTTACCACCACTGTAGGGTTACACTCTTCCTGCTAATCACCAATGTAAGAGGCGTTTTTCCCATTGAACCCTAATAAATAGTTTTTTTGAAGAGTTCCACAAGACCTAGAAAGTATCTTAGGGGTTCCTCTGTGGTAAAAAGGGTGAGAAAGGCTTCTCTTGAAGCTGCAGATCACTGTAGTAGACACTACTACTCCAGTAATGTCCACTAATTGCAGAGTTCCATCAAAAGTTGATAGTGCAGACATCTGATTGTATTGTCGCCTTCATGGGGGGCGGTCGATTATCCCAAGGTTATCTACAGTAGAGTCACCGGGTGGGGGGCACCAGATCCCTGAGCCCCTGGTTTGGTTTTGGTCTGATAAATGCTCACATCCCTGGGGCTCAGCACTCGTCGGCACTAATACTGGAAAGCCAAGGTCTCCATGAAGTCTCATGAGCAGTACTGCCATACCTATTCATTTCCTTAAAGTGGACCTGTCATCAGATATATTTGTTTCATACCAAGTGTAGCATATTAAAGAAGAATTCCAGGTATGGATATTTTTGACTAATAAAACCATGTATATACCATACTTGTGGGATCCCGCTAGAACATCCATTTTGGACCAAGTTTCTGTGGAACCCTAGGAGTCCTCCAAAGTTTTCTAAAGATTCCTACAGCTGTGGCTGATTGACCCCCCCATTTGATGGTGGTTGCATAGTCCCAGGGTCGTTGCCACCTGGCAAAGCCAGCAGCATGACGGCAATTATCATTTTAATTGTCCGTATGGGTGACATTCTTACCACCACTGTAGGGTTGCACTCTTCCTACTAACCACCAATGTAAGAGGCATTTTTTCCACTGTCCCCTAATAAATAGTTTTTTTGAAGGGTTCCACAAGACCTAGAAAGTATCTTAGGGGTTCCTCTGTTGTAAAAAGGGTGAGAAACGCTTCTCTTGAAGCTGCAGATCACTGTAGTAGACACTACTACTCCAGCGATGTCCACTAATTGCAGAGTTCCATCAAAAGTTGATAGTGCAGACATCTGAATGTATTGTCGCCTTCATGGGGAGCGGTCGATTATCCCGAGGTTATCTACAGTAGAGTCACCGGGTGGGGGGGGTCCAGATCCCTGAGCCCCTGGTTTTGGTCTGATAAATGCACACATCCCTGGGGATCAGCGCTCGTCGGCACTAATACTGGACAGCCAAGGTCTCCATGAAGTCTCATGAGCAGTACTGCCATACCTATTCATTTCCTTAAAGTGGACCTGTCATCAGATATATTTTTTTCATACCAAGTGTAGCATATTAAAGAAGATCTCCAGGTATGGATATTTTTGACAAATTAAACCATTTATATACCATACTTGTGGGATCCCTCTAGAACAGCCATTTTGGACCAAGGTTCTGTGGAACCCTAGGAGTCCTCCAAAGGTTTCTAAAGATTCCTACAGCTGTGGCTGATTGACCCCCCATTTGATGGTGGTCGCATAGTCCCAGGGTCGTTGCCACCTGGCAAAGCCAGCAGCATGACGGCAATTATCATTTTAACTGTCCGTATGGGTGACATTCTTACCACCACTGTAGGGTTGCACTCTTCCTGCTAACCACCAATGTAAGAGGCATTTTTTCCACTGTCCCCTAATAAATAGTTTTTTTGAAGGGTTCCACAAGACCTAGAAAGTATCTTAGGGGTTCCTCTGTTGTAAAAAGGGTGAGAAACGCTTCTCTTGAAGCTGCAGATCACTGTAGTAGACACTACTACTCCAGCGATGTCCACTAATTGCAGAGTTCCATCAAAAGTTGATAGTGCAGACATCTGAATGTATTGTCGCCTTCATGGGGGCGTGCGATCATCCCGAGGTTATCTACAGTAGAGTCACCGGGTGGGGGGGGGGGGTCCAGATCCCTGAGCCCCTGGTTTTGGTCTGATAAATGCACACATCCCTGGGGATCAGCGCTCGTCGGCACTAATACTGGACAGCCAAGGTCTCCATGAAGTCTCATGAGCAGTACTGCCATACCTATTCATTTCCTTAAAGTGGACCTGTCATCAGATATATTTTTTTCATACCAAGTGTAGCATATTAAAGAAGAATTCCAGGTATGGATATTTTTGACTATTGAAACCATGTATATACCATACTTGTGGGATCCCGCTAGAACAGCCATTTTGGACCAAGGTTCTGTGGAACCCTAGGAGTCCTCCAAAGGTTTCTAAAGATTCCTACAGCTGTGGCTGATTGACCCCCCATTTGATGGTGGTCGCATAGTCCCAGGGTCGTTGCCACCTGGCAAAGCCAGCAGCATGACGGCAATTATCATTTTTACTGTCCGTATGGGTGACATTCTTACCACCACTGTAGGGTTGCACTCTTCCTACTAACCACCAATGTAAGAGGCGTTTTTCCCATTGACCCCTAATAAATAGTTTTTTTGAAGGGTTCCACAAGACCTAGAAAGTATCTTAGGGGTTCCTCTGTTGTAAAAAGGGTGAGAAAGGCTTCTCTTGAAGCTGCAGATCACTGTAGTAGACACTACTACGCCAGTGATGTCCACTAATTGCATAGTTCCATCAAAAGTTGATAGTGCAGACATCTGATTGTATTGTCGCCTTCATGGGGACGTGCGATCATCCCGAGGTTATCTACAGTAGAGTCACCGGGCGGGTAAATGCACACATCCCTGGGGATCAGCACTCGTCGGCATGTATCAGCTCTAGAATTACCACAGTTATCTGAATAATTAGCTTCCAAGTCCCGTGCTGAGCACCGGCTACCCCACTGCATTGTGAATACAGCAGGCCGTTTGTTTGGTTTGGACACCATTCAGAGATTTTCTCAATAAATGCAAAGTGTTCTCTGACTGAACGAGATGAAGAGGTCGGGTGGTGAAGTCACGATCTCCACCTCATCCAATCAGACAACTCTTTACATTCATTGAAAAAATGCAAAGTCTTCTCTGAATGGTAGCCGAGCCAAGCAGGCAACCTCCTCTGGTTAGGTAGGAAGCAAAGCAGCTGTTGGGCATGGGACCCGGAGACTAGCAGCGATCACTGTAGTAGTGTCTACTACAGTGATTTTGTCAGAAACCATGAATCAGACTGAGACAGGAGTACAGTTAAATCACACTTGTTTTATAATAATAATAAAAAAAAGATAAAGGTAGTCAAAACATAGCCAGAGTTCAGGAACCGGAACGGATAGTCAGACAAGCCAAAACGTCAGGGAGCCAGAGATGAGCGTAGTAGAACAGCAAGCAGGACCTGGAGCCAGAAGGAATGTCAGCCAAGCAAGTCTTTAACAGGCATGCAGGAGATAGTCTCTGTGATGTTGACCAAGGCGAAGGCAGAGATCATCTGGACTGGACGGTTTAAGTAGGCAGGACTGATGAGCAGGATATCATCAACAGGTGAGTCACTGTTGAGATATAGGCGTGGCAATTAGCCGACAGCTGAGCGACCAGCTCAGAGAAGGACGGGCTGGGCCCAGCCCTGACCGATTTCCAGCTTCCAGAGGGATCCCACAGGTATGGTACATGACTCCTCTTTACATTGGTCTAAGCCCGAGCAATATAACTATGTAGAAATATCCATACTTGGAATTCATCTTTAAGCAATTGGTTCCATCTATTTATTACCTCTCATAGAGGTTACAGTTCCCTGCTGACCAGGTCTTCATCCACGTTTTGCTCCTGGAAAGCACCATATTTGTTCAGGTATCATCCATCTACTTCCTGGGCTGAGATGTAAATCCTGGTACCTCCTAAGTGATTGGCCATTTTCACAAATGCGGCTTTTAATGCCACCCCTCTGCAAAGCAGTTTGTGGTGAATCGCTAGGTGTTGAGGAGATGATATGTTGCCTCCTCACCACCTGTTTTAACCCTCAAAGCGCCTACCCACTGTGAGGTTGCAGGGCGGTTGCAGCAAAGCCTCATTCACTGGAAGAGTCGCTTCAGGTGGTGGGACTTCCCATCAAATGTGACATGCTGTTTAATTGTTGCAGCGGGATGTGTACAACCAATGACGGCCCGTCCATAGAGGGCCTCCCCTATCCAATGTGTCCGTCCCCCTGATCTACATATCAGTGGCGCCAGACCATGGATTTAAATGGGGGTGGGGGTATTTTTCTAAGCACCGTATTCGAGCCAGAGGCTCTAATAGGCTTTAAAAAAGGGTGACCTTGGAGCGCAGAGCATTGTGCTCCGAGGCCACCCAGTTGTGTGACCATAGCGAATGAATTTTCGCAATTTTCACACTAAAGTTCCTCCCCGCCAATCAAAAGGCAGGTCTGTGAGACCTGTTTCCCGATTTGGCCGAAAGCGTCAGGCGATCCTATTGGATGCCGAGCGATTTGGGTTAAGAGGAGACACACAGCGGAGAAAGACGATGGTGGAGCGGACACCGGAGCCACCCCCGCCGCTGTCCGCACTCCAGGAGAGGAGAAGAGGACACCACAGCTCCGTGGGTAAGTGCTGGACCGCCGGGGGGGGGGATTTTCTTTGTTTGCCCCCCAAAAGAAGAAACCACCAGCCGCCACTGTGTACAATTTAGGGTGGGGAGTGGAGTCTTAAAAACTTGGGCTTAACCACTTGTTTTACCACCCCCCCAGCCATCTGTGTGAATTAGCCCCCGTGTAGACTACCCACTTACTCACACTAAGGCTGCTTTCACACTGGGGCGGTTTTCAGGTGGTACCGCGCTAAAAATAGCGCCTGTACACCGCCTGAAAAAAACGGCCCCATTCACTCCAGTGTGAAAGCCGGCGGGCTTTCACACTGGAGCGGTGCGCTAGCAGGACGGTAAAAAAAGTCCTGCTAGCAGCATCTTTGGAGCGGTGAAGGAGCCGTGTATTTACCGCTCCTATACCGCTCCTTCCCATTGAAATCAATGGGAAACCGCGGGATACCGCCCGCAAACCGCCGCTGCAGCGGCGCTTTGCGGAGGTTTTTAACCCTTTTGCGGCCGCATACCGCGGGTAAAACGATGGTAAAGCAGCGCTAAATATAGCGCTGCTTTACCGTCGCCGCCCCCGCACCGCCCCAGTGTGAAAGCAGCCTAAGGGGGATATTTACTAAAACCGGTGCACACAGAATCTGATGCAGCTGTGCATGGCAGCCAATCAGCTTCTTACTTCAGCTTGTCCAATTACGCTTTGACAATAAAAGCTGGAAGCTGATTGGATTCTATGCAGAGCTGAACCAGATTTTGCACTTGCCAGGTTTAAAACCCCTTTGTGACTTGTTGTATCTGATCTCAGGGGGAGAGGTGACTGAGGAAATGCTTCCTCATGTCCGCAGCAGACTGATGTCAGGATTTTTTCTTCACGCAGGCATTTAAAGTTACTTAGAGGTCCCACTTCACCACTATTCGGGTTCAATATCCCTTTTTTCAGTTGTGTGCTGAGACCTCATACAGCCCTCCCATTGGCTCTTCTGTAGAAGTTAACGAGCTGAGGGCTAGGCAAGGGACAGCTCCCCTTTATGGTTAGTTGGGAAAACATTCCTCTATCCTTAAGTACCTATTTTAAAGTGCACCTGTACTTATTTTTTTATATGAAAGAGAAGTCATAAGTCATTCCATCAAAGAATATGGTGGAAGATCGAAGGGGATGAAGGCTTTAGTGCGTTTTGGAAGTGCTCATCTTTCCTCCCATACTAAACGTCAGCACAGCCTTTCCTCCAGAACTACAGGTGCACTTTAATAAGGCAAACGTCTTGTGAAAATTGTTGTATTACTATACCATCTACTTTGCATTTAATAAGGTAAGATCAGCTTGAAGATCATTTTTGATTGGTTTATATAGACCAGAACAATTTACCATCAATGGCCTTTTTTTAGCCCGACTACTACAGAAGCAGATGTGATAAATACTAAAGGTGGAAACCATCAGATGATGATTGATAATCAGGCGTCCTGAAAAAATAAAAAAGTCCTTCTTTGTGACATGATATGTCTGAACTGGAGAGTCCTTTGCAATTTGGTTAGTTTGGGTTAGGTGTATGTGCATGGACATTAAAATATAGTGAGATTTGGGGGATGGATAGGCTGTGTTGTCATGAATATGAAGGGTCTCGGTGATGTCACTGGTCTCTAGTGATTGGATAGGCTGTGTTCTCATGAATATGAAGGGTCTCGGTGATGTCACTGGTCTCTAGTGATTGGATAGGCTATGTTCTCATGAATATGAAGGGTCTCGGTGATGTCACTGGTCTCTAGTGATTGGATAGGCTGTGTTCTCATGAATATGAAGGGTCTCGGTGATGTCACTGGTCTCTAGTGATTGGATAGGCTATGTTCTCATGAATATGAAGGGTCTCTGTGATGTCACTGGTCTCTAGTGATTGGATAGGCTGTGTTCTCATGAATATGAAGGGTCTCCGTGATGTCACTGGTCTCTAGTGATCGGATAGGCTGTGTTCTCATGAATATGAAGGGTCTCAGTGATGTCACTGGTCTCTAGTGATTGGATAGGCTGTGTTCTCATGAATATGAAGGGTCTCGTGATGTCACTGGTCTCTATTGATTGAATAGGCTGTGTTCTCATGAATATGAAGGGTCTCTGTGATGTCACTGGTCTCTAGTGATTGGATAGGCTGTGTTCTCATGAATATGAAGGGTCTCGGTGATGTCACTGGTCTCTAGTGATTGGATAGGCTGTGTTCTCATGAATATGAAGGGTCTCGGTGATGTCACTGGTCTCTAGTGATTGGATAGGCTGTGTTCTCATGAATATGAAGGGTCTCGGTGATGTCACTGGTCTCTAGTGATTGGATAGGCTGTGTTCTCATGAATATGAAGAGTCTCGGTGATGTCACTGGTCTCTAGTGATTGGATAGGTTGTGTTCTCATGAATATGAAGGGTCTCGGTGATGTCACTGGTCTCTAGTGATGGATAGGCTGTGTTCTCATGAATATGAAGGGTCTCGGTGATGTCACTGGTCTCTAGTGATTGGATAGGCTGTGTTCTCATGAATATGAAGGGTCTCGGTGATGTCACTGGTCTCTAGTGATTGGATAGGCTGTGTTCTCATGAATATGAAGGGTCTCGTGATGTCACTGGTCTCTAGTGATTTGATAGGCTGTGTTCTCATGAATATGAAGGGTCTCAGTGATGTCACTGGTCTCTAGTGATTGGATAGGCTGTGTTCTCATGAATATGAAGGGTCTCGGTGATGTCACTGGTCTCTAGTGATTGGATAGGCTGTGTTCTCATGAATATGAAGGGTCTCGGTGATGTCACTGGTCTCTAGTGATTGGATAGGCTGTGTTCTCATGAATATGAAGAGTCTCGGTGATGTCACTGGTCTCTAGTGATTGGATAGGTTGTGTTCTCATGAATATGAAGGGTCTCGGTGATGTCACTGGTCTCTAGTGATTGGATAGGCTGTGTTCTCATGAATATGAAGGGTCTCGGTGATGTCACTGGTCTCTAGTGATTGGATAGGCTATGTTCTCATGAATATGAAGGGTCTCGGTGATGTCACTGGTCTCTAGTGATTGGATAGGCTGTGTTCTCATGAATATGAAGGGTCTCGGTGATGTCACTGGTCTCTAGTGATTGGATAGGCTATGTTCTCATGAATATGAAGGGTCTCTGTGATGTCACTGGTCTCTAGTGATTGGATAGGCTGTGTTCTCATGAATATGAAGGGTCTCCGTGATGTCACTGGTCTCTAGTGATCGGATAGGCTGTGTTCTCATGAATATGAAGGGTCTCAGTGATGTCACTGGTCTCTAGTGATTGGATAGGCTGTGTTCTCATGAATATGAAGGGTCTCGTGATGTCACTGGTCTCTATTGATTGAATAGGCTGTGTTCTCATGAATATGAAGGGTCTCTGTGATGTCACTGGTCTCTAGTGATTGGATAGGCTGTGTTCTCATGAATATGAAGGGTCTCGGTGATGTCACTGGTCTCTAGTGATTGGATAGGCTGTGTTCTCATGAATATGAAGGGTCTCGGTGATGTCACTGGTCTCTAGTGATTGGATAGGCTGTGTTCTCATGAATATGAAGGGTCTCGTGATGTCACTGGTCTCTAGTGATTGGATAGGCTGTGTTCTCATGAATATGAAGAGTCTCGGTGATGTCACTGGTCACTAGTGATTGGATAGGCTGTGTTCTCATGAATATGAAGGGTCTCGTGATGTCACTGGTCTCTAGTGATTTGATAGGCTGTGTTCTCATGAATATGAAGGGTCTCAGTGATGTCACTGGTCTCTAGTGATTGGATAGGCTGTGTTCTCATGAATATGAAGGGTCTCGGTGATGTCACTGGTCTCTATTGATTGAATAGGCTGTGTTCTCATGAATATGAAGGGTCTCTGTGATGTCACTGGTCTCTAGTGATTGGATAGGCTGTGTTCTCATGAATATGAAGGGTCTCGGTGATGTCACTGGTCTCTAGTGATTGGATAGGCTGTGTTCTCATGAATATGAAGGGTCTCGGTGATGTCACTGGTCTCTAGTGATTGGATAGGCTGTGTTCTCATGAATATGAAGAGTCTCGGTGATGTCACTGGTCTCTAGTGATTGGATAGGTTGTGTTCTCATGAATATGAAGGGTCTCGGTGATGTCACTGGTCTCTAGTGATTGGATAGGCTGTGTTCTCATGAATATGAAGGGTCTCGGTGATGTCACTGGTCTCTAGTGATTGGATAGGCTGTGTTCTCATGAATATGAAGGGTCTCGGTGATGTCACTGGTCTCTAGTGATTGGATAGGCTGTGTTCTCATGAATATGAAGGGTCTCTGTGATGTCACTGGTCTCTAGTGATTGGATAGGCTGTGTTCTCATGAATATGAAGGGTCTCGGTGATGTCACTGGTCTCTAGTGATTTGATAGGCTGTGTTCTCATGAATATGAAGGGTCTCAGTGATGTCACTGGTCTCTAGTGATTGATAGGCTGTGTTCTCATGAATATGAAGGGTCTCGGTGATGTCACTGGTCTCTATTGATTGAATAGGCTGTGTTCTCATGAATATGAAGGGTCTCTGTGATGTCACTGGTCTCTAGTGATTGGATAGGCTGTGTTCTCATGAATATGAAGGGTCTCGGTGATGTCACTGGTCTCTAGTGATTGGATAGGCTGTGTTCTCATGAATATGAAGGGTCTCGGTGATGTCACTGGTCTCTAGTGATTGGATAGGCTGTGTTCTCATGAATATGAAGGGTCTCGGTGATGTCACTGGTCTCTAGTGATGGATAGGCTGTGTTCTCATGAATATGAAGGGTCTCGGTGATGTCACTGGTCTCTAGTGATTGGATAGGCTGTGTTCTCATGAATATGAAGGGTCTCGGTGATGTCACTGGTCTCTAGTGATTTGATAGGCTGTGTTCTCATGAATATGAAGGGTCTCAGTGATGTCACTGGTCTCTAGTGATTGGATAGGCTGTGTTCTCATGAATATGAAGGGTCTCGGTGATGTCACTGGTCTCTATTGATTGAATAGGCTGTGTTCTCATGAATATGAAGGGTCTCTGTGATGTCACTGGTCTCTAGTGATTGGATAGGCTGTGTTCTCATGAATATGAAGGGTCTCGGTGATGTCACTGGTCTCTAGTGATTGGATAGGCTGTGTTCTCATGAATATGAAGGGTCTCGGTGATGTCACTGGTCTCTAGTGATTGGATAGGCTGTGTTCTCATGAATATGAAGGGTCTCGGTGATGTCACTGGTCTCTAGTGATTGGATAGGCTGTGTTCTCATGAATATGAAGAGTCTCGGTGATGTCACTGGTCTCTAGTGATTGGATAGGCTGTGTTCTCATGAATATGAAGGGTCTCGGTGATGTCACTGGTCTCTAGTGATGGATAGGCTGTGTTCTCATGAATATGAAGGGTCTCGGTGATGTCACTGGTCTCTAGTGATGGATAGGCTGTGTTCTCATGAATATGAAGGGTCTCGGTGATGTCACTGGTCTCTAGTGATTGGATATCTTGTGTTCTCATGAATATGAAGGGTCTCGGTGATGTCACTGGTCTCTAGTGATGGATAGGCTGTGTTCTCATGAATATGAAGGGTCTCGGTGATGTCACTGGTCTCTAGTGATGGATAGGCTGTGTTCTCATGAATATGAAGGGTCTTGGTGATGTCACTGGTCTCTAGTGATGGATAGGCTGTGTTCTCATGAATATGAAGGGTCTCTGTGATGTCACTGGTCTCTAGTGATGGATAGGCTGTGTTCTTATGAATATGAAGGGTCTCAGTGATGTCACTGGTCTCTAGTGATGGATAGGCTGTGTTCTTATGAATATGAAGGGTCTCAGTGATGTCACTGGTCTCTAGTGATTGGATAGGCTGTGTTCTCATATGAAGGGTCTCGGTGAGCTGTAACCCTAACCCACAAAGTTGCTTTTTTTATGTCCAAATATAACAGTTTTTTTACCCAGACTTATAACAACCACAGATTTAATGTGTTTTTTTTTTGTTTTTGTTTTTTATTATTCTTTTATAAAGTCTTTGTAGGGATTTTTGAACTGTGTAAGCTGCTACATTCCTTGGAAAGGATAAAAAATGTCAATGTTTTAGTATTACAAGCTGTAATGTATTAGACGTCTTAACAAAAAGTTAGGAGAAAGTTAAACTTTGAGTAGATTCAGTCGGGTGAACGTGAGTCGCCATGTCACTTATAGTTCACAAAACTATTCTTATTAATCCATTAAGCTCATTATGTCCTTTGGTCGATGTTGATGCGGAAGGGATGGCTTCTCATCATTTTAATGTACGATGCGTTTAGGTTCTTGCGGCGCTTTGAATTGGAGAGCCATTTCAGTTGATAATTACCCGCTATTTTAATTTCAAAGCGCCAATTAACTCCAGCGTTTGTGGTCTAATGGATCTGAGGCTGTAGTTAGGCTCTGTCGTGTGTAATGAACAATAGGGGGGTTCTGAGGTGAACTTGTTCTGTGAAGTTCCAATTTTCAGGCCTTTTTAGGACTTGGGAAGGCCAAGGGCAACAATGTAATATTTTAATTTCCATGTCCTTTAAAGGGTACACACAGATTTTATTTTTGCGGATCTGTATATGTGGATGTGGTCTTGGGCTCACACTTAAAACACTTTCCTCCTTTTAGTTTACATTTATATAGGAACATTATGTTTAATTGTGGTGCGTCCATCTCATTTGCCAAAATGGCAACCCCTTCTCTTGTCTGAGCTCAGACAATTTTCTTTTTAGGTCTCTGACCCTGTAGATTATTTTCTTGCAGTGGTTGTTCAGTAGGGAAGCTGATCACACTATCTGCCGTTCATGAAGCCACTAGATGGGGCACCTACACTTCTCTATATCAGTGGTCTTCAAACTGTTGCCCGGGGGGGGGGGGGGGCACCGTTCTTCCCACTGACACCATTTATGAAGCCCCTTTCCTCCAAATGACACTAATGCTAAGGCACCGTTCCTCCCATTGACACCATTGATGGTGCTCTATTCCTCCAACTGACACCATCGATGGGGCACCATTCCTCCAACTGACACCATCGATGGGGCACCATTCTTCCAACTGACACCATCAATGGGGCACCATTCCTTCCACTGACACCATCAATGGGGCACCATTCCTTCCACTGACACCATCAATGGGGCACCATTCCTTCCACTGACACCATCGATGGGGCACTATTTCTTGCGATACCAATGATGGGCCACTATTCCTCCCTCTGAATGGCAAGCAGATATTTATAAATGAGAAAATAAAACGTTAGGCACCCAAAATTCAATACTTTCTAGTTGTGAGAGATAGAGACTCTTTGACTATGGTCTTATAGGGGGACAAACTATGGCAGAAAAAGTTGGTGATTTTGGTCTTGGAGATTATAGAAGGTTGGTCTTCCATGAGAACAGCACACAATTGTAAGAAAATGAAGACCATTCCGATCATCCTGAGATTTGGGGTGTACACCCTATACTTCTCAGGGGGATATTCTGTCCTCTGTAATTACAATCTCTTTATTTTGGGCAAGTGTCCTAAATGTAGAGAAATTGGACCGTTCTCCAAATACTGACATCAGCTAGAAGGTCATTGCTTTGCCACTCCCCCTTGGCTATGAGGCCATCCGGCCAGTAGTGTGTTTTTGATGCTGCCTTGTTATTGGCATTATAGAGCGCCCCCCTGTGTTCACCTCAGAACAAAGAATGGGACACTTATTAGTGGGTGGTATAAAGTCTGTGGAAGTTTAGCAGTCACTACAGGCTTACTTTGATCTTCTTTTTGGAGCCGATCGCTACTCCTCACCTCCCTACCATTATCCCCATATTTCACCACCTGGTTTCAATCCCATGCAAACTCAACTTCCTGCCATAATTTCCGTCCTTACCCCCTCACCGCCCTGCCAGAATTCCAATCCTTGCTCCTTTCCTCCCTGCTATCAATGCCATCCTCATTCCCCACCCCCCTGCCATTAATCCCATTCCCACTCTCGCCTACTTGCTATCAAACTCTTCATCATTCCTCACCTTCCTCACCTCCTTAGGATTAATCTCATCCTTGCTCTTCATGTGTCTGACATCATCCCTTCCTCCCTCCTCCTCACCTCCCTGCCATCATTCTAGTTCTCATGTCTCACCTGCCTGCCATCAATTCCATCTTCGCTCCTTCCTCCTCACATCCTTGCCATCAATCCCACCCTTGACTTTGACTTCCCTGCCATCAATGCCATTATCTCTACTCACCTCTCTGCCATCAATCCCACCCTTGCTCCTCCCCTCCCTGCCATCAATCCCACCCTTGCTCCTCCCCTCCCTGCCATCAATCCCACCCTTGCTCCTCCCCTCCCTGCCATCAATCCCACCCTCGCTCTTCACCTCCCTACCATCAATCCCACCCTTACTCCTCACCTCCCTGCCATCAATCCCACCCTCGCTCTTCACCTCCCTACCATCAATCCCACCCTCACTCCTCACCTCCCTGCCATCAATCCCACCCTCACTCCTCACCTCCCTGCCATCAATCCAACCCTTACTCCTCACCTCCCTGCCATCAATCCCACCCTTATTCCTCACCTCCCTACCATCAATCCCACCCTTACTCCTAACCTCCTTACCATCAATCCCACCCTTACTCCTAACCTCCCTACCATCAATCCCACCCTTACTCCTAACCTCCTTACCATCAATCCCACCCTTACTCCACACCTCCCTGCCATCAATCCCACCCTTACTCCCCACCTCCCTGCCATCAATCTCACCCTTGCTCCTCACCTCCCTGCCATCAATCCCACCCTTACTCCTAACCTCCTTACCATCAATCCCACCCTTACTCCTAACCATCAATCCCACCCTTACTCCTCACCTCCCTACCATCAATCCCACCCTTACTCCTAACCTCCTTACCATCAATCCCACCCTTACTCCTAACCTCCTTACCATCAATCCCACCCTTACTCCTCACCTCCCTGCCATCAATCCCACCCTTGCTCCTCACCTCCCTGCCATCAAACCCACCCTGACTCCTCCGCTCCCTCCCATTAATCCCACTCTTACGCCTCACCTCCCATGAATCCCACTCTTACTCCTCCCCTCCCTGCCATAAATCCCACCCTTGATCCGCCCTTCCCTTCCATTAATCCCACCCTTACTCCTCACCTCCCTGCCATCAATCCCACCCTTGCTCCTCCCCTCCCTGCCATCAATCCCTCCCTTGCTCCTCCCCTCCCTGCCATCAATACTACCCTTACTCTTCACCTCCCTGCCATCAATACCACCCTTACTCTTCACCTCCCTGCCATCAATCCTACCCTTACTCTTCACCTCCCTGCCATCAATCCCACCCTTACTCCTCCCCTCCCTGCCATCAATCCCACCCTTACTCCTCCCCTCCCTGCCATCAATCCCACCCTTGCTCCTCCCCTCCCTGCCATCAATCCCACCCTTGCTCCTCCCCTCCCTGCCATCAATCCCACCCTTGCTCCTCCCCTCCCTGCCATCAATCCCACCCTCGCTCTTCACCTCCCTACCATCAATCCCACCCTTACTCCTCACCTCCCTGCCATCAATCCCACCCTCGCTCATCACCTCCCTACCATCAATCCCACCCTCACTCCTCACCTCCCTGCCATCAATCCCACCCTCACTCCTCACCTCCCTGCCATCAATCCCACCCTTACTCCTCACCTCCCTGCCATCAATCCCACCCTTATTCCTCACCTCCCTACCATCAATCCCACCCTTACTCCTAACCTCCTTACCATCAATCCCACCCTTACTCCTAACCTCCCTACCATCAATCCCACCCTTACTCCTAACCTCCTTACCATCAATCCCACCCTTACTCCCCACCTCCCTGCCATCAATCCCACCCTTACTCCCCACCTCCCTGCCATCAATCTCACCCTTGCTCCTCACCTCCCTGCCATCAATCCCACCCTTACTCCTAACCTCCTTACCATCAATCCCACCCTTACTCCTAACCATCAATCCCACCCTTACTCCTCACCTCCCTACCATCAATCCCACCCTTACTCCTAACCTCCTTACCATCAATCCCACCCTTACTCCTCACCTCCTTACCATCAATCCCACGTTTACTCCTCACCTCCCTGCCATCAATCCCACCCTTACTCCTCACCTCCCTGCCATCAAACCCACCCTTACTCCTCCGCTCCCTCCCATTATTCCCACTCTTACGCCTCACCTCCCATCAATCCCACTCTTACTCCTCCCCTCCCTGCCATAAATCCCACCCTTGATCCGCCCCTTCCTGCCATTAATCCCACCCTTACTCCTCACCTCCCTGCCATCAATCCCACCCTTGCTCCTCCCCTCCCTGCCATCAATCCCTCCCTTGCTCCTCCCCTCCCTGCCATCAATACCACCCTTACTCTTCACCTCCCTGCCATCAATCCCACCCTTACTCTTCACCTCCCTGCCATCAATCCTACCCTTACTCTTCACCTCCCTGCCATCAATCCCACCCTTGCTCCTCCCCTCCCTGCCATCAATCCCACCCTTACTCCTCCCCTCCCTGCCATCAATCCCACCCTTGCTCCTCCCCTCCCTGCCATCAATCCCACCCTTGCTCCTCCCCTCCCTGCCATCAATTTGCTCCTCACCTCCCATCAATCCCACCCTGGCTCCACTCCCTGCCATCAATCCCACCCTTACTCCTCAACTCCCTACCATCAATCCCACCCTTGCTCCTCACCTCCCATCAATCCCACCATTGCTCCCCTCCCTGCCATCAATCCCACCCTTACTCCTCCCCTCCCTGCCATCAATCCCACCCTTACTCCTCCCCTCCCTGCCATCAACCCCACCCTTGCTCCTCACCTCCCATCAATCTCACCCTTGCTCCCCTCCCTGCCATCAATACCACCCTTACTCTTCACCTCCCTGCCATCAATACTATCCTTACTCTTCACCTCCCTGCCATCAATACCACCCTTACTCACCTCCCTGCCATCAATCCTACCCTTACTCTTCACCTCCCTGCCATCAATCCCACCCTTACTCCTCCCCTCCCTGCCATCAATCCCACCCATGCTCCTCCCCTCCCTGCCATCAATCCCACCCTTGCTCCTCCCCTCCCTGCCATCAATCCCACCCTTGCTCCTCCCCTCTCTGCCATCAATCCCACCCTTGCTCCTCACCTCCCATCAATCCCACCCTTGCTCCCCTCCCTACCATCAATCCCACCCTTACTCCTCACCTCCCATCAATCCCACCCTTGCTCCCCTCCCTGCCATCAATCCCACCCTTTCTCCTCCCCTCCCTGCCATCAATCCTACCCTTGCTCCTCACCTCCCATCAATCCCACCCTTGCTCCCCTCCCTGCCATCAATACCACCCTTACTCTTCACCTCCCTGCCATCAATCCTACCCTTACTCTTCCCCTCCCTGCCATCAATCCCACACTTACTCCTCCCCTCCCTGCCATCAATCCCACCCTTGCTCCTCCCCACCCAGCCATCAATCCCACCCTTGCTCCTCCCCTCCCTGCCATCAATCCCACCCTTGCTCCTCCGCTCCCTGCCATCAATCCCACCCTTACTCTTCACCTCCCTGCCATCAATACCACCCTTACTCTTCACCTCCCTGCCATCAATACCACCCTTACTCTTCACCTCCCTGCCATCAACCCCACCCTTGCTCCTCACCTCCCATCAATCCCACCCTTGCTCCCCTCCCTGCCATCAATACCACCCTTACTCTTCACCTCCCTGCCATCAATACTATCCTTACTCTTCACCTCCCTGCCATCAATACCACCCTTACTCTTCACCTCCCTGCCATCAATCCTACCCTTACTCTTCACCTCCCTGCTTCAATCCCAACCTTACTCCTCCCCTCCCTGCCATCAATCCCACCCTTGCTCCTCCCCTCCCTGCCATCAATCCCACCCTTGCTCCTCCCCTCCCTGCCATCAATCCCACCCTTGCTCCTCCCCTCTCTGCCATCAATCCCACCCTTGCTCCTCACCTCCCATCAATCCCACCCTTGCTCCCCTCCCATCAATCCCACCCTTGCTCCCCTCCCTACCATCAATCCCACCCTTGCTCCTCACCTCCCATCAATCCCACCCTTGCTCCCCTCCCTGCCATCAATCCCACCCTTTCTCCTCCCCTCCCTGCCATCAATCCTACCCTTGCTCCTCACCTCCCATCAATCCCACCCTTGCTCCCCTCCCTGCCATCAATACCACCCTTACTCTTCACCTCCCTGCCATCAATCCTACCCTTACTCTTCCCCTCCCTGCCATCAATCCCACACTTACTCCTCCCCTCCCTGCCATCAATCCCACCCTTGCTCCTCCCCTCCCTGCCATCAATCCCACCCTTGCTCCTCCGCTCCCTGCCATCAATCCCACCCTTACTCTTCACCTCCCTGCCATCAATACCACCCTTACTCTTCACCTCCCTGCCATCAATCCCACCCTTACTCCTCCCCTCCCTGCCATCAATCCCACCCTTGCTCCTCCCCTCCCTGCCATCAATCCCACCCTTGCTCCTCCCCTCCCTGCCATCAATCCCACCCTTGCTCCTCCCCTCCCTGTCATCAATCCCACCCTTGCTCCTCCCCTCCCTGCCATCAATCCCACCCTTGCTCCTCCCCTCCCTGCCATCAATCCCACCCTTGCTCCTCACCTCCCATCAATCCCACCCTTGCTCCCCTCCCTGCCATCAATCCCACCCTTACTCCTCAACTCCCTACCATCAATCCCACCCTTGCTCCCCTCCCTGCCATCAATCCCACCCTTACTCCTCCCCTCCCTGCCATCAATCCCACCCTTGCTCCTCATCTCCCATCAATCCCACCCTTGCTCCCCTCCCTGCCATCAATACCACCCTTACTCTTCACCTCCCTGCCATCAATCCTACCCTTGCTCCTCCCCTCCCTGCCATCAATCCCACCCTTGCTCCTCCCCACCCAGCCATCAATCCCACCCTTGCTCCTCACCTCCCATCAATCCCACCCTTGCTCCCCTCCCTGCCATCAATCCCACCCTTACTCCTCAACTCCCTGCCACCAATCCCAGCCTTGATCTTCACCTCCCTGCCATCAATCTCACCTTCAGTTCTTGCCTCCCTGCATGCCATCAATACAATCATCACTCCTCACCTTCCTGCCATCATTCACTTTACTCCCATGATTTCCACCCCCACTTCTGACCCCTCTGCCATCAAATCCATCCTCACTCCTCACCTTCCTGCCGTCATTCCCATCCTCACCTCCTCGCTTTTCTTCTTCTCCTTGTTCAATACCTCCCAACCCTCTTGGAAGCCTGTCCTTATGCCTTGCTCTGTGTTATATCATTAAGGGAAATTTGCCTTTAAAATGCTTTTAAGGAGTGCAAATATAGCCCCTCAACCAATGCAATTGTGTGTCATTTTAGCATGCCTTAAGCACAGTTTATCAGTTCCTAAGGGAGTCGTACATCGTACAGTGTGTACCCCCAAATGTGTCCCCCCCCCCCCTTTTCTCTCTATTATGAATGCAACGTTCTATTTACACATGATAAAAAGAAAGAGTATGTACAAAGAAAAAAGATTAACTGACAGCTCATGCATTTTTGGTGTGTAATAAGAGCATGACAGGCAGAGGATTCTGGGAGCCGTCTCAGCATGCGCCTGACGCAGAGACATGTCCGCCTGACAGCTGACGTGGAGCGGTATTGGCAGGCTCGGCAGTTTGGAGATTTTCTTGTTTCCCTTCTCTAATCTGAGCGGGAGGTTAAATATAATCGCACATGACAGCCCCCTGTTGCCGAGCCCTCCTTATTCTGTAGATATTCACCGGATCGCTCTGCGCCCGACTCCAGCTTGCTTGTATTTTTTCCTAGAGCAAAACGATTTGCATTTTATTTTTTTATTTATTTTTAATCCCTAAAAAAAAAAACAACTCCAGTTGGATATCTCAGCACAGCCTTTAGTATACATGAGCTTATTTCTATCATTCAGCAAGTCATTGCCTGAGATCCTTCTGAATGCCGAGCCGCTACACACCAGATGAAAGCTGAAAATAGTCTTGCAGTGGAAGTGGCGGGGAATGTATTTTAGTGACAATTGTGCAGATTGGGCTTCTAAGTCAGTGAAAATGTCTATTATATTGGGGGGTGTAGTAATTAAGTGTAGACGGACTGTTTAAAGTGTCTAAATTTTAAATTGAGCTTTTTTTTATTTAACATATTTGTATTCATGAATTCCTGATGTGTTACAAGGGGTGGGTCTGGAGGGCAGAGGGATGGGTCGGGTGGACAGGATTGGTCTAATGGACGGAGGGACTGTTCTAATGGATGGAGAGACAGGTCTGGTGGAGGGAGGGATGGGTCTGGAGGGCAGAAGGATTGGTCTAATGGACGGAGGGACTGGTCTGGTGGAGGGAGGGACTGGTCTGGTGGAAGGAGGGACGGGTCTGGATGGCAGAGGGATGGGTCTGGATGGCAGAGGGATGGGTCTGGATGGCAGAGGGATGGGTCTGGATGGCAGAGGGATGGGTCTGGAGGGCAGAGGGATGGGTCTGGAGGGCAGAAGGATTGGTCTAATGGACGGAGGGACTGTTCTAATGGACGGAGGGACTGTTCTAATGGACGGAGGGACAGGTCTGGTGGAGGGAGGGACGGGGCTGGTGGACAGAGTACAGGACGGGTCTGGTGGATCGAGGATAGAAGGATGGGTCTGGTGGACAGAGTAATGGGTCTGGATAGGGTTGCCACCTCATCCCTTTAAACCCAAACACATATTAATTACACTGGTTCTGTGGTTGATTAAGGTAATAATTATGCTCACCCAGTGCCTTATCTGCATTAAATTAGCCTCAGAACCTGTGTAATTCATATGTGTTCGGGTTTAAAGGGATGAGGTGGCAACCCTAGATCTGGAGGACAACATGATAGGTCTGCAGGGTGGAGGGATGGGCCTGGAGGGCAGAGGGACAGGTTTGGGGGACAGATGGTCAGGTCTAGAGGGCAGAGGGACGATTCTGGAGGGCAGAGGGACGGGTGTGGAGGAAGAAGGGATGGGTCTGCAGGACAGATGGTCAGGTCTGGAGGATGGAGTGATGGGTCTGGAGTGCAGAGGGATGGCTCTGGAGAACTAATGGGGACAGGTCTGGAAGACATAGTGGTGGGTTTGGAGGACAGAGGGATGGGTCTAAAGGACAGATCGTTGGGTCCTGAGGGCAGAGGGATGGCTGTGGAGGACAGAAGAATGGGTGTGAAGGACAGAGGGACAAGTCTGGAAGACGAGATTGGTGGGTTTGGAGGACAGAGGGATGGGTCTGAAGGACAGAAGAATGGATGTGGAGGACAAAGGGACAGGTTGGGAAGACAAGATCGGTGGGTTTGGAGGACAGAGGGATGGCTCTGGAGGACAGAAGAATGGGTGTGAAGGACAGAGGGACAAGTCTGGAAGACAAGATCGGTGGGTTTGGAGGACAGAGGGATGGGTCTAAAGGACAGATCGTTGGGTCTGGAGGACAGAAGAATGGAGGTGGAGGACAGAGGGACAAGTCTGGAAGACAAGATCGGTGGGTTTGGAGGACAAAGGGATGGGTCTAAAGGACAGATCGTTGGGTCTGGAGGGCAGAGGGATGGCTCTGGAGGACAGAAGAATGGAGGTGGAGGACAAAGGGACAGGTTGGGAAGACAGCGATGGGTGTGGAGGACAGAGAGATGTGTGTGGACAGAGTAACGGGTGTGGAAGACAGCAGAAGAGCAGGTATGGGGGACAGAGCTGAAGGAGTGAGGGGCAGAAAGGACAGTAGGGTGTGTCAGGAGGACAGAGAGATGGGTGTGGACAGAATAACGCATGTGGAGGATAATAGAATAAGTCTGGAGGTCAGAGGAACAGATCTGGAGGTTAGAGGGATAGGTCGGGAGGTCAGTGGGGACAAGTCTGGAGGTCAGAGACAGGTCTAGAGGACAGTGGGAGAGGTGTGGAGGACAAAGAAATGTAAGTAAGAAAAGACCAGCTGGAAGGTACCATCATGCAGTATTGGTTTTCGGGAAATAATGGCCCCCCTAGCATTAATAACAGGTACACTTTAATAGCTGCTGCAGTTTTCCTGAAGACAGTTTACTAATGGGAGCAGCAATTCAATTAAGTCCATGGCGGAGGGGCTGATAGCGGGAGAGGCAGCAGCGTCTCCTGAATGTATGCAGGATTTTATACAGCTGCAACAAAGCGTGCGCGGCTTTCCTAAACAGACAATAGACACCACCAGCTCTCCAGATATGAGGACTCACGGCTGCAATCTTACAGCTCATCTCCTATTGCAGCCCAAATGGAGTCTGGATGGGACTTAAAGGTGAACGCCGGCCGGGAAGCAAAGACTAGTGTGCAAGATACTTGCTTACCTGGGCCAAAATTGCTTTTTTTTATTTATTTTTTAACTCCATTGTTGTAAGACTTTATGTCCCACCATCTCCATTCTTAAGCCTTTGAAGGGCGGTTTCTGTTCTGTACTATGGGGGCGTTTAGTAGGAAGCAAGTAATACCCTTTTAGAACCTCCTACATTGTCGCTGCCCTTTTAGCACCTCCTACATTGTCGCTGCTTTCCCGTTGATTCATGGGAAATGTAGTTAATGTTTCCCTCCACGGAAAGACCTTGGGTGTGACGTAGTGCCTGTATAGACCAGAGAAAGCAAGATGGCAGCTTCCATGGTTGAAAACTATAGGAGGGTTTAGTTCCAATTTTAAGATCTGCATTCGTTGCTCTGTTCAGTTTTATGTGGATTTCTCGGGCAGCCTTCTATTGCTTGAGGGATCCCCGACTTGTTGTCAAGGTCATTCTATCAAGTCTCATTGCCATATTTCGGAGGACGGGTCAGAAATCAAAGTTCAGCACCTCATATATGCATTTCCTTCATGTAAACGGACCAAACTAGGGCTCTCTGTGCTGGAGGGGGGGAACTGATCCCCTCTCTGAGGCATTCGGGCTCTGAGGCTCCATCTCATGACAGAAAACGATTTTCAAGTCTACTTGTTAAAATCTCAACAAAAAAAAGTTCATCACAAAGGTGGCTGATGGGGTTGAGGTCGGGATTTCTGAGGACCACTCGCATTCCTCCACAAGAAACTGGTCTCTGTGGAGCTGGCTTTGTACAGAAGGGGCACCGTCAGGCTGGAACAGAAAAGGGCCTTCGCCAACGTGCTACCACAAGGTTGGAAGAGCATAATTATCTACAATGTCTTTGCATGATGTAGTATCAACAGTATACGTCACTGGAAACCTGAACTCTGCCATTTGAAGAGGGGTCTACATACTATTAGTCATATAGTTAGTAGGTGTGATGGTTAGCTATACACAAACCATGCTCTGGATAAGTGGTCTCGAAACTGTGGCCCGGGGGCCTGGATGTGGCCCTTTGCTTGCTTTTATCTGGCCCTTGGGCAATATTTTATCTGCTGACACCCAACAATGGGGCATCATTTCCCCCACTGACACCAATGAAAGGGCACAGTCCTTCCCAATGACGCCAACGACGGGGCATGATTTTTCCCACCCAGTGACACCAATGATGGGGCACAGTTCCTCCCAATGACACCAATGATGGGCCATAGTTTCTCCCAGTGGCGCCAAAGATGGGGCATGATTTTTCCCACCCAGTGACACCAATGATGGGGCACAGTTTCGCTCACTAACACCAAATATAGGGCATTGTTTACTCCCACTGTTGCTAGAACATATTCTACTTCCAATGGCCAAAGTACGCCCCCACCCCAAGTCTGAAAGACAGTAAACTGGCCCTTTTGTTTAGGAAGTTTGGAGATCCCTGCTCTGGGTGCTCATTTTAAAGAACTAAATAGTTTCCGAGCCTCTGTTGTTGGCAATGAAGTATAATATCTTTGTCATTCTGGGTTACTTTAAAGCTTTGTTTGCAACCTAACCTACAAAACCGGAGCCCAAGGGTAAATTCATCCTGGAAAATCGTCTTTTTCCTTCTTCAGAATAAAAAAATGCCCAGTTTGCTCAACATCACCCCCCCCTCCCAACCACCACCACCACCATCTCGTCTCTATAGTTAGATCTTTAAATCTCCCAGCACTGACCAGCTCAATACATGTGATGGCTTTTCATCCCACAGTCCTTCAGGGCATCAGCATCTTCAGCCCTTGTAAAGTCGATGAAAAATTGATCAAAACCAGATCCATGTAAAAGAGAAAATAGGCTATATTTAGCCTCGTGCCTTGGCATGTTGATGAATTGTTCAAGAGAAATTTCTTTGCTGAATTTCTGGAATAGAAAGTGAGACCACAGAGAGGATGTTTGTCCTTGAGGTCTAGCCGTGGACTCCGAGTGCAAGGAACGGCAAATTTAGAGTTTCGAAGTTTAAATGCAAAGGGCCCCGAAAGACTTTGCGTAG
Source organism: Lithobates sylvaticus (assembly GCA_028564925.1). Classification (NCBI taxonomy): domain Eukaryota; kingdom Metazoa; phylum Chordata; class Amphibia; order Anura; family Ranidae; genus Lithobates; species Lithobates sylvaticus. Next base: position 200,505,378 of record CM053037.1, on the reverse strand, counting down.
AAAGAATGAAGTGAAGCTTCAGGAGTTATAACAAAGATGTCTAGTCCTGGAGATGTCTATGGAAATTTAACTTTTTTTTTTGTTATAGTCCACAAATCCATAGAGGGTTGCAAAATCGGGTGCAGCTTTGCATAGAAACCAATCGGCTTCTAAGATTTGGTGTCAAAGCCTAATTCAAGAAGATGAAGTTGGAAGCTAAATGGCTACCATGGACAGCTGCGCCAGATTTTGCCCGCTCAACTTTTAGTAAATCAAGCCCATAGTGTACAGTGAACTCCACACAGCCAACTATTGCGATTGCTGGTGCTTTGATGGACAACTGATGGATGGTGCAATCAGACAAGTCCGACAACAGCAACATTTCACCAGCACACCATCTTTATGTGGATGACAAGGGTCACAGTTGTTGTCCCCATTCCTAGATATACCGTATGTATCTGCGTATAACACGCGCCGGCGTATAACACACACCCCAAGTTTAGGAGGGAAGTTTAAGGAAAAAAAATTACATTTAGATGCCCATTAATGCAGCCTTGCACTGCCCCCCTGCAGCCTTCCCCAAAATTGCAGCATGGTTTATTTTTAAACTTGCCGCCATGATCATCGGCACCTCCCGCGGCCGTGATCTTCGGGCTCCTCCCGCCGCCGTGATCTTCGGCTCCTCCCGCTGCTGTGATCTTCGGCTCCTCCCGCCGCCGGGTTCTTTGGCTCCTCCCGCCGCCGTGATCTTCGGCTCCTCCCGCCACCGTGATCTTTGGCTCCTCCCACCGCCGGGTTCTTCGGCTCCTCCCGCCGCCGAGATCTTCGGCTCCTCCCGCGATCTTCGGCTCCTCACGCCGCCGCCGAGATCTTCGGCTCCTCCCGCAGCCGCCGACATAGACCGAGCCGACCGGAGCCAAATGTGTACTGTACTCGGCTCTGCTCGCAGTAATGCCCCCGTCCTGCCCCTTGGCCCAGTTCCTATGATGGACACAACACCGGGCCAATGGTGGGACGTAAAGGCTAGGGAGGCGGGACTGGGTGTGACTGCGAGCGGAGCCGAGAACACCGTACACTTGGCTCAGCTTGTAAATGACGGCGGGGTTCCGGATCGGCGGGGGATTGGCATAGATCAGTGTTTCTCAAACTTTTGTCAGTGAAAGCACCCTCTAAAATTATGAACATCCTCAAGGTACCCCATTCTAAAACGTAAAAATCAATTCTAATAGTTTTACATAATGCAGCCACCTCCACATGTAGACACTCAACGTTGGAAGCGATTTATTCTATCAAAGCAAATACACTTTTGCACACTGGTACTGACTAGTATTCCAATGTTTCTCTTGTCCCTCAATTCTCTCAGGTAATGTGACCCCAGAGCTGAGGGAGAGGGGCACAGAAGGGTCAATCAAGGATGCTGTGGAGGCAACAGACGACATCCTTATCAACTGATGACGTCTTTGGTTGCTATGATGTCTAGAAAGTAGTAATGGTGCTAAGAGGGTCACATTACAGGCAACCCCTCGTAGCCTTCCATCTAGTCGAGGCTCAGATACCATCCATTTTAATGTTCCACCGTTCCGGATGGATCCGATCACATAGTCCCTTAAATCCTTCCGGATCTTTGTCCAGGACCATTACATATTGTCAGATCATGGAGAGCTTCTCCAACCATGACCATCACCTTTCAAGACACTGGCGAAAAAAACAAGGGTACTTCCTGTGTAGGAGGGGTTATATAGGGGAGGACTTCCTGTCTTTTTGGTTTGCCAGTGTCCATTCACCTATAGGTGGCGTATAACCCAGTAAGTTATTATGGCTGCTCTGTGTCTCGTGATGTACGATGAAGAAACCTGTGGCTTTGTGTAATTAAAAGTCAGGCTGGATCCATCCGCTGGCTTGTATACAACTGATCAATTTTTAGGCATTTTGGGAAGCCACCCATGAAGAAAAAAAAGGCTGTTGTAGAGTGATGTGAGATGTTCCTCAAGTAGCTTAGAAGTTGTACACTCCAGATGTGCTGGTCCACTTTCATTAGATTGAGTCCCTAGAAGCATTTGCTTCTCGGGGTAGGATCCTTGGCTTGTAGCACAATGGAAAATAATTGGGCACCTGTCACCTTAACTTTATGCCACCCGCAAAGAGTGTGGGCTTTAACGTTCACACGTTGAACCCATGTGTCGATTGATGGCCAAGGTTCCCTTTGCTGAGAGTGTGCTCCCTAATAGACAGCTTCTGGTCTCCAAGAGTGATTGGGAGCCAGGGACTGGGTTTAGGGACCCAAGCTTGTGCCTCTATTTAATACATTCCTCCCCATGCTGTAGGCCTGGAAGGCAAAAGAGCAGATGTATGGACCTCCTCATCAGGCTGGAGGAAAAGGCAAAAGAGGCAGAGAGAACTTTCCAAGGTCACTTCAAATATCTATGTCCTCCCCAGCACACGACACTGGCAGTAACCTAGTGGTTGGCCAGGGAGACATTAGTATTGATGGCTTAACGCCAATGTAACTTCTTGCTCTATTGCCAAAGATAACTCCCCAATGGAAGGTAGAAGCAAGCAATAACCCCAAACTATGGGAAGACCTAAGGGAAACAGAACTATCAATTAGAGCGTGGGGTGACTATAGCCTAGCAGGACTCAGATTGAACAAGGTCAGAGCTCAGAGCAGGGTCCCTACACACGTTTGGTAACTGAGTGAAATCTACATTGTAGGTTAAAGCTGAATTAAACCCATCGATTTAACAGTTTCAAAAAACAGTTACATTTACGGGAAGGTAACTGTCACATTGGTTGTGCTCTCAACCAAACTGTCAAACCATCCAATGGCTGGTGTCCTAACTGATCACATGTGCAGCATCATGGCAGTTGGTTAAAAACAATAGGAGGGTTTACTTCCACTCTAAGGCCCCTTTCACACTGGGGCGGGAGCCGCGGCAACGGTAAAGCAGCGCTATATTTAGCGCTGCTTTACCGTCGTTTTAGCCGCGGTATTCGGCCGCTCGCGGGGCGGTTTTACCCCCCGCGAGCGGCCGAAAAAGGGTTAAAATCCCCGTAGCGGCGATTTGCGGCGGTATTGCCGCCATATTACCGTGGTGTCCCATTGAAATTAATGGGTAGGAGCGGTATAGGAGCGGTGAATACACGCCTCCTATACCGCTCCAAAGATGCTGCTAGCAGGACTTTTTTTACCGTCCTGCTAGCGCACCGCTCCAGTGTGAAAGCCCGCCCGCTTTCCCACTGGAGTGAATGGGGCCGGTTTTTTCAGGCGGTGTACAGGCGCTATTTTTAGCTATGTACCGCCTGAAAAACGCCTCAGTGTGAAAGGGGCCTAAATGTATACATTATGACATTGAACACCAGAAATATACCTAAAGTGCTTCAAATATGTAAAAGCACGGTGGTAAAAATATAATTTTCTTCTCTGTTAGGAGTTTATATCTATTCTATAGGCATATATATATATATACTTTTTTAGTTTTTATGTGGAAGGGTTAGACCCCTGTCAGGTTATTATTTCTCAATTACAGGAAATTGCTGAATTAAAAGAAATAGGCAGCTATCTCTTGCTATTGAGTTATAACAAAGTGGCACAAAAGCCGAGCACCAAACCATTGGATGAATGGGTATGGTGCTGGATGGATTTGGTGGTTTTCCACGTTATTACTTTGTGCCCTTGCCGGGGAGGCTCACCCTCTCTATTTGCCCTTTGTGCATTATTTTTATAGTTGGCATCAGAACAAGGTGGGTATATCAATGAGGACAAAGACAACAAGATTGAAGGTTCTCATTTATCCAGGTCATGGTATATCTAGTGGTAGTTCATCACAATCAACATTTAACTTGTTCTGTAGTCCCAAAACACTTTTTTTTTAGGTCTAACCTATGCAATGGTGGATTTTGGTTTTGGCACTGATTGGCAGCACTGATGGGCAGTGATTGGCGGCAGTGATTGGCAGCACTGATGGGCACTGATAGGCAGCACTGATCAGCACTGATGGGCACTGTTAGGCAGCACTGATGGGCACTGTTAGGCAGAACTGATGGGCACTGTTAGGCAGAACTGATGGGCACTGTTAGGCAGCACTGATGGGCACTGTTAGGCAGAACTGATGGGCACTGTTAGGCAGAACTGATGGGCACTGTTAGGCAGAACTGATGGGCACTGTTAGGCAGCACTGATGGGCACTGTTAGGCAGCACTGATGGGCACTGTTAGGCAGCACTGATGGGCACTGATTAGCAGCACTGATGGGCACTGATAGGCAGCACTGATGGGCACTGATAGGCAGCACTGATGGGCACTGATTAGCAGCACTGTTGGGGCTGCATTGACAATCAGGACACTGATGATCAGTGGCCTTATTATCAGTGTAGATATCCCTTTTTACACTTGCCGGTTACCGGCTCTCTCCTCTCCTCATGCTGTGACCGCCCCCCTGAAAAGTGCCACCCAGAACAAACACCTTGTTTGCCTCGAGGCAGATATACCCCTGAACCTATGTCTGAAATATACCCCAGCATTTACATCCACACAGGTAGCACCAACAGCTTTAAATCTTAATTCCAGGAATTCAGCTACTTTGTAAAAACCGCAGGCATACCATGAGCCATAAGTTCAATCTAACAGAGGTGCCTGCGGCCTTATGTCAACTATTCACATCTGACAAGTTTATTGTGCTCTAGGAAGATATCTTCTGAAATTCTGAAGCTCCGGGGCGCTGCTCACTGTGGTCTTGGTTCCCCCTAAGAGAAAAGTCACCGGAACTGCTATTCCCCTTTTTCTGCCCATTCACAGAAGCCTTTGTATTATGTGAACTCATTCACAAAATACAAAGGCTTCTGTGAATGGGCAGTAGAGGGGAGCTGCTGTGTGTAGTTCTCCCCTTTCACAGCCGGACTGTGTCCCAGAGGTGACAAACACCTAGTTGGACTTAACTCATAGGGGTTGATTTACTAACGACAAATAGACTCTGCATGTTGCAAGTGCAGTTGCACTCTGCAGGGGCATTTTCTCCAGAGCTTAGTAAATGAGGTGAAGCTTTAATTTGCAAAGAAATACCCAAACAAGCATGCATAGAAAATGTCTTCTTCTGAAGAAATGAACATTTGCTGGACCGTTTTTGGGCTTGTGGCACTCTCGGCCTTTCATGCCCTTCCTGTAAAGTGAAGAAGGGTGAGTAGGGGATCCTTAGGTGAGATTACTTGAGGAAGACCCCTTAAGGTCATTGTCGCCAGTCTGGTAATGTTTTCTAGTAGTTCTATGAGCAAAGAGTATGTGAGGCGGTGACACATAGTCTACAAAGGTGCAGGAACCGGTCCATGTTTGTTAGTCTCAGTAGAAGAGAGGGAATCATTTCACAAATCTGGTCACATTCCGGAACGTCTATCTCTTTGGTTCCCATATTATCCTATCATAGCCAAGTGTTTTGTGCTTGAAAAATGAAACAATTCTTTGTTTTAAATGGTCTGATCTTTGATATCTACAAGCCATTAGCGCCGTCTAAGTTGCGTGTGATTCCATGTAAAGGTGTCACCTCGCCTTTATCTAGTCCGGGGATGACAGGCTGCTCTTCGCTTCTCATTGGAAGTCCAAGGATCCGATAGATGGATAATTATACTTTACCACGACGTTGTATTGTAACTCGCAATTAGCCTGCCTCGTATTAATCAGACGCACCGGAGTCCTTCCAGGGACTGATGATCGGAAACCATCATTTAAATGTTCTCGTGTGTTATGTAGCAATTTACAGAAAGAGACGTATTGCGGGTAATCGCTAAATGGCAGATAATTGGTTCGTAAGTGGTCCAGACACCGAGAAGTGGGGATGTGTGTATTAAAGGTGCGATTTATGACGAAATACAAAGAAATATATACTCATAAAACACAAAAATATATATATAATATTATTATATAATGCAATATAAAAATAAATATACGGGGGGGGGGGGGGGGGGGGGTGGGGGGGACATATACAGATAGCATAGCACAGGGATCCTCAAACTACGGCCCTCCAGCTGTTGCAGAACTACACATCCCATTAGGCATTGTAAAACTCTGACATTCACAGACATGACTGGGCATGATGGGAATTGTAGTTCCTGAACAACTGGAGGGCCGTAGTTTGAAGACCCCTGGCATAGCACATTGCAGTCAGTATCTGACAGAAGTAAACCCCTCTACTTTTACCGGGGAGGGAAGATGGCCAATTGGGCCCAATTTGGAGATTTTCCCTTAGGGGTGTACTGACTTTTGTTGCCAGCGGTTTAGACATTAATGGCTGTGTGTTGAGTTATTTTGAGGGGACGGCAAATTTACACTGTTATACAAGCTGTACACTCACTACTTTACATTGTAGACAAGTGTCATTTCTTCAGTGTTGTCGCATGAAAAGATCTACCGTATATACTCGAGTATAGGCCGAGTTTTTCGGCACATTTTTTTGTTCTGAAAATGCCCCCCTCGGCTTATACTCAAGTCAAGCACTTTTCTGCAGCAGAAAATGACATTTTCCGACCCGACTTTGGGGCCCCCGTATCCCGGGCCACTTGGTGCTAGGAACCTCAAATATGCCAACCAGGTGTACCTAGCGCTACAACATATCCAAAGATATGGATATGGATCCCTAGCACCAAGTGACCCCGAGATATGGGGCCCCAAAGTCAGTCAACTGTGTCCCTCTGCAGCAATGTCATTTCGGGACCCTTTGGGCCCAGAGACCCCAAATTTTGGCTGCAGATAGGGGGCATTTAGGAACCCTTTAACTACCAAGTTTGAAGTTCGGGAGACCTATGGCTGCAAAATGGGCACAGTGAGGCTGCAAATGGGCATCATTGACCGTCTTTTCCACTTACAGTAGCTGCACATTTCTCATCCTAGGCTTATACTCGAGTCAATCGAGTCACGTTTTCCCAGTTGTCTGTGGTAAAATGAGGTGCCTCGGCTTATACTCGCGTATATACAGTACTCAAATGTGACTGAGGGGTGTACTTACTTTTGTCAGATAATGATTTCATATATATACACGCCATAAACATATTATAATTCATATAACACATAACTTAGCAGCACATTGCAGTTCCCAGTAGTGACATGGTTGTACTCCATATAATGGGGATTGGTAGGAATGTTAAAAATATATGGTGCCGTCTAGGTGAAAGATGGGTTCTAATAAAAACATGGCTGCCTTCTAAAATGCTTGACGCGTTTCGTGGATAACCACTTCCTCAGGAGCGGATGCCTACACATGTCTGCAAAAGACAGATATCAGTGTAGCTGCCATAACCCTCGATGGGGCGGTCTTGACTTTTGGGCTTACCGGTTACCTCCACTTGGCTTGTACCTCCAGGTCTACGGGTTCCCAGGGTTAGTACCCAACGACTTTGCACGCCGACCCCATAAAAGTCCTTTAGAAAGGTTTTTATTTGCAGTGGTAACATCCAACAGACACAGTCTTATTTGGGAACAGAGGGTAAGGATGAAGAAACTCAGGCACCTTGAACTACTCGGTATATGAAAGTCTCTATTCGCCAACCCAGAGAGTAGCCACCCGCAGCTGGGCGCTTCAAAGCTGAACAAATCTCTGGCCAGAGATTATGGCGGTCGGCACTTGAATTCGGAACTTGCAAAGTCTCTGACCTTGAAATAAAGTTGTATTCAGAACCAAACGGGAACCTTTCCTCAGTACCTGGAACGTTATCCGTCTCCTTGGCAGTATTGGGGAAGCGTGGATTCTCTAGTGTCCTTGACAACCCAGGAACCAGGCACTTCTCGGGATTCCAGCTTGTTGGCCCTCCTCCGAAGAGTCCGCCCCCGGTCGCTTACACGAGCTGCGGTGCCCCTCCAGGTTGAGAGCGCACCCGGACGCCTTGAATCCTCCCTCGAGGATTTTCCTCGAGACTCGGGAACAGATGGATCCTTGCCCCAGACCAAGCGGGTCTGTGGGGCCTGTCACACCAACCATGTTACGGGGCGGCACACGCTCCCGTGACCGGGACCCCTCGCGGGGCTACCCCGTTCCAGATCCAGGAACAGGCAGCTATGGCCGAACGAACCCCGAACACGCGACTCCAGCATCTTAAGTACCCTTCCCCAGACTCCTCAGCGGGGCCAGACGCACCCACTGATTGGCTCCGAGGAATGCCGGTACCCGAACGTCCAACCAGGCCTGGTTCTAAACCTGTCATGTGCGCCTCACCGCACACATGACCAAGCAGAACCCCAACCCAGCCAAACTGATGCCAAAGTTAACCTACCCAATCAGCTCTCAGAACCCCTTTACTGTCCTGAGAGAAAAACAACAACATTTACACATAGCGCACACCTTGCAAAAGTGTCACCGCTACATCAGTGTGATCTAGTATTGGACTAAACACACCAGAGGAAAAAGAAATAACAATACTAAATACTGGTTAAAATTGAGAAATATGCGGGCACCATGCGGGCACCATATCGAAGGCTTGGTGAGCTCCGCCATTGTACTGCGTTGTTGTCTTCGAGTTTAGATGCACTTTAGGCTGCAGACGGCATTTTACTTTTTTTATTTTTTTGTAATTGTTCCAGACTGAGTGCGGAGGGCGCGCTCTTTATTTTCTCATCTGCAGAGTCCGCAGAGCCTGACAGAAAATATTACGGGTACAAGTAAATATACAAGCACATCTCCGTAGCGCCAGTCTGGCAGCCTGGATATTGTACAGTTATATTTATCTACCTTTTGGGCTCCGAGACACAAGCGGGAAGATTTATAGAACGCCGAATAAAGAGCACATTATCAGCCACAGATTGGGCAATAAATCCGGCCCCCATCGCGAGCGGAAGACGGTGATGTACGGACGTGTGCGGGCGACGAGTAGGAACCGTCTGAGTCTGGCGGGGATTTGCCGGGTCCGGGGAATGATGGATGGCAGCCGGTGATGGATGGGAGGGTCCGCAATCAATGCACATGTTTAAATGGAACCTGAAATTTGACTATGAACTGTCAAACGCATTGCGGGCACATAAAGGATTATTCCGCTTAATGTTCCCGTCGTTGAGCGCATATTTGGTGACTGATGGCTTCTCGGCGGTCTCTTATACCGTCTTGGCTTCTATAGGAATGAGAATTCAAAGTTACAGCAGGCGCGTTGGGGATCAATTGTAACCCGATGGAGCAATGAACAGAAATTCAAAATCGAAATTCAAAAAATATCACATTTTTATTTAATCTAAATTCATAGTAGAGGCCCACTGGTGTCCCCCCCCCCCCCCCGGCCTTTACACGTCCATATTATAGTAGCAAAACTTTTCTCTTTTCGTTTTGGATAGAGTAAGGGAGGGTTATACACTCAAGGTTAAGAAAGGGCTCCCTGTAGCTGCACATCGATGCTGTCCCTAAGATGAGTGGGTAAGGGGCAAACTCAGCCTTGACTCCGCCCAGGTCACGCCCCCTCCAACGCGTTTCACTCCACCCCTCGGAGCTTAGGTCGTAGACCTAAGTTATGTTGGGTCACAGAGGGTAATACACTCACCGGCCCCTTTATCAGATACACCTTGCTAGTAACGGGTTGGACCCCCTTTATTGGGTCCCCCTTGCTAGTAGCGGGTTGTACCCCCTTTATTAGGTCCCCCTTGCTAGTAGCGGGTTGGACCCCCTTTATTGGGTCCCCCTTGCTAGTAGCGGGTTGTACCCCCTTTATTAGGTCCCCCTTGCTAGTAGCGGGTTGGACCCCCTTTATTAGGTCCCCCTTGCTAGTAGCGGGTTGTACCCCCTTTATTAGGTCCCCCTTGCTAGTAGCGGGTTGGACCCCCTTTATTAGGTCCCCCTTGCTAGTAGCGGGTTGTACCCCCTTTATTAGGTCCCCCTTGCTAGTAGCGGGTTGGACCCCCTTTATTAGGTACACCTTGCTAGTAGCGGGTTGGACCCCCTTTATTAGGTCCCCCTTGCTAGTAGCGGGTTGGACCGCCTTTATTTGGTCCCCCTTGCTAGTAGTGGGTTGGACCCCCTATATTAGGTTAGCAGCGGGACATTTATTTTTTACTTTTTTTGTTGTAATCACTCTGTCTCTTTTCTCTCTTTGTTGTTTTTCTTTCTATTTTCTTTTCTTTTTCCTTTCCTTTCATTTTGTTTCCCTTCCTTTCTTTCCCATTCTTGCCTTCCCCTCTTTCTTTTCCTTTCTTTTCATTCCCTTTCCTTTTCTTCTATTCCCTTTCTATCCTTCCCCTCATTTTTTACCTTTTCATTCCTTTCCATTTTCCTTTCTTTTACTTTTTCTTTCTTTCCCTTTCCATTTTTCTTTTCCATTCCCTTTCTTTCTTTTTCTTTTCCTTTCCTTTTGCCTTTCTTTCCTTTCATGTCCTCTTCTCTCTTTTACTTTTAATTTACATTTTCTTTCTCCTTCCTTCCCTGCTCTTCCTTCCTTCCCTGCTCTTCCTTCCTTCCTTCCCCGCTCTTCCTTCCTTCCTTCCTTCCCCGCTCTTCCTTCCTTCCTTCCTTCCCTGCTCTTCCTTCCTTCCTTCCTTCCTTCCCCGCTCTTCCTTCCTTCCTTCCTTCCTTCCTGCTTCCTTCCTTCCTTCCTTCCTTCCTTCCTTCCTTCCTTCCCTGCTCTTCCTTCCTTCCTTCCTTCCTTCCTTCCTTCCTTCCTTCCTGCTCTTCCTTCCTTCCTTCCTTCCTTCCTTCCCTGCTCTTCTTTCCTTCCTTCCTTCCCTGCTCTTCCTTCCTTCCCTGCTCTTCCTTCCTTCCTTCCCTGCTCTTCCTTCCTTCCTTCCTTCCTTCCCTGCTCTTCCTCCCTTCCTTCCTTCCTTCCTTCCCTGCTCTTCCTTTGTTCTTTTCCTTTCCATCTCTTTCTTCCTCCTTTTCTTTCATCCTTCTTTTCCTTCCTTCTCTTCCTTATTATCTACATTTGCTTCCTCTTTTCTCCTCTACCAATCTGTCGGGACTTGCTGGTACCTGTAGTTCTTCACCAGATGTACAGGTAGGGGGATGGGCCTCCTATGTCACAAATACCCTTTCCGTTCCATATTCTCTCCCCCCCCCCCCTCGGCCTCCCTGCCCCCTCCCAAGCCTGAAACTTGAATCTACTAATTCAGGATGGGAAATCTCACAAATCCCATGAATCACCGGCTCTTAAACCATTATGTAAATGTCCCCTAAGAGAAGCCAGGAACAAAATGTGATGAAGGGGGGGGGGGGGGGGAGCTCATTGCGCTACGTACCCAACCCCCCCTCCCCCCCACCAACCGGCTGGCAGAATTCAGAACGGTGCGTCTTTGCTCCAATTACTCATTTCAAGTGTTCTTGAAAATAAATGGAAGTAGATGCGTGGCGGGGTTATTGCTGGCAGACGAGACGTCTGCTGCCATAATGAAATTGTAGAAAAGTCGCGGTCAGCGCGGCCGGGCTGATGGTTTCCTGAGAAATATGGACAACGCCTTCCGTTTATAGCGGCCTGTAGTGAAAATAGTCACAACACAGAATCCCATTATTTGCAGGGAAAATGACAACCCTTCTAATGGATGCTTTCGCTTGGAATCCTCGCGTTTGCTGGAGTGCAGAACGGGGAATTTTAGCGCCTTCATGTGGTCAATTAACTTCCTCCTTGGCGAGTTTTTTTCTGCCTAAGCAATAAAAATCTGACACCTTACAATTCAGTTTTCATTAAAGGTCAAATAAAATGATTGTAAGAACTTTGCATTGATGTCTTTGGTGCATTTTGTGTTTTAATGTATTTCGCTCGGACGAATTGTATCGTTTTTTTCACCTGGCTTTTCCCTAAGCCTAACCAATTGCCAACCGGGCCGCAGACCAATGACGTCCTGGTCAGCAGGTGGAATCCCGGGGTTCTTCCAGGTGGTTCTTCCAGGTGGGTCAAGGCTTGCCTAACCAATCGATGAAGTTCGGGAACCAGTGCCTTGCAATAAAGATGAGTGAAGGCAAGATGGCCTCCGCTCATCTCTATGTCCTTGGAGGACCGGAGCGAAGACATGATGTCACTTCCGGTTCCTCCAGCATGTAAACAAGGATTTTTTGTTTTTTTTTATTATTATTTTTTTTTTTAGAGCTTTTGCTTTTTAAAGGTAGAGGAGAGATTTGGGGTCTTATAGACCCCCAGATCGCTCCATAAAAGGGACCGGTCATACTCGACCCTGTACCCCCCGTACTTGCGCACAGTGGTGAACGAATACGTCGGTCACGCCCACTGATGTAAACGGTATTCGAACCACACATGTGAGGTGTCGCCGCGAATGTCTGAGCAAGAACAATAATTCTAGCACAGCATCTCCTCTGTAATTCTAAACTGGTAACTTGTAGACATTTTTAAGGGTCACCTATGGAGTACTGATGTTCGGCGCCATTCCACGAGTGGGCGCAATTTCAAAGCGTGACATGTTGGGTATCTATTTACTTGGCATAGCATAATTTTTTACAAAAAATATATATTTTATATGTTTATATTATATATATATATATATTTTTTTTTTATTCATTCATCAATTGTATTTTTTTCTAAAAAAAAATGCGTTTTGAAAAATCGATGCGCAAAAAGTGTTTGGCATAAAAAATTGCCGCCATTTTTTTCTCTAAGGCAGAGCTGCCCAACCAGTGGCCTGCGGAGCCCTCTGATGTGGCTCGCAACCTCCTGCTCTGGGATGGCTGGTTGGCAAGCCCAGAACGCGGATCGCCGATCCGCCATCCCAGAGCAATCAGTGTTGTGAATGAAGCCGGCGGTAGGGAAAGCCGCGGAGCAGAGCCGCATAAACCGATGCTTCCTGTATAGCGCCGGCTCCTGTCAGAGGCGGAGTGATGCCAAATATGGGCATATCTGTTCTGCAGTGGTTATTGGGCTGCTTTCAAACTGATCCGCAGGTGCACCACCTACCACCTATCTGATCCGCTAAAAAAATCCCAGAAGGGGATCCATCCCCTCCTGCCTGGGTGGATCGGATCGAAGGGCCCATAGAGTAGAGTGGGATGCGTCCGTGTCTGCTCTCTGTATGCAGAGTGGACACAGACCTGTCATCCGCCCGCTCTACTCATTGGGGCCCGTGACCAATTATTAAATCACTTAAGTGGCCCTCGTTCTTCAAAAGGTTGGGCATCCCTGCTCTAAGGCCTCTCTTGTATCATGTCTGCAGTCTCTGGTCATCTCTTGTACCATGTCCTCAGTCTCTGACCATCTCTTGTATCATGTCTGAAGTCTCTGACCATCTCCTTATCATGTCTGCAGTCTCCGACCATCTCCTTATCATGTCTGCAGTCTCTGACCGTCTCTTGTATCATGTCTGCAGTCTCTGACCATCTCTTGTATCATGTCTGCAGTCTCTGACCGTCTCTTGTATCATGTCCTCAGTCTCTGACTCTGACCATCTCTTGTATCATGTCTGAAGTCTCTGACCATCTCCTTATCATGTCTGCAGTCTCTGACCATCTCCTTATCATGTCTGCAGTCTCTGACCGTCTCTTGTATCATGTCTGCAGTCTCTGACCGTCTCTTGTATCATGTCTGCAGTCTCTGACCATCTCTTGTATCATGTCTGTAGTCTCTGGCCATCTCTTGTATCATGTCTGCAGTCTCTGACCATCTCTTATCATGTCTGCAGTCTCTGACCATCTCCTGTATCATGTCTGCAGTCTCTGACCATCTCTTGTATCATGTCTGCAGTCTCTGACCATCTCTTGTATCATGTCTGCAGTCTCTGACCATCTCCTTATCATGTCTGCAGTCTCTGACCATCTCCTTATCATGTCTGCAGTCTCTGACCAACTCTTGTATCATGTCTGCAGTCTCTGACCATCTCTTGTATCATGTCTGCAGTCTCTGACCATCTCTTGTATCATATCTGCAGTCTCTGACCATCTCTTGTATCATGTCCGCAGTCTCTGACCATCTCTTGTATCATGTCTACAGTCTCTGACCATCTCCTGTATCATGTCTGCAGTCTCTGACCATCTCTTGTATCATATCTGCAGTCTCTGACCATCTCTTGTATCATGTACGCAGTCTCTGACCATCTCCTGTATCATGTCTGTAGTCTCTGACCATCTCTTGTATCATGTCTGCAGTCTCTGACCATCTCTTGTATCATATCTGCAGTCTCTGACCATCTCTTGTATCATGTCTGCAGTCTCTGACCATCTCTTGTATCATGTCTACAGTCTCTGACCATCTCCTGTACTATGTCTGCAGTCTCTGACCATCTCTTGTATCATATCCACAGTCTCTGACCATCTCTTGTATCATGTCCGCAGTCTCTGACCATCTCCTGTATCTATGTCTGCAGTCTCTGACCATCTCTTGTATCATGTCTGCAGTCTCTGACCATCTCTTGTATCATGTCTGCAGTCTCTGACCATCTCTTGTATCATGTCTGCAGTCTCTGACCATCTCTTGTATCATGTCTGCAGTCTCTGACCATCTCCTTATCATGTCTGCAGTCTCTGACCATCTCTTGTATCATGTCTGCAGTCTCTGACCATCTCCTTATCATGTCTGTAGTCTCTGACCATCTCTTGTATCATGTCTGCAGTCTCTGATCGTCTCCTGTATTATGTCTGCAGTCTCTGACCATCTCTTGTATCATATCCACAGTCTCTGACCATCTCTTGTATCATGTCTGCAGTCTCTGACCATCTCTTGTATCATGTCTGTAGTCTCTGACCATCTCTTGTATCATGTCTGCAGTCTCAGATCATATGTTGCGATGGTTATAGTTACACCTGAACATAAAACATCTGCCCGTCTGAGATTATTACGGAGGTGAGCTTTAGCTATCAGTTAGGATTTGGACCCCCAAATGGAGGCTTTATCCCGACCCAGAACAGGATTCATCAAGATCTGAGAAAACAACAAAGTTATTTTCCTCCATAGCAGACCAAAACCACGGAGCCCCTCACCATGTGTAGGTGAGACACCTTGGTGACACATAAACACCGCCCCCAACCCCGCCAGATAGCTCCTCCCACTTCTCACCATCCAGACGCTCTCCAGGATACAGGAGATGCCCCCCCCCCCCCCATCAAAGCCTCGCTGACTCTGCAGCAGTTCAAAGACGAGGGGCTCTGGGAGGATTAAAGATTTGAGCGGAATTAGAAGTCTAACCAATTAGATTTGCCTAATTGAGATGACAGCAATGACATTGAGGGCTGGTGTCTGGAAAGAGGAGAAATATACATTAAAAGTCAATAAAAGACGTTTTATTGCCAGCAGAGCAGATGTGTTCGACGTTCCAGAACCGGCGCCGGCCTCTCCTGGGATCTCAAAATAAAACGAAAATGAGGAAAATAGTTAGAGCCGCCATCTTGCTTTTCTAACTTCCATTCCAGGCAGAGTTTTACAGCGGAGATCCTTGTCGTTGATGTCCTCCACCCTCCATGGGGGGAAACCAACAGACTTTTAGCAGCAGCATCTCTGGAATATCGCAACCTTGCGGCATCGTCCTTCCTCCATCAATCCCTTTAGAAATCCAGTTCTTCCCTTCAGTCTTGCACTGGTGTAGCGGCTCTTCTCCTGGACTGAAACGTCTTCCTCTGATTTCACTGCACACTGTGAGCAGCAAGTCAGACAGAGAACCCCCCCCCCCTTCATTTCCTGGCTTGAAGACATCCATGTATCATCAAACCCTTTCTTCCCCAGCCTGACTGCCCCTATAAACTCACTTTAACCACTTCAGCCCCGGACCAATTGGCAGCCAAAGGACCAGGCCCCTTTTTGCGATTCGGCACTGCGTTGCTTTAACTGACAATTGCGCGGTCGTGCGACGCGGCTCCCAAATGAAATTGGCGTCCTTTTTTTCCCACAAACAGAGCTTTCTTTTGGTGGTATTTGATCGCCCCTGCGGTTTTTATTTTTTGCGCTATAAACAAAAATAGAGCGACAATTTTGAAAAAATGCAATATTTTTAATTTTTTGCTATAATAAATATCCCCAAAAAATATATAAAAAAACATTTTTTTTTCCTCAGTTTCGGCCGATACGTATTCTTCTACATATATTTGGTAAAAAAAATCACAATTAGCGATTATTGATTGGTTTGCGCAAAAGTTATAGCGTTTACAAAATAGGGGATAGTTTTATAGCATTTTTATTAATATTTTTTTTTTTTACAAGTAATGGCGGCGATCAGCGATTTTTATTGTGACTGCGACCTTATGGCGGACACATCGGACATTTTTGACACATTTTTGGGACCATTGTCACTTATACAGCAATCAATGCTATTTAAATGCATTGATTCCTGTATAAATGACACTGGCAGTGAAAGAGTTAACCACTAGGGGGAGGGGAGGGGTTATGGGCTGTGACGTGTGTGTGTTTTTTTTTTTACAGTAGGGGGCGTGGCTGACGTCTGAAGTCATTGATCGGCTTTCCCGATGACAGGGAACAGCCGATCAATGACAGGCAGTGTAGGAAGCGCAGGGAGAGGTTTGTTTACACAGACCTCTCCCCGTTCTTCAGCTCCGTGACCCGATCGCGGGACACCAGCGGCGATCGGGTCCGCTGGTCCCGCGGCCGCGGTCACGGAGCTCCCGACCGGGTCGCGAGCGCGACCCACGCCCAGGCAATTAAAGGGCCACGTACCTGTACGTGGTTTTGCCTGGCTGTGCCATTCTGCCGACGTACATCGGCGTGAGGCGGTCGGGAAGCGGTTAAAGAGCTAAGAGGTACCACTCCAGTCTCCTCTCCTGTGTCCCACTCGGGGGACTCTCGCTGAGGGTGTTGGCTGGGAGGAGCCCGTCCTGGCTCGGTTCACTAGATACAGGAAAGTTCCAACCACCACACACACCAACACAACCTGCCAGTCGGTATAGCAAAATCAGCCTCGGTCTGGCTCCATCCAGGCAACAGCCCGACGCGTTTCGCCCTTTGCCATAGGGCTTAGTCAGGGTGACTGTCCCTGGCAAGCACTTTAATCCGCTGGATTACAGTTCTTTCAACCATGGAAGCTCGGCATCACATGTGGACGTTACCTAGGGCGTCCGCCTGAAGATGAAGCCTGCTTAGGAGCACCCACTCCTACAGGCTGACCTCAAGGATCAAAGTATTTTCATAACTCCTCCCAACAGCCAGCCCACTGCTTGCATCAGGAATGAAGGCTTTTGAGAGGAGTACTGAGGCCGGGTGCCGGGATGATTTGTACAGCAAGCTTTATATGGCCCCCTGCCAGCCCCTCCCACCAGCCATGATCTGCCTGCATTGCATAAGAAGCACAGAGACCCATGTATCATGCCCATGGCCTTTGACTATACCCTGCTGTGTGTCTGCTGTCTCTGACACTGAATTTTATGTGTGGCCCTTTGGTGATGTCTGGGGGCCGCACTTGAGGCTCTCTTTATAAAGGAAGTTAACCACCCCTCCTATATGTGGTTGGTATAAATCTGAACCGGGAGAAAATGAAGCTCCAATGATTGAGCTCTATTCTTAATGGATACTTTTTGTTGATCTGTCTCTTCTCCAGCAAACATGATGTAATGGAGGGATCTGCGCAAAGTCCATGGGGGCTCCGGGGGCAGTTTAAAATAAACTGTATTATTATTTTTTCTGTTGAGTTTTTAAGTTTGTATATCTGTATATTTTGATTTACCTCTCTGTTTTTGCTAGGTAGATTAGATAAAAAAAAAAAAGTCTAATCATGATTTTTGTTTATAATCTGCCTAGCAACAGACCTTCTGTCCGAAAAATCATTACAACGGTCATTTAGAAACACTGAGTAACGGTTTCTCTACGCTTACTGGCAGCCTGCCAGTTCCCTATTGTGTTCAATGGAGCTCGTTAGGGCCGGCCGAAACACCAACCTGGCACACCTATTGAGCTCCCTAATTTTCTCCCGCCACCAGGGGGTGGAGATCCGGCCCCCAGGATAGGAGTCACTGAGCCGGTGTCATAATCAGCCTGAAGTAGGGGGAGCCCAGCACCGCCAAGTGATAGCGGCAACACCCCTGACCACAGCGCCAAGCACACAAGGCCTAGTCAGTGCAGCTCCTCTCCACCACCCATGCATGGCCGGTTCCACCGGGGGATGAGCAGACTTGTCACCCAGGCTGGCATAGAGAAGCAGGACGTGTGAGAAGTCAGAGCAGGCGGCCCGGAAGGAAGGACAGCTGTGCCCGGCCGGTAGGACATCCGAAGATCTGACAGTGATCACCGGTGACAGGACGGGGCTGAGACTTGTAGACAGTGGCGGGCCTGTCCATAAGGGGTGCCTCCCCCCAATCCATGCGCCCCGCCCCTAATCTACATGCAGGGCGCCGGAAGCATGGATTTCAATGGAGTTTTTTTTTTTTTTTTTTTTTTTTAAGCATGTGATTAGAGCCTTAGGATCTAATTGGCTTAAAAAAAGGGTGGGCTCGGGGCGAAGAGCATTGTGCCCTGAGCCCACCCACGTGTGTGACAATAGCGATTTTGATATTCGCTATTGTCTTCCTGGTTCTCCTCCCAGGCAATCAGGAAGCGGATCCTGAGACCCGATTGGCCTGAGAGTAGAAGCGACAGTATTGGCCGCTGAGGAGGAGGAGACGTAGGGGGAGCTCCCGGGAACCCAGGAAGGATCCGAAGCTGGCTGCAACCTAAATGGGCTATGTGCAGGGCAAGTGGGCCGATGGGCGAGTGAGTGACGGGGGGGGGGACCAGGGGGGTGGATGTTTATTGTTTGCCGCCCCCCCAAAAAAATGGAGCACCAGCCGCCACTGCGTCTAGACTCCCCGTACTGTGTGCGGGAACTTGTGCCAAATGGGGGAAGATGATGGGGGGTACAGTCAGCAGAAGAGATGCCAGCCAGTGTATACAGTATGGACACCTTCCCGCTGGCGTGTTGTACAATACTCCTCCCTGTCAGTCACTATAGTGTCCGACTATCCTCTGACCGGTCATATCCAAACTGCTGCCCACTGACAGTGATCACCGTCTCATCCTGCACTGATCGGTGCGGTGCCCAGTCCTCAGTCCATGTCCTCTGTCACTGCACAGACCAATGACCGCCTGGAGTGCGGAGAGCCCACAGAGATAATCCTGACCGATCACTGCCCCTCCAGACGATCGGGGGGCTTTCACATCCCGATGAGAAGCAGTCAGCTGTTCAGTCATGAAGACGGGGGCTGGTTATTGCTATGGGCTACCATGTTATTGGCTATCGCTATGGGTTACAGCACTCATTTGCTATAGGTTACCGCGTTATCGCTATAGGTTTACAGCACTATTGCTATGGGTGGAATACAGGGGATGGAGTGGGTGGAGTCTGTAAGGGGTGGGGCTTATGAGAAGTGGGAGGGGGGTCTGGCGCCCCGCCATCTTAAAACTTCACCAGTCGCCACTGGGAGGGAGTGGGTACAGACACATAGCTTGTAAGGGTAAAAATAGAACGCTGGATAGCCGCACTCCACAAAAATTCACCTTTATTAAAAAATGAATATCCAAGCATCCCAGGGCAATACAGACTAACTGTACAGCGCCTGACGCGTTTCACACCAGATATGGTGCTATAGTTGTAGCTTTGTAATAAAGGTGAACTTTTTTGGAGTGCGGCTATCCTGTGTTCTATTTTTTCCTTTATCTCTGCTGCAAACAGAGCCAGCACCCTGCCTGATTGTGGAGGCCGCTGTTCTTAGGAGCGGTGATCACTTTGGAGCGTTGCGCTCCCACATAGCTTGTAAGGGTGTCAGGCACTGGACTGCATAGCCTTTGTCGCTAGCATAGAGAGAAGCGTTTGCATTCTAAGACAATGATTTTCCCTTTTTTCATTAGCGCAGAGTTAATTTGCCACATTTTTTTTCTGACACTTGTAAATTGAAATGTATCCCGCCGGTTGGTCACGTGACGGTCCGATTTGGAAGCCTGTTGCGGTATTAACTCATCGTGTTGAAGAGAAATGCAAATTTCCGCCTAGAGCGGATGTGATTGATATGGCGATGGCGTAAAAAGGAAGGCCTTCGGCGGGCTGGAGGTTAAACAGGACAGGATTAGATTCCCGAGGGAGCGCAGACCGCGGCGAATCTCCTCTCGCCGTGCGATGAATCATTCGGAATTAGAATTTCAGATTGAATTTGGGCCATCAAACGTCAATGCAAATCCAGTAATAACATATCATTTTCTCTGGTTTAAACATTTCCTAAATAGGTGTAGCAGCCGCTCCACTCCGATTCCTTAACACTCACTAAGTGGCAGTTTAGGCAAATTACAGCTTCGTCTTTAGCGCACTCAGTATTTAGCCGCAGATAATTCCGATCGAAAACATCATCACCGACTTTCCTTTATAGGAGGGAGAAGGAATCCTAAAAACTAGATTATGAATCTGAACACAATACAGATCAAGAGGAACGAGAATTTTAAAGTGGAATCTACACGGCATCTGATCACATCAAAGCAAAAACATTATTTCGATCATTTTTATTAATCAAAGAAATACCCCCACCCCCCCCCTATTCTCCATTCCCCATCCCACCATCCATGTCTCCATGATTCATTTTGTTGAGAAATCACTTCGAAAAACACCCCACTAGCATTTTTGCCGTGGCCATCTTGAGTAAGGGCAGATCATGAAAATCCATCTGCCCTTAGCTCAGGCATGTAAGCAGGAGGCTGTGCTTAGCGGAGAAAACCCTCCTTCCTCTCCTGAAGACTCCTGGGATATATGACATCATTTAGGCCAGGAAATAATTTAAGAAATGTAAAAAGAAAAAAAAAAAGTTTTAGATACTTTCCTATCAATTTACAGCTAACAGACTAAAGATTAAAAATAGTCAGTGTTGATTGAAAGAGTGAAGTTTCTCTTTAAGTGCAGCTTGTCAATTAATTATAGACCAGTGACCTCACCACGACCCTTCATATTCATGAGAACACAGCCTATCCAATCACTAGTGACCAGTGACATCACGAGACCCTTCATATTCATGAGAACACAGCCTATCCAATCACTAGAGACCAGTGACATCACCGAGACCCTTCATATTCATGAGAACACAGCCTATCCAATCACTAGAGACCAGTGACATCACAGAGACCCTTCATATTCATGAGAACACAACCTATCCGATCACTAGAGACCAGTGACATCACCGAGACCCTTCATATTCATGAGAACACAGCCTATCCAATCACTAGAGACCAGTGACATCACCGAGACCCTTCATATTCATGAGAACACAGCCTATCCAATCACTAGAGACCAGTGACATCACCGAGACCCTTCATATTCATGAGAACACAGCCTATCCAATCACTAGAGACCAGTGACATCACCGAGACCCTTCATATTCATGAGAACACAGCCTATCCGATCACTAGAGACCAGTGACATCACCGAGACCCTTCATATTCATGAGAACACAGCCTATCCAATCACTAGAGACCAGTGACATCATCGAGACCCTTCATATTCATGAGAACACAGCCTATCCAATCACTAGAGACCAGTGACATCACCGAGACCCTTCATATTCATGAGAACACAGCCTATCCAATCACTAGAGACCAGTGACATCATCGAGACCCTTCATATTCATGAGAACACAGCCTATCCAATCACTAGAGACCAGTGACATCATCGAGACCCTTCATATTCATGAGAACACAGCCTATCCAATCACTAGAGACCAGTGACATCACAGAGACTCTTCATATTCATGAGAACACAGCCTATCCAATCACTAGAGACCAGTGACATCACAGAGACCCTTCATATTCATGAGCACACAGCCTATCCAATCACTAGAGACCAGTGACATCACAGAGACCCTTCATATTCATGAGAACACAGCCTATCCAATCACTAGAGACCAGTGACATCACCGAGACCCTTCATATTCATGAGAACACAGCCTATCCATCACTAGAGAGCAGTGACATCACCGGGACCCTTCATATTCATGAGAACACAGCCTATCCAATCACTAGAGACCAGTGACATCACCGAGACCCTTCATATTCATGAGAACACAGCCTATCCAATCACTAGAGACCAGTGACATCACCGAGACCCTTCATATTCATGAGAACACAGCCTATCCGATCACTAGAGACCAGTGACATCACCGAGACCCTTCATATTCATGAGAACACAGCCTATCCAATCACTAGAGACCAGTGACATCACCGAGACCCTTCATATTCATGAGAACACAGCCTATCCAATCACTAGAGACCAGTGACATCACCGAGACCCTTCATATTCATGAGAACACAGCCTATCCAATCACTAGAGACCAGTGACATCACCGAGACCCTTCATATTCATGAGAACACAGCCTATCCAATCACTAGAGACCAGTGACATCACAGAGACCCTTCATATTCATGAGAACACAGCCTATCCGATCACTAGAGACCAGTGACATCACAGAGACCCTTCATATTCATGAGAACACAGCCTATCCGATCACTAGAGACCAGTGACATCACCGAGACCCTTCATATTCATGAGAACACAGCCTATCCAATCACTAGAGACCAGTGACATCACCGAGACCCTTCATATTCATGAGAACACAGCCTATCCAATCACTAGAGACCAGTGACATCACCGAGACTCTTCATATTCATGAGAACACAGCCTATCCAATCACTAGAGACAAGTGACATCACCGAGACCTTCATATTCATGAGAACACAGCCTATCCAATCACTAGAGACCAGTGACATCACAGAGACCCTTCATATTCATGAGAACACAGCCTATCCCATCACTAGAGAGCAGTGACATCACCGGGACCCTTCATATTCATGAGAACACAGCCTATCCAATCACTAGAGACCAGTGACATCACCGAGACCCTTCATATTCATGAGAACACAGCCTATCCAATCACTAGAGACCAGTGACATCACCGAGACCCTTCATATTCATGAGAACACAGCCTATCCATCACTAGAGAGCAGTGACATCACCGGGACCCTTCATATTCATGAGAACACAGTCTATCCAATCACTAGAGACCAGTGACATCACCGAGACCCTTCATATTCATGAGAACACAGCCTATCCCATCACTAGAGACCAGTGACATCACCGAGACCCTTCATATTCATGAGAACACAGCCTATCCAATCACTAGAGACCAGTGACATCACCGAGACCCTTCATATTCATGAGAACACAGCCTATCCAATCACTAGAGACCAGTGACATCACAGAGACCCTTCATATTCATGAGAACACAGCCTATCCAATCACTAGAGACCAGTGACATCACAGAGACCCTTCATATTCATGAGAACACAGCCTATCCAATCACTAGAGACCAGTGACATCACCGAGACCCTTCATATTCATGAGAACACAGCCTATCCAATCACTAGAGACCAGTGACATCACCGAGACTCTTCATATTCATGAGAACACAGCCTATCCAATCACTAGAGACCAGTGACATCACCGAGACCCTTCATATTCATGAGAACACAGCCTATCCAATCACTAGAGACCAGTGACATCACCGAGACTCTTCATATTCATGAGAACACAGCCTATCCAATCACTAGAGACCAGTGACATCACAGAGACCCTTCATATTCATGAGAACACAGCCTATCCCATCACTAGAGAGCAGTGACATCACCGAGACCCTTCATATTCATGAGAACACAGCCTATCCAATCACTAGAGACCAGTGACATCACCGAGACTCTTCATATTCATGAGAACACAGCCTATCCATCACTAGAGACCAGTGACATCACCGAGACCCTTCATATTCATGAGAACACAGCCTATCCAATCACTAGAGACCAGTGACATCACCGAGACCCTTCATATTCATGAGAACACAGCCTATCCAATCACTAGAGACCAGTGACATCACCGAGACCCTTCATATTCATGAGAACACAGCCTATCCGATCACTAGAGACCAGTGACATCACCGAGACCCTTCATATTCATGAGAACACAGCCTATCCAATCACTAGAGACCAGTGACATCACCGAGACCCTTCATATTCATGAGAACACAGCATATCCAATCACTAGAGACCAGTGACATCACCGAGACCCTTCATATTCATGAGAACACAGCCTATCCAATCACTAGAGACCAGTGACATCACCGAGACCCTTCATATTCATGAGAACACAGCCTATCCAATCACTAGAGACCAGTGACATCACCGAGACCCTTCATATTCATGAGAACACAGCCTATCCAATCACTAGAGACCAGTGACATCACAGAGACCCTTCATATTCATGAGAACACAGCCTATCCGATCACTAGAGACCAGTGACATCACCGAGACCCTTCATATTCATGAGAACACAGCCTATCCAATCACTAGAGACCAGTGACATCACCGAGACCCTTCATATTCATGAGAACACAGCCTATCCAATCACTAGAGACCAGTGACATCACCGAGACCCTTCATATTCATGAGAACACAGCCTATCCAATCACTAGAGACCAGTGACATCACCGAGACCCTTCATATTCATGAGAACACAGCCTATCCAATCACTAGAGACCAGTGACATCACAGAGACCCTTCATATTCATGAGAACACAGCCTATCCCATCACTAGAGAGCAGTGACATCACCGAGACCCTTCATATTCATGAGAACACAGCCTATCCAATCACTAGAGACCAGTGACATCACCGAGACCCTTCATATTCATGAGAACACAGCCTATCCAATCACTAGAGACCAGTGACATCACCGAGACCCTTCATATTCATGCGAACACAGTCTATCCATCACTAGAGACCAGTGACATCACAGAGACCCTTCATATTCATGAGAACTCAGCCTATCCAATCACTAGAGACCAGTGACATCACAGACTCTTCATATTCATGAGAACACAGCCTATCCAATCACTAGAGACCAGTGACATCACCGAGACCCTTCATATTCATGAGAACACAGCCTATCCAATCACTAGAGACCAGTGACATCACCGAGACTCTTCATTTTCATGAGAACACAGCCTATCCAATCACTAGAGACCAGTGACATCACCGAGACGCTTCATATTCATGAGAACACAGCCTATCCATCACTAGAGACCAGTGACATCACCGAGACCCTTCATATTCATGAGAACACTGCCTATCCAATCACTAGAGACCAGTGACATCACAGAGACCCTTCATATTCATGAGAACACAGCCTATCCAATCACTAGAGACCAGTGACATCACCGAGACCCTTCATATTCATGAGAACACAGCCTATCCAATCACTAGAGACCAGTGACATCACCGAGACCCTTCATATTCATGAGCACACAGCCTATCCAATCACTAGAGACCAGTGACATCACCGAGACCCTTCATATTCATGAGAACACAGCCTATCCAATCACTAGAGACCAGTGACATCACCGAGACCCTTCATATTCATGAGAACACAGCCTATCCATCACTAGAGACCAGTGACATCACCGAGACCCTTCATATTCATGAGAACACAGCCTATCCAATCACTAGAGACCAGTGACATCACCGAGACCCTTCATATTCATGAGAACACAGTCTATCCGATCACTAGAGACCAGTGACATCACCGAGACCCTTCATATTCATGAGAACACAGCCTATCCATCACTAGAGACCAGTGACATCACCGAGACCCTTCATATTCATGAGAACACAGCCTATCCGATCACTAGAGACCAGTGACATCACCGAGACCCTTCATATTCATGAGAACACAGCCTATCCGATCACTAGAGACCAGTGACATCACCGAGACCCTTCATATTCATGAGAACACAGCCTATCCAATCACTAGAGACCAGTGACATCACCGAGACCCTTCATATTCATGAGAACACAGCCTATCCGATCACTAGAGACCAGTGACATCACCGAGACCCTTCATATTCATGAGAACACAGCCTATCCGATCACTAGAGACCAGTGACATCACCGAGACCCTTCATATTCATGAGAACACAGCCTATCCAATCACTAGAGACCAGTGACATCACCGAGACCCTTCATATTCATGAGAACACAGCCTATCCAATCACTAGAGACCAGTGACATCACCGAGACCCTTCATATTCATGAGAACACAGCCTATCCAATCACTAGAGACCAGTGACATCACCGAGACCCTTCATATTCATGAGAACACAGCCTATCCAATCACTAGAGACCAGTGACATCACAGAGACCCTTCATATTCATGAGAACACAGCCTATCCATCACTAGAGACCAGTGACATCACCGAGACCCTTCATATTCATGAGAACACAGCCTATCCATCACTAGAGACCAGTGACATCACCGAGACCCTTCATATTCATGAGAACACAGCCTATCCAATCACTAGAGACCAGTGACATCACCGAGACCCTTCATATTCATGAGAACACAGCCTATCCAATCACTAGAGACCAGTGACATCACCGAGACCTTCATATTCATGAGAACACAGCCTATCCAATCACTAGAGACCAGTGACATCACAGAGACCCTTCATATTCATGAGAACACAGCCTATCCCATCACTAGAGACCAGTGACATCACCGGGACCCTTCATATTCATGAGAACACAGCCTATCCAATCACTAGAGACCAGTGACATCACCGAGACCCTTCATATTCATGAGAACACAGCCTATCCAATCACTAGAGACCAGTGACATCACCGAGACCCTTCATATTCATGCGAACACAGTCTATCCATCACTAGAGACCAGTGACATCACAGAGACCCTTCATATTCATGAGAACTCAGCCTATCCAATCACTAGAGACCAGTGACATCACAGACCCTTCATATTCATGAGAACACAGCCTATCCAATCACTAGAGACCAGTGACATCACCGAGACCCTTCATATTCATGAGAACACAGCCTATCCAATCACTAGAGACCAGTGACATCACCGAGACTCTTCATTTTCATGAGAACACAGCCTATCCAATCACTAGAGACCAGTGACATCACCGAGACGCTTCATATTCATGAGAACACAGCCTATCCATCACCAGAGACCAGTGACATCACCGAGACCCTTCATATTCATGAGAACACTGCCTATCCAATCACTAGAGACCAGTGACATCACAGAGACCCTTCATATTCATGAGAACACAGCCTATCCAATCACTAGAGACCAGTGACATCACAGAGACCCTTCATATTCATGAGAACACAGCCTATCCAATCACTAGAGGCCAGTGACATCACCGAGACCCTTAATATTCATGAGCACACAGCCTATCCAATCACTAGAGACCAGTGACATCACAGAGACCCTTCATATTCATGAGAACACAGCCTATCCAATCACTAGAGACCAGTGACATCACCGAGACCCTTCATATTCATGAGAACACAGCCTATCCATCACTAGAGAGCAGTGACATCACCGGGACCCTTCATATTCATGAGAACACAGTCTATCCAATCACTAGAGACCAGTGACATCACCGAGACCCTTCATATTCATGAGAACACAGTCTATCCGATCACTAGAGACCAGTGACATCACCGAGACCCTTCATATTCATGAGAACACAGCCTATCCGATCACTAGAGACCAGTGACATCACCGAGACCCTTCATATTCATGAGAACACAGCCTATCCGATCACTAGAGACCAGTGACATCACCGAGACCCTTCATATTCATGAGAACACAGCCTATCCAATCACTAGAGACCAGTGACATCACCGAGACCCTTCATATTCATGAGAACACAGCCTATCCAATCACTAGAGACCAGTGACATCACCGAGACCCTTCATATTCATGAGCACACAGCCTATCCAATCACTAGAGACCAGTGACATCACAGAGACCCTTCATATTCATGAGAACACAGCCTATCCAATCACTAGAGACCAGTGACATCACAGAGACCCTTCATATTCATGAGAACAAGCCAATCCAATCACTAGAGACCAGTGACATCACCGAGACCCTTCATATTCATGAGAACACAGCCTATCCAATCACTAGAGACCAGTGACATCACCGGGACCCTTCATATTCATGAGAACACAGTCTATCCAATCACTAGAGACCAGTGACATCACCACGATCCTTCATATTCATGAGAACACAGCCTATCCAATCACTAGAGACCAGTGACATCACCGAGACCCTTCATATTCATGAGAACACAGCCTATCCATCACTAGAGAGCAGTGACATCACCGGGACCCTTCATATTCATGAGAACACAGCCTATCCAATCACTAGAGGCCAGTGACATCACCGAGACCCTTCATATTCATGAGCACACAGCCTATCCAATCACTAGAGACCAGTGACATCACAGAGACCCTTCATATTCATGAGAACACAGCCTATCCAATCACTAGAGACCAGTGACATCACAGAGACCCTTCATATTCATGAGAACAAGCCTATCCAATCACTAGAGACCAGTGACATCACCGAGACCCTTCATATTCATGAGAACAAGCCTATCCAATCACTAGAGAGCAGTGACATCACCGGGACCCTTCATATTCATGAGAACACAGTCTATCCAATCACTAGAGACCAGTGACATCACAGAGACTCTTCATATTCATGAGAACACAGCCTATCCAATCACTAGAGACCAGTGACATCACCACGATCCTTCATATTCATGAGAACACAGCCTATCCAATCACTAGAGACCAGTGACATCACCGAGACCCTTCATATTCATGACAACACAGCCTATCCAATCACTAGAGACCAGTGACATCACCGAGACCCTTCATATTCATGAGAACACAGCCTATCCAATCACTAGAGACCAGTGACATCACCGAGACCCTTCATATTCATGAGAACACAGCCTATCCAATCACTAGAGACCAGTGACATCACCGAGACCCTTCATATTCATGAGACATCACGAGACCCTTCATATTCATGAGAACACAGCCTATCCAATCACTAGAGACCAGTGACATCACAGAGACCCTTCATATTCATGAGAACACAGCCTATCCAATCACTAGAGACCAGTGACATCACCGAGACCCTTCATATTCATGAGAACACAGCCTATCCAATCACTAGAGACCAGTGACATCACCGAGACACTTCATATTCATGAGAACACAGCCTATCCAATCACTAGAGACCAGTGACATCACAGAGACCCTTCATATTCATGAGAACTCAGCCTATCCAATCACTAGAGACCAGTGACATCACCGAGACCCTTCATATTCATGAGAACACAGCCTATCCAATCACTAGAGACCAGTGACATCACAGACCCTTCATATTCATGAGAACACAGCCTATCCAATCACTAGAGACCAGTGACATCACCGAGACTCTTCATATTCATGAGAACACAGCCTATCCAATCACTAGAGACCAGTGACATCACCGAGACTCTTCATATTCATGAGAACACAGCCTATCCAATCACTAGAGACCAGTGACATCACCGAGACTCTTCATATTCATGAGAACACAGCCTATCCAATCACTAGAGACCAGTGACATCACCGAGACCCTTCATATTCATGAGAACACAGCCTATCCAATCACTAGAGCCATCCATGTTCCATTGGGGTGATTTACCTTCACTGCCTGTTTTGGGAACGGACTGCAAATTTCTCTAAAGAGAGGGCAATGCTCTCTTCGCTCCCATTGCTGGAACAAGTGTCCCCGTTGGAAGAATTGCCCTCTGTTCTTTTTCTGGTGGCAACTAAAATTTAAAATGTTCCCATTTATTTTCTGGTAGGGGTCACCAGGCTTTGGGTCTTCCAACAATGCAGGCCACTGGCTAGAGGACAGACCCTCTTTGTAAGCCCCAGCCACGGAGGACACTGTGCCAACTGACACCTTCCAGTGGGGGGTGGGGGGGGGCACTGTATTGTGCTGCTATCTAGTGGTCATCGGTCAACTATGGAAACTATTCCTAAGCATCCCTGTTGCTGTAATAGCTTCATTGACGGTTATTTTTTGTTCAGCACGATTGCCTACCTTCCTACCATTCTATCTGTATTGTCCATTTGTTTTGCATTTTAACCCTTTTTATACTTTGTTCTACTGTATTGAGCTGCCCCCTAGTGGTCAAGTGTGAAAATGAATCTTAAGCACCCCTGTTACAGTAATAGCTTCATTGGCTGCTATCCTTTAGCGCTGTTGCATTCCTTCCTATCATTACATTAGTATTGCTAATTTGTTTTGCATGTGAACCTTTCTGATACTCTTTTAGACTGTATTGTGCTGCCACCTAGTGGTCAAGTTTGGAAACGATTCCTAAGCATCCCTGTTACTAAAATGGCTTCAGTGACTGTTAGTCTTTGTTCACCACTTGCATACCTTCCTATCTTATCTTTCTATCTGTAATGCCAGTTAGTTTTGCATGTGAACCATTCTGATATGCTCTTGAACTGTATTGTGCTGCCAATAGGAAAGTAGTTCTGTTTTTGTAGTGCGACTTTGATGCGGCTTCTCACTCTCTGACACTCAATTTCCATCAAAGTCGCACTCCATGAGCAGGATTTCAAAAATTGTCCTATTAGCAAAAAAACTAAAACAACGCAATATGACAGGGATGCTTAGCAAAAGTTACTTTTGCTAAGCATCCCTGTTATTGTAATCGCTTCATTGAGGGTTACACTTTTTTGCGCCCCAATGCGTGCCTTCTTACCCTCCTATCTGTATCGTCCATTTGTTTTCCTTGTGAACCTTTCATATACTATGTTATACTGAATTGTGCTGCCACCAAGTGGTTATATGTAGAAGCTATTCTTAAGCATCTCTGTTATTGTAATAGCTTCATTGCCTGTTATTCTTCAGTCCTATTGCATACATTTCTACCATTCTATCTGTACTGTCCATTTGTTTTGCATGTGATTTTTAGTGAACATTTCTGATACTCTGTTCTACTGTATTGTGCTGCCCTCTGGTGGACAAGTGTGAAAATGAATCCTAAGCATCCCTGTTACTGCAACAGCTTCATTGACTGCTATCCTTCAGCGCTGTTACATACCTTCCTCCCATTCTATCCATAATGTCAATTTGTTTTGTATATGAATCTTTCTTGTACTGTGTTATACTGTATTGTGCTCCCACCAGGCGATTAAATGTAGAAACTTTTCCTAAGCATCTCTGTTACTGAAATAGTTTCATTGACTGCCATCCTTCGGCCCTATTGTACACCTTCCTCCCATTCTATCTGTATTGCCAATTTGTTTTCCATGTAAACCTTTGTGATACTATTATGTATTGTGCTGCCTCCTAGTGGTCAATTGTGAAAACGAATCCTAAGGCCCCATGCACACGAGACGCAGTTAAACGCGCGTTCAGAGGCAGTTGGACACTTTTTTCAGCTGCACCTGAACGCATGCAATGTTATCCTATGTGTCCGTGCACACAGTCTAGTTTTTTCCCGTTTTTATGCAGTTGCGTTTAACCTCGTTTTTCCAGAAGCAAAAAAAAATGCGTTCAGACACTTTGCTTTTCCACGTTTCAGACGCAAAACGCGTCTAAACGCGGCTAAACGCAGGCACCTGCGTTTAGCCGCGTTTGCGTTTATAAGCCTTTTTAAAGGAACCCAATTTTTTTGACCAGAAAACTGAGAAATATGATGGTAAACCATAAAAAATGCTAGAAAAAATTGTTTAAAATGTCGTAATTAGTTTAGATAGTTCATAGAGCGTATATACTCACTAATGTATACATGTTTGTGAAATGCATACATGTTTGTGAAATATCCAACGGACATTCGCTGTGCCATCAACGGATGGGTCCAATATCGCCAAGCTCTGATTCTGGACCTCTCATGCAAATTTGCGACGACGTTGCTGCTTCATCAAGAGCGACATCAGGAGCATTTCCTGACATATATTCAATATGGGATCCATTTCCAAAAAAAACACAGAAAGAGCGGCAAATGCGAGTGTACAACGGCTCTCTCTGCTGCTGCTGCTCACACAATGGCAGAAATAGTTAATAATACATGCTTTCTGAGCTTGGGGAGGGTCTATATGATGCTATCTTTACAAATGCTTATAGACGCAAACGCGTCTAAACGCGTCTAAACGCGACATGAAAACACAGCAAAACGCGCGTTTTTAAACGCAGGTTTCTGCTTTTTAAAACATGCGTTCAGCAGAGTTTGCATCTGCGTCTCGTGTGCATGGGGCCTAAGCATCCCTGTTATTGTAATAGTTTCATTGGCTGTTTGCCTGATCGTTTGGCTGATACCGTTACATAACAGACACGCTTTAACTCCGATGTGTTCAGTGTCTGACCCCAGTCACTGAAAAATGCAAATCGCACTGGAAAGCAAAGCTTAGCCTTAGGGCGAGTTCACACCACATGCAGTCCAGTGCTTTTTTTTGTGTTGTGTTTTTGATGCGTTTTGTTGTTTGCTAATAGGAAAGTATGACAATTCTGCTCATGGAGTGCGACTTTGGTGCAAATTGAGGGCCAGAGAGTGAGAAGCCGCATCAAAGTCGCACTAAAAAAACAGAACTACTTTCCTAGTCACCAAAAAAAAAGCACAATGGATCAAAAACGCAAAACGCAGTGGAAAAACACATGAAGCGCAAATCCATGTATGTGTGAACTCAGCCTTAAAGCGGGTTCACACCACATGCAGTCCAGTGCGTTTTCTTGTCTTGCGTCTTTGATGCGTCTTGCTTTTTTTTTATTTATGCTTGTAGTAAAGTATGACAATTCTGCTCATGGAATGCGACTTTGATGCTACTTGAGTGCCATGGTGTGTAAAGTTGCATCAAAGTCGCATTACATGAAAGGAACTTCTTTGCCATTCCAAAAAAAAAAAATGCAACATGCATCAAAAACATGCGTTAAAAAATGCATTAAGCGCAACCCGCATGGTATGAACTTAGCCCTAGGGCGGGATCACACCACATGCAGTCCAGTGCGGTTGTTTTTCTGCATTAAAAACGCATGGCTAGTAGGTTTATTATATATATATATATATACGGTCAGTTCCAGAAAAAGATTGCTTTTTCTGGAACATTCTGCATTTTTTCTGAACCGCACAGGTAAAACGCATCAAAAATGCACATGTCCATATTTAAGGTAAAGAAAAAAGAGGGGAGAAAATGCACTGGAACGCATTCCAGAAACGCATCCAGGCTGCGTTTCTATGGTGTGAATTGCACTGCGACTACTTATGTTCCTTTAGAGACCCTAACCCTTGAGACTCCAGTCTTGGCACTCTACTGTCCTGCCATGGAGTCTCACCCCTGCTGTTGCACTATTAGGAGGCATGAAGACTCTCCTGATGGAATATTAAGATCCTGCGGGATATTCATCTAGTTGTCATCTGACAATCTGTTTTTAATGCAACTTCTGCATTTCCTACGGTTGGCGGCGTTTGCCCAGATCGCTGCGGCGATCGCGTTTATCGCCTTCTATTTAACATGAAAAGCTGTTGACAAAGTCGCAGATCGTTCCTGACAAATCGAATTCTTTTCCATTAGTCAGTACAAAGAACAATAAAGTACAGAGACTCTTCCCAGAGTCCGGGGAGCCGCCATGAATCAAAGTGACGGCTCGGCCCGTCCCTCGCTAATAATCGCTCAGAAAAAAAAGCGACATTTATAGAAGTGGGCGGAACCGGCGCTAAGCGGTCACTGCCTTCCGGAGTGCGACTCGTGAATGTCTTCATTATAGCCTGGAAGGAGGACGTCACACTTCTGCTTTCCTTTGAGGAATTCACACTATTATTATAATACATTTATATAGCTCTGACATATACCGCACTGCTGTACAGAGAACACTGAGCCCGTCACATCAGTCTCTGTACAGAGGAGCTTACACTCTAATGTCCCCTCCCCCACAGTCACATCAGTCTCTGTACAGAGGAGCTTACACTCTAATGTCCCCTCCCCCCACAGTCACATCAGTCTCTGTACAGAGGAGCTTACACTCTAATGTCCCCTCCCCCCACAGTCACATCAGTCTCTGTACAGAGGAGCTTACACTCTAATGTCCCCTCCCCCACAGTCACATCAGTCTCTGTACAGAGGAGCTTACAGTCTAATGTCCCCTCCCCCCACAGTCACATCAGTCTCTGTACAGAGGAGCTTACACTCTAATGTCCCCTCCCCCACAGTCACATCAGTCTCTGTACAGAGGAGCTTACACTCTAATGTCCCCTCCCCCACAGTCACATCAGTCTCTGTACAGAGGAGCTTACACTCTAATGTCCCCTCCCCCCACAGTCACATCAGTCTCTGTACAGAGGAGCTTACACTCTAATGTCCCCTCCCCCCACAGTCACATCAGTCTCTGTACAGAGGAGCTTACACTCTAATGTCCCCTCCCCCACAGTCACATCCGTCTCTGTACAGAGGAGCTTACAGTCTAATGTCCCCTCCCCCCACAGTCACATCAGTCTCTGTACAGAGGAGCTTACACTCTAATGTCCCCTCCCCCACAGTCACATCAGTCTCTATACAGAGGAGCTTACACTCTAATGTCCCCTCCCCCACAGTCACATCAGTCTCTGTACAGAGGAGCTTACACTCTAATGTCCCCTCCCCCCCACAGTCACATCAGTCTCTTTACAGAGGAGCATACACTCTAATGTCCCCTCCCCCCACAGTCACATCAGTCTCTATACAGAGGAGCTTACACTCTAATGTCCCCTCCCCCACAGTCACATCAGTCTCTGTACAGAGGAGCTTACACTCTAATGTCCCCTCCCCCCACAGTCACATAAGTCTCTGTACAGAGGAGCTTACACTCTAATGTCCTCCCCCCCACAGTCACATCAGTCTCTGTACAGAGGAGCTTACACTCTAATGTCCCCTCCCCCACAGTCACATCAGTCTCTGTACAGAGGAGCTTACACTCTAATGTCCCCTCCCCCACAGACACGTCAGTCTCTGTACAGAGGAGCTTACACTCTAATGTCCCCTCCCCCACAGTCTCTGTACAGAGGAGCTTACACTCTAATGTCCCCTCCCCCCCCACAGTCACATCAGTCTCTGTACAGAGGAGCTTACACTCTAATGTCCCCTCCCCCACAGTCTCCGTACAGAGGAGCTTACACTGTAATGTCCCCTCCCCCCCCACAGTCACATCAGTCTCTGTACAGAGGAGCTCACACTCTAATGTCCCCTCCCCCACAGTCTCTGTACAGAGGAGCTTACACTGTAATGTCCCCTCCCCCCCCCACAGTCACATCAGTCTCTGTACAGAGGAGCTTACACTCTAATGTCCCCTCCCCCACAGTCACATCAGTCTCTGTACAGAGGAGCTTACACTCTAATGCCCCTCCCCCACAGTCACACACTTATCAATATACATTTGTACAGCTCTGACATATTGGGGGGGGGGATGTTATTACTTAGGGAAGCTCAGAATACACGGTCACATGTTCCTCGGGGGGGGGGGGGGAGCTGGGGTCGGTTTTAATCATGGTGTGACAATAATCCCCCCTGAGACCCGGGAGGGGCGGAGGAGAGCAATCAGTAGATAGACGAGGCAATCGCCTCCCCGCTCTCCTGCAGGGATCTCATTACATCGGATCTCCATTTATTCCCCAATATTATCAGATGTTAAAGGGACCGTCCACCTGCCTTCCCATTCCTCCTCCAATGTCAGCAATGGGTGAGAGTTTGCAGTGAATTGTTTTCATGACTTTTGAAGAAACGCCAAAATGATACATTTCCCTGAAGGATTTCTTCTATTCCCGTCTGATGGTTACACGTCACGCTGGCATTGGGGGTGATTGTTTACCGTCCACCGATTAAATGTGCTAGAGCAGCCCTTCTCATCCAGGGTTCCTCTACAGGGGGCTCAGTGATTCCAACGCAATCAGAAATTTCTGTCTCCCAGATAAACTACCACCAAGTAATCTACTCAGCTATACGTAAGGGGGCCATCCTTATCACTGACCACCATTCTTCCTTACATTGGTGATCAGTGGGAAGAATGTTCCTTACATTGGTGATCAGTGAGAAGAATGTTCCTTACATTGGTGATCAGTGAGAAGAATGTTCCTTACATTGGTGATCAGTGAGAAGAATGTTCCTTACATTGGTGATCAGTGAGAAGAATGTTCCTTACATTGGTGATCAGTGAGAAGAATGTTCCTTACATTGGTGATCAGTGAGAAGAATGTTCCTTACATTGGTGATCAGTGAGAAGAATGTTCCTTACATTGGTGATCAGTGAGAAGAATGTTCCTTACATTGGTGATCAGTGAGAAGAATGTTCCTTACATTGGTGATCAGTGAGAAGAATGTTCCTTACATTGGTGATCAGTGGGAAGAATGTTCCTTACATTGGTGATCAGTGATAAGAATGTTCCTTACATTGGTGATCAGTGGGAAGAATGTTCCTTACATTGGTGATCAGTGGGAAGAATGTTCCTTACATTGGTGATCAGTGGGAAGAATGTTCCTTACATTGGTGGTCAGTGAGAAGAATGTTCCTTACATTGGTGATCAGTGGGAAGAATGTTCCTTACATTGGTGATCAGTGAGAAGAATGTTCCTTACATTGGTGATCAGTGGGAAGAATGTTCCTTACATTGGTGATCAGTGATAAGAATGTTCCTTACATTGGTGATCAGTGAGAAGAATGTTCCTTACATTGGTGATCAGTGGGAAGAATGTTCCTTACATTGGTGATCGGTGAGAAGAATGTTCCTTACATTGGTGATCGGTGGGAAGAATGTTCCTTACATTGGTGATCAGTGAGAAGAATGTTCCTTACATTGGTGATCAGTGAGAAGAATGTTCCTTACATTGGTGATCAGTGGGAGGAATGTTCCTTACATTGGTGATCAGTGAGAAGAATGTTCCTTACATTGGTGGTCAGTGGGAAGAATGTTCCTTACATTGGTGATCAGTGAGAAGAATGTTCCTTACATTGGTGATCAGTGGGGACCTCCTTCCCACTCACCTCCAGTGTGGTATTAGGTTGAATTTTGGGGTTAGAATGAGGTTTGGTGTTGGGTTGCACTTTGGGGTTATAATGAGGTTTGGTGTTGGGTTGCACTTTGGGGTTAGAATGAGGTTTGGTGTTGGGTTGCACTTTGGGGTTAGAATGAGGTTTGGTGTTGTTACACTTTGGGGTTAGAATGAGGTTTGGTGTTGGGTTGCACTTTGGGGTTAGAATGAGGTTTGGTGTTGGGTTGCACTTTGGGGTTAGAATGAGGTTTGGTGTTGGGTTGCACTTTGGGGTTAGAATGAGGTTTGGTGTTGGGTTACACTTTGGGGTTAGAATGAGGTTTGGTGTTGGGTTGCACTTTGGGGTTAGAATGAGGTTTGGTGTTGGGTTGCACTTTGGGGTTATAATGAGATTTGGTGTTGGGTTGCACTTTGGGGTTAGAATGAGATTTGGTGTTGGGTTGCACTTTGGGGTTAGAATGAGGTTTGGTGTTGGGTTACACTTTGGGGTTAGAATGAGATTTGGTGTTGGGTTGCACTTTGGGGTTATAATGAGGTTTGGTGTTGGGTTGCACTTTGGGGTTATAATGAGATTTGGTGTTGGGTTACACTTTGGGGTTAGAATGAGGTTTGGTATTAGGTTGCACTTTGGGGTTAGAATGAGGTTTGGTGTTGGGTTGCACTTTGGGGTTAGAATGAGGTTTGGTGTTGGGTTGCACTTTGGGGTTATAATGAGGTTTGGTGTTGGGTTGCACTTTGGGGTTAGAATGAGGTTTGGTGTTGGGTTACACTTTGGGGTTAGAATGAGGTTTGGTGTTGGGTTGCACTTTGGGGTTAGAATGAGGTTTGGTGTTGGGTTGCACTTTGGGGTTATAATGAGGTTTGGTGTTGGGTTGCACTTTGGGGTTAGAATGAGATTTGGTGTTGGGTTGCACTTTGGGGTTAGAATGAGGTTTGGTGTTGGGTTGCACTTTGGGGTTATAATGAGGTTTGGTGTTGGGTTGCACTTTGGGGTTAGAATGAGGTTTGGTGTTGGGTTGCACTTTGGGGTTATAATGAGGTTTGGTGTTGGGTTGCACTTTGGGGTTAGAATGAGGTTTGGTGTTGGGTTGCACTTTGGGGTTAGAATGAGGTTTGGTGTTGGGTTGCACTTTGGGGTTAGAATGAGGTTTGGTGTTGGGTTGCACTTTGGGGTTAGAATGAGGTCTGGTGTTGGGTTGCACTTTGGGGTTAGAATGAGGTTTGGTGTTGGGTTGCACTTTGGGGTTAGAATGAGGTTTGGTGTTGGGTTGCACTTTGGGGTTAGAATGAGATTTGGTGTTGGGTTGCACTTTGGGGTTATAATGAGGTTTGGTGTTGGGTTGCACTTTGGGGTTAGAATGAGATTTGGTGTTGGGTTGCACTTTGGGGTTATAATGAGGTTTGGTGTTGGGTTGCACTTTGGGGTTATAATGAGGTTTGGTGTTGGGTTGCACTTTGGGGTTAGAATGAGGTTTGGTGTTGGGTTGCACTTTGGGGTTAGAATGAGGTTTGGTGTTGGGTTGCACTTTGGGGTTATAATGAGGTTTGGTGTTGGGTTGCACTTTGGGGTTAGAATGAGGTTTGGTGTTGGGTTGCACTTTGGGGTTAGAATGAGGTTTGGTGTTGGGTTGCACTTTGGCGTCTAAGTGAGGTTTGGAGTCCGGCTATGTTATTAGAATTGGTGATTTTAGGATGATACAATTTGGTTCTTCAGTTATGATACGTAAATATGGACCCTTTCCCTAGTTATGCCATGTCAGTGCCAAATCTGTATATGAAAAGAAAAATTCACTCGTAGAATATTCTGGAGCCAATTAGAAACAATGTCTCCAGTTCTTAGGAAAGCGGCTCCCCTCATAGAGGAGATCTGCCCCAACCACATAGTAGTAGAAGTTTTGAGTCACCCAACACAGAATAATTGCGCAGGCAGATTTCTTCCCGAATACCAGACTGATACAATGAAGATGGCCGAGAGCCACAAGAAGAGTTGAAGAAGTGCAATGAGAACAGCAGTGGGAGGATTTAATTATCATCTGTTTCTTTTTATGTCACTGTGAGTCAAGTGTTCTACCACTGTGCACTGATGCGGCACTGACTGCCTGTGTGACACCCGCGATCCTCCGTTCCTGCGGGAAACAGGTGTCCTTTTGTGATGTCACCGCAAAATGTCAAATGATTTCTATCTCGCTTTGAGAGGGATTCGGCTTTGTGGAACATCTGGGATGTCACAGGAAGGAAGGTTTATTAAATCGTAGAATCGGTGCCAACTTGCAAGATACCCGTAGAATACTGAGAGATTTGTCACCATTCAGACTGGCGCTGTGGGCATCCAAAGTGGTCACAACAGAGACCCAACAATGTCCGAGCTCAGCAGGTCTGCATCCAGCTGCTTGGTAATTTATGTCGGCCATGATGATACAATGGAGGGGATGGGTACAGACGCAGCACCTCTTCCTTTTATCTTACATATAGATGGGCATGGATTCCAACTTCCCAATGATCAAATAATTATTTTGGCTATATATGACAGATCTAAACTGCTCTGAAGTTAGGAAGAGAAGTTTTTTAGAGCATACTAGGCCAGGCAGCTTAAGGAAAGTGATTGGATAGGCTGTGTTCTCATGAATATGAAGGGTCTCGGTGATGTCACTGGTCTCTAGTGATTGGATAGGCTGTGTTCTCATGAATATGAAGGGTCTCGGTGATGTCACTGGTCTCTAGTGATTGGATAGGCTGTGTTCTCATGAATATGAAGGGTCTGGGTGATGTCACTGGTCTCTAGTGATGGATAGGCTGTTTTCTCATGAATATGAAGGGTCTCAGTGATGTCACTGGTCTCTAGTGATTGGATAGGCTGTGTTCTCATGAATATGAAGGGTCTCGGTGATGTCACTGGTCTCTAGTGATTGGATAGGCTGTGTTCTCATGAATATGAAGGGTCTGGGTGATGTCACTGGTCTCTAGTGATGGATAGGCTGTGTTCTCATGAATATGAAGGGTCTCGGTGATGTCACTGGTCTCTAGTGATCGGATAGGCTGTGTTCTCATGAATATGAAGGGTCTCGGTGATGTCACTGGTCTCTAGTGATGGATAGGCTGTGTTCTCATGAATATGAAGGGTCTCGGTGATGTCACTGGTCTCTAGTGATCGGATAGGCTGTGTTCTCATGAATATGAAGGGTCTCGGTGATGTCACTGGTCTCTAGTGATGGATAGGCTGTGTTCTCATGAATATGAAGGGTCTCGGTGATGTCACTGGTCTCTAGTGATGGATAGGCTGTGTTCTCATGAATATGAAGGGTCTCGGTGATGTCACTGGTCTCTAGTGATCGGATAGGCTGTGTTCTCATGAATATGAAGGGTCTCGGTGATGTCACTGGTCTTTAGTGATCGGATAGGCTGTGTTCTCATGAATATGAAAGGTACGGTGATGTCACTGGTCTCTAGTGATCGGATAGGCTGTGTTCTCATGAATATGAAGGGTCTCTGTGATGTCACTGGTCTCTAGTGATTGGATAGGCTGTGTTCTCATGAATATGAAGGGTCTCTGTGATGTCACTGGTCTCTAGTGATTGGATAGGCTGTGTTCTCATGAATATGAAGGGTCTCGGTGATGTCACTGGTCCCTAGTGATTGGATAGGCTGTGTTCTCATGAATATGAAGGGTCTCGTGATGTCACTGGTCTCTAGTGATTGGATAGGCTGTGTTCTCATGAATATGAAGGGTCTCGGTGATGTCACTGGTCTCTAGTGATTGGATAGGCTGTGTTCTCATGAATAT
Source organism: Lithobates sylvaticus (assembly GCA_028564925.1). Lineage (NCBI taxonomy): Eukaryota > Metazoa > Chordata > Amphibia > Anura > Ranidae > Lithobates > Lithobates sylvaticus. The sequence continues at coordinate 200,464,831 of CM053037.1, read as the reverse complement.
GAAGGGTCTCTGTAAAGTCACTGGTTTTCTAGTGATAGGATAGGCTGTGTTCTCATGAATATGAAGGGTCTCTGTAAAGTCACTGGTTTTCTAGTGATTGGATAGGCTGTGTTCTCATGAATATGAAGGGTCTCGGTGATGTCACTGGTCTCTAGTGATTGGATAAGCTGTGTTCTCATGAATATGAAGGGTCTCGGTGATGTCACTGGTCTCTAGTGATTGGATAGGCTGTGTTCTCATGAATATGAAGAGTCTCTGTGATGTCACTGGTCTCTAGTGATTGGATAGGCTGTGTTCTCATGAATATGAAGGGTCTTGTGATGTCACTGGTCTCTAGTGATTGGATAGGCTGTGTTCTCATGAATATGAAGGGTCTCTGTGATGTCACTGGTCTCTAGTGATTGGATAGGCTGTGTTCTCATGAATATGAAGAGTCTCGGTGATGTCACTGGTCTCTAGGGAATACTAGTAAAAATACTCCTCTGCAGCGTATAAGTTGGCCACATCTTGATGGAACCCCCTTTCGATGCTCCTCTTGTCACACCAGAGACTCTCTTATCCACATTTGTATTCTGTGCTATTAAAGAAAGACTCCTTTATCTCGGCACATGACAACAATCACCTAGGGAGGTGTCGCTGTATTCCTGTGCGGTCTGATCGCTCCCTGTACCCGTCTCTCTCACTTCTTGGAACTATGTAAGCCAAAAAGGTCACAGCAATTTTGCCGTCCTTGTCGGAGGTTCCTGTGCGCGGAGGCGGCTAATGGAGATGGCATGGGCCACAAATCGTATTCCGTACTTTACCTTCCCCGGCAGGAAAAGGTCATATTTGCATTCGGAGAGCTCAGTCTGGAGCTCGCACTGTACACACATCATGATTCATTACCGTACGCCATAAAACTCAAATAATCTTTTCTCATTTGGCACGACAGGTGAGGTGAGCGGAGCCTTGTCTGCGCTAATTTGATTATCTGTTCTTTTAAGCCTCCAATAAAACTCCCCCTTTCTTGACTTTTCCCTGCGAGATCCTTCGCCGGCGGCTAATTCGCTGGTAAAATTATAGACCTGAAGGCTGTAATTCCGTCAAACAAAGGCAATTAGTCCTTTCTGAATCAACGTTCGCCGTCATTGCCGGCTCCGTACAATCATTGTCGGGGACACGGCGGGGTATCTAAGGTTATTGTGAACGCCGGCACCTCGCAGGGCTACAGGAGGCAAAATACTCCATGAAGATTTGGTTATATATTAGAAACCTTATGACGCCGCGTGCTTCTCTATGACGCCGCGTGCTTCTCTATGACGCCGCGTGCTTCTCTATGACGCCGCGTGCTTCTCTATGACGCCGCGTGCTTCTCTATGACGCCGCGTGCTTCTCGATGACGCCGCGTGCTTCTCGATGACGCCACGTGCTTCTCTATGACGCCGTGTGCGTCTCTATGACGCCGTGTGCGCCTCTATGATGCCGTGTGATTCTCTATGACGCCGGGTGCTTCTCTATGACGCCGGGTGCTTCTCTATGACGCCGGGTGCTTCTCTATGACGCCGGGTGCGTCTCTATGACGCCGGGTGCTTCTCTATGACGCCGTGTGCTTCTCTATGACGCCGTGTGCTTCTCTATGATGCCGTGTGCGTCTCTATGGCGCTGTGTGATTCTCTATGACGCCGGGTGCTTCTCTATGACGCCGGGTGCGTCTCTATGACGCCGGGTGCTTCTCTACGACGCCGTGTGCTTCTCTACGACGCCGTGTGCTTCTCTACGATGCCGTGTGCGTCTCTATGACGCCGGGTGCTTCTCTACGACGCCGTGTGCTTCTCTATGACGCCGGGTGCTTCTCTATGACGCCGTGTGCTTCTCTATGACGCCGTGTGCTTCTCTATGACGCCAGGTGCTTCTCTATGACGCCGTGTGCTTCTCTATGACGCCGTGTGCTTCTCTATGACGCCGGGTGCTTCTCTATGACGCCGTGTGCGTCTCTATGACGCCGTGTGCGCCTCTATGATGCCGTGTGATTCTCTATGACGCCGGGTGCTTCTCTATGACGCCGTGTGCGTCTCTATGACGCCGTGTGCTTCTCTATGACGCCGTGTGCTTCTCTATGGCGCCGTGTGCTTCTCTATGATGCCGTGTGCTTCTCTATGACGCCGTGTGCGTCTCTATGACGCCGTGTGCTTCTCTATGACGCCGTGTGCTTCTCTATGACGCCGGGTGCTTCTCTATGGCGCCGTGTGCTTCTCTATGACGCCGGGTGCTTCTCTATGACGCCGTGTGCGTCTCTATGACGCCGTGTGCTTCTCTATGATGCCGTGTGCTTCTCTATGACGCCGTGTGCGTCTCTATGACGCCGTGTGCTTCTCTATGACGCCGTGTGCTTCTCTATGACGCCGTGTGCTTCTCTCTGACGCCGTGTGCGTCTCTATGATGCCGTGTGCTTCTCTATGATGCCGTGTGCTTCTCTATGACGCCAGGTGCTTCTCTATGACGCGGTGTGCTTCTCTATGACGCCGTGTGCTTCTCTCTGACGCCGTGTGCTTCTCTCTGACGCCGTGTGCTTCTCTATGACGCCGTGTGCGTCTCTATGACGCCGTGTGCTTCTCTATGACGCCGTGTGCTTCTCTCTGACGCCGTGCGCTTCTCTATGACGCCGGGTGCTTCTCTATGACGCCGGGTGCTTCTCTATGACGCCATGCGCTTCTCTCTGACGCCGTGTGCTTCTCTATGACGCCAGGTGCTTCTCTATGACGCCGTGCGCTTCTCTCTGACGCCGTGTGCTTCTCTCTGACGCCGTGTGCTTCTCTCTGACGCCGTGTGCGTCTCTATGACGCCGTGTGCTTCTCTATGACGCCAGGTGCTTCTCTATGACGCCGTGTGCTTCTCTCTGACGCCGTGTGCTTCTCTATGACGCCGTGTGCGTCTCTATGACGCCGTGTGCTTCTCTATGACGCCGTGTGCTTCTCTATGACGCCGGGTGCTTCTCTATGACGCCGGGTGCTTCTCTATGACGCCGGGTGCTTCTCTATGACGCCGTGTGCTTCTCTATGACGCCGGGTGCTTCTCTATGACGCCGGGTGCTTCTCTATGACGCCGTGTGCTTCTCTATGACGCCGGGTGCTTCTCTATGACGCCGTGCGCTTCTCTATGACGCCGGGTGCTTCTCTATGACGCCGGGTGCTTCTCTATGACGCCATGCGCTTCTCTCTGACGCCGTGTGCTTCTCTATGACGCCGTGTGTGTCTCTATGACGCCGTGTGCTTCTCTATGACGCCGTGTGCTTCTCTATGACGCCGTGTGCTTCTCTATGACGCCGTGTGCTTCTCTCTGACGCCGTGTGCGTCTCTATGATGCCGTGTGCTTCTCTCTGACGCCGTGTGCTTCTCTATGATGCCGTGTGCTTCTCTATGACGCCAGGTGCTTCTCTATGACGCTGTGTGCTTCTCTATGACGCCGTGTGCTTCTCTCTGACGCCGTGTGCTTCTCTCTGACGCCGTGTGCTTCTCTATGACGCCGTGTGCTTCTCTCTGACGCCGTGTGCTTCTCTATGACGCCGTGTGCGTCTCTATGACGCCGTGTGCTTCTCTATGACGCCGTGTGCTTCTCTATGACGCCGGGTGCTTCTCTATGACGCCGGGTGCTTCTCTATGACGCCGTGCGCTTCTCTATGACGCCGTGTGCTTCTCTATGACGCCAGGTGCTTCTCTATGACGCCATGCGCTTCTCTCTGACGCCGTGTGCTTCTCTCTGACGCCGTGTGCTTCTCTCTGACGCCGTGTGCGTCTCTATGACGCCGTGTGCTTCTCTATGACGCCAGGTGCTTCTCTATGACGCCGTGTGCTTCTCTCTGACGCCGTGTGCTTCTCTATGACGCCGTGTGCGTCTCTATGACGCCGTGTGCTTCTCTATGACGCCGTGTGCTTCTCTATGACGCCGGGTGCTTCTCTATGACGCCGCGTGCTTCTCTATGACGCCGTGTGCGTCTCTATGACGCCGTGTTCTTCTCTATGACGCCGTGTGCTTCTCTATGACGCCGGGTGATTCTCTATGACGCCAGGTGCTTCTCTGACGCCGCGTGCTTCTCTATGACGCCGCGTGCTTCTCTATGACGCCGCGTGCTTCTCTATGACGCCGCGCGCTTCTCTATGACGCCGCGCGCTTCTCTATGACGCCGCGCGCTTCTCTATGACGCCGCGCGCTTCTCTATGACGCCGTGCGCTTCCGCTTCTCTATGACGCCGTGCGCTTCTCTATGACGCCGTGCGCTTCTCTATGACGCCGTGTGCTTCTCTTCAAGGCTGCATTCACATTTAGTGTTTTGGGAATGTGCGCAATAAGCGCGCAGCGTTTGTGTGTAGTTTTGCACCGCACGCTCAGGGAAGCTCGTTTTTTTTTTAATGGTTTGCCTCTACCTTCAACAAACACTCATAGGCGACATTCACGCCAAAGCGTTTTGAAAATGTGCGCAATATCTCGCCGTGTATGTGCGCATTTTCATGCCATGTCCCTAAAGCAGCCCAGTGGGTTGTCCTACATGTGACAAAAGTAGCCCATGCGACTTTTATGCCCGCTGAGATTCACGTGTTTTGTTGCAAAAAAACCGCACGTTTTTTGCTTGCCGCGTTTAGGGCGCCATTAGCAATAAATGGCACCGCAGTCACCACATCTCAAAAATGTGCGCAAAAACTTTGGATTTTGCGCACGTTTACCGCACGCTCAGCTGTGGATGGTTCCTGAGCGTCAAGACTCGTGCATTTTTTTAACTGCTTGCTTTGCTGCATTTTGTTGTACCTGTTTATCTGCAGTCTTCTCTAAATCCGTTCAGAAGTGCAGAATTTATAAAGCTTTTCAGAAAACGGGGGGCGGAGAGCTGAAATTAGGCACTGCAGAGCTCAGTGATGGAAGATCTGAGAGCTGATTGGAGGGAAGGAACACACCCCTTCACACAGGATTAGAGCTGAGGCTCTCACTCACAGGCTGTGTGCTGGAGCTCCCTCCGCGTCACCATTTTTTTGGGGCTTGGTGCTGCATTTGTTTATGCCAATGAATGGCAATGCACACATGACGGGCGGTTTCCCCGCAATTCAAAAACGCACATTCACAAAGCACTAAAGGGCGAATGCAACCAAAAGGACCACTTCATAGATTTATGGGTGACCTTTAACATGTGCCCCAACTCTGTATCCACTGATCGGGGTAGAAACATTTTAGGGGTTCTCAGCTCATGCACTGTCTCTCCGATGGAGATATGGAGTCAGGTAACAAGAGGCTGCAGTGGCTGTAAATAGGATTGAGGCTTAAAGGGCATTTCTGTCTTTTGAAGTCCAATTTGAGAAATTCACACAGCATGCCTGAAAACATTTAATTGTTTTTACTTATTTCTTCCCTTGTAAGGAGAAGGTGTTTTCTTCTTCACTGATGTGCGCAGATGAGGTGGCACTGATAAGCACCACTGATGGGTGGTACTGATAGGCTGCACTGATAGGTGGTACTGATGGGCACTAATAGGTGGTACTGATGGGCACTGACAGGTGGTACTGATGGGCACTGATTGGTGGCACTAATGGGCACTGATTGGTGACCTTGTGCACTGATAGGCAGCACTGATGGGCAGTCATAGGCAGAATTGATAGGTGGTACTGATGGGAACTCATAGGCAGCACTGATGGGCAGTGATAGGTGGTTCTGATGGGCAGTGATAGGTGGTTCTGATGGGCAGTGATAGGCGGCACTGATGGACAGGGATAGGTTGTACTGATGGGCACTGATGGCACTGATAGGCAACACTGATTGGCTGATAGGCTGCACTGATGGGCACTGATAGGTGGTACTGATGGGCAGCATTGATAGGCAGCACGATGTCCCCTGTCACACTTGCTGGTTACCAGCTCTCCTTTCCTCACACTGTGACAGCGCGTGAGGAAAGGAATGCCGATAATCTGCAAGTTTGTTTACATGTGATCAGCTGTGATTGGCCTTTTACCTCGATCTGTGATCAGCTGTGTTCGAAGATGATACACAGAGATGTAACAAATCCTCCTACATACGTTGCACCTGTTTATCTGCAGTATTCTCTTCTCTTTACATCCGTTTTAAAATGCAGAATTTATAAAGCCTGTCTGAGTTTTCAGAAAACAAGGGGAAAAAGCTGAAATGACACTCTGCAGAGCTTAGTGAGGAGAGCTCTGAGAGCTGACTGGAGGAAAGGGACCCCCCCCCCCCCGGCAGACATAAATGACACTTAGTGCTCTGGACTGAGACAAATACACACTATAGAGGGATGTGCTTTGTTCAGATTTCATGTCTGAGGATTACAACCATTTGATGGGTGGTGGAGTTGGGGGATGGGGGGAAAATATCATTATGTGCGGCCTCGGTGGTTGCAGTGATTGCGGTCAGAATATTCCGCCACTCTATGAACCTCTATGATTGTCGGACATTGGTAGTAATCAGAGTGCCCTGTCTGTGTTTTCTTCCAGGAGATCATCAACAAAACTACAACCCGCTCGTCCTCAACAACACGTCCCAGACCCCGACAAATGGTGAGGTGCATTCTGGGAAGCTTCCAGCGCATCATTTATTCTTTTTCTTTTTTGGAACAATTCATAATATATAATATAAAGTGGACCTGTCAGATTCAACAGGATCATTTTTTTCCAAAAAGCGCCAATTTTTATCATTTAAAAAGCCGTCCCGTGTATTGCACTGGGGTGAATGTTGGGTTGTGGATCCAGAGGAAGACGAGAAGGGGGAGGAGTCCCGTGTATTGCACTGGGGTGAATGTTGGGTTGTGGATCCTGAGGAAGACGAGAAGGGGGAGGAGTCCCGTGTATTGCACTGGGGTGAATGTTGGGTTGTGGATCCTGAGGAAGACGAGAAGGGGGAGGAGTCCTGTGTATTGCACTGGGGTGAATGTTGGGTTGTGGATCCAGAGGAAGGCGAGAAGGGGGAGGAGTCCTGTGTATTGCACTGGGGTGAATGTTGGGTTGTGGATCCAGAGGAAGGCAAGAAGGGGGAGGAGTCCCTTGTATTGCACTGGGGTGAATGTTGGGTTGTGGATCCTGAGGAAGACGAGAAGGGGGAGGAGTCCCGTGTATTGCACTGGGGTGAATGTTGGGTTGTGGATCCAGAGGAAGACGAGAAGGGGGAGGAGTCCCATGTATTGCACTGGGGTGAATGTTGGATTGTGGATCCTGAGGAAGACGAGAAGGGGGAGGAGTCCTGTGTATTGCACTGGGGTGAATGTTGGGTTGTGGATCCAGAGGAAGGCGAGAAGGGGGAGGAGTCCTGTGTATTGCACTGGGGTGAATGTTGGGTTGTGGATCCAGAGGAAGGCAAGAAGGGGGAGGAGTCCCTTGTATTGCACTGGGGGTGAATGTTGGGTTGTGGATCCTGAGGAAGACGAGAAGGGGGAGGAGTCCCGTGTATTGCACTGGGGTGAATGTTGGGTTGTGGATCCAGAGGAAGACGAGAAGGGGGAGGAGTCCCATGTATTGCACTGGGGTGAATGTTGGATTGTGGATCCTGAGGAAGACGAGAAGGGGGAGGAGTCCTGTGTATTGCACTGGGGGTGAATGTTGGATTGTGGATCCTGAGGAAGATGAGAAGGGGGAGGAGTCCCGTGTATTGCACTGGGGTGAATGTTGGGTTGTGGATCCTGAGGAAGACGAGAAGGGGGAGGAGTCCCGTGTATTGCACTGGGGTGAATGTTGGGTTGTGGATCCAGAGGAAGACGAGAAGGGGGAGGAGTCCTGTGCATTGCACTGGGGGTGAATGTTGGGTTGTGGATCCAGAGGAAGACGAGAAGGGGGAGGAGTCCTGTGTATTGCACTGGGGGTGAATGTTGGGTTGTGGATCCAGAGGAAGACGAGAAGGGGGAGGAGTCCTGTGTATTGCACTGGGGGTGAATGTTGGGTTGTGGATCCAGAGGAAGACGAGAAGGGGGAGGAGTCCCGTGTATTGCACTGGGGTGAATGTTGGGTTGTGGATCCAGAGGAAGACGAGAAGGGGGAGGAGTCCCGTGTATTGCACTGGGGTGAATGTTGGGTTGTGGATCCAGAGGAAGACGAGAAGGGGGAGGAGTCCTGTGTATTGCACTGGGGGTGAATGTTGGGTTGTGGATCCAGAAGAAGGCGAGAAGGGGGAGGAGTCCTGTGTATTGCGCTGGGGGTGACTGTTGGATTGTGGATTCTGAGGAAGACGAGAAGGGGGAGGAGTCCCGTGTATTGCACTGGGGTGAATGTTGGGTTGTGGATCCTGAGGAAGACGAGAAGGGGGAGGAGTCCCATGTATTGCACTGGGGTGAATGTTGGATTGTGGATCCAGAGGAAGACGAGAAGGGGGAGGAGTCCTGTGTATTGCACTGGGGGTGAATGTTGGGTTGTGGATCCAGGGGGAGGAGTCCTGTGTATTGCACTGGGGGTGAATGTTGGGTTGTGGATCCAGAGGAAGACGAGAAGGGGGAGGAGTCCCGTGTATTGCACTGGGGGTGATTGTTGGGTTGTGGATCCAGAGGAAGGCGAGAAGGGGGAGGAGTCCTGTGTATTGCACTGGGGTGAATGTTGGGTTGTGGATCCAGAAGAAGATGAGAAGGGGGAGGAGTCCCATGTATTGCACTGGGGTGAATGTTGGGTTGTGGATCCAGAAGAAGAAGAGAAGGGGAGGAGTCCCATGTATTGCACTGGGGGTGAATGTTGGGTTGTGGATCCAGAAGAAGATGAGAAGGGGGAGGAGTCCTGTGTATTGCACTGGGGTGAATGTTGGGTTGTGGATCCAGAAGAAGGCGAGAAGGGGGAGGAGTCCTGTGTATTGCGCTGGGGGTGAATGTTGGGTTGTGGATCCAGAAGAAGGCGAGAAGGGGGAGGAGTCCTGTGTATTGCACTGGGGGTGAATGTTGGATTGTGGATCCTGAGGAAGACGAGAAGGGGGAGGAGTCCCGTGTATTGCACTGGGGTGAATGTTGGATTGTGGATCCTGAGGAAGACGAGAAGGGGGAGGAGTCCCGTGTATTGCACTGGGGTGAATGTTGGGTTGTGGATCCTGAGGAAGACGAGAAGGGGGAGGAGTCCCGTGTATTGCACTGGGGTGAATGTTGGGTTGTGGATCCTGAGGAAGACGAGAAGGGGGAGGAGTCCCATGTATTGCACTGGGGTGAATGTTGGGTTGTGGATCCAGAAGAAGAAAAGGGGAGGAGTCCTGTGTATTGCACTGGGGATGATTGTTGGGTTGGGGATCCAGAGGAAGACGAGAAGGGGGAGGAGTCCTGTGTATTGCACTGGGGGTGAATGTTGGGTTGTGGATCCAGAAGAAGAAAAGGGGAGGAGTCCTGTGTATTGCGCTGGGGGATGATTGTTGGGTTGTGGATCCAGAGGAAGGCGAGAAGGGGGAGGAGTCCCGTGTATTGCACTGGGGTGAATGTTGGGTTGTGGATCCAGAGGAAGACGAGAAGGGGGAGGAGTCCCGTGTATTGCACTGGGGTGAATGTTGGGTTGGGGATCCAGAGGAAGGCGAGAAGGGGGAGGAGTCCTGTGTATTGCACTGGGGGGGAATGTTGGGTTGTGGATCCAGAAGAAGATGAGAAGAGGGAGGAGTCCTGTGTATTGCACTGGGGGTGATTGTTGGGTTGGGGATCCAGAGGAAGGCGAGAAGGGGGAGGAGTCCTGTGTATTGCACTGGGGGGGAATGTTGGGTTGTGGATCCAGAAGAAGATGAGAAGGGGGAGGAGTCCCATGTATTGCACTGGGGGTGAATGTTGGGTTGTGGATCCAGAAGAAGAAGAGAAGGGGAGGAGTCCCATGTATTGCACTGGGGGTGAATGTTGGGTTGTGGATCCAGAAGAAGAAAAGGGGAGGAGTCCTGTGTATTGCACTGGGGGTGAATGTTGGGTTGTGGATCCAGAAGAAGAAAAGGGGAGGAGTCCTGTGTATTGCACTGGGGGTGAATGTTGGGTTGTGGATCCAGAGGAAGACGAGAAGGGGGAGGAGTCCTGTGTATTGCACTGGGGATGATTGTTGGGTTGTGGATGCAGAAGAAGATGAGAAGGGGGAGGAGTCCCATGTATTGCACTGGGGGTGATTGTTGGGTTGGGGATCCAGAGGAAGGCGAGAAGGGGGAGGAGTCCTGTGTATTGCACTGGGGGTGAATGTTGGGTTGTGGATCCAGAAGAAGATGAGAAGGGGGAGGAGTCCCATGTATTGCACTGGGGGTGAATGTTGGGTTGTGGATCCAGAAGAAGAAGAGAAGGGGAGGAGTCCCATGTATTGCACTGGGGGTGAATGTTGGGTTGTGGATCCAGAAGAAGATGAGAAGGGGGAGGAGTCCTGTGTATTGCACTGGGGTGAATGTTGGGTTGTGGATCCAGAAGAAGAAGAGAAGGGGAGGAGTCCTGTGTATTGCACTGGGGGTGAATGTTGGGTTGTGGATCCAGAGGAAGACGAGAAGGGGGAGGAGGAGTCCTGTGTATTGCACTGGGGGTGAATGTTGGGTTGTGAATCCAGAGGAAGGCGAGAAGGGGGAGGAGTCCCGTGTATTGCACTGGGGGTGAATGTTGGGTTGTGGATCCAGAAGAAGAAAAGGGGAGGAGTCCTGTGTATTGCGCTGGGGGATGATTGTTGGGTTGTGGATCCAGAGGAAGGCGAGAAGGGGGAGGAGTCCCGTGTATTGCACTGGGGGTGAATGTTGGGTTGTGGATCCAGAAGAAGAAAAGGGGAGGAGTCCTGTGTATTGCGCTGGGGGATGATTGTTGGGTTGTGGATCCAGAGGAAGGCGAGAAGGGGAAGGAGTCCCGTGTATTGCACTGGGGGTGAATGTTGGGTTGTGGATCCAGAAGAAGAGAAGGGGAGGAGTCCCGTGTATTGCACTGGGGTGAATGTTGAGTTGGGGATCCTGAGGATGACAAGAAGGGGGAGGAGTCCCATGTATTGCACTGGGGGTGAATGTTGAGTTGGGGATCCAGAGGATGACAAGAAGGGGGAGGAGTCCTGTGTATTGCACTGGGGGATGATTGTTAGGTTGTGTATCCAGAGGAAGACGAGAAGGGGGAGGAGGAGTCCTGTGTATTGCACTGGGGTGAATGTTGGGTTGTGAATCCAGAGGAAGGCGAGAAGGGGGAGGAGTCCCGTGTATTGCACTGGGGGTGAATGTTGGGTTGTGGATCCAGAAGAAGAAAAGGGGAGGAGTCCTGTGTATTGCGCTGGGGGATGATTGTTGGGTTGTGGATCCAGAGGAAGGCGAGAAGGGGGAGGAGTCCCGTGTATTGCACTGGGGGTGAATGTTGGGTTGTGGATCCAGAAGAAGAGAAGGGGAGGAGTCCCGTGTATTGCACTGGGGTGAATGTTGAGTTGGGGATCCTGAGGATGACAAGAAGGGGGAGGAGTCCCATGTATTGCACTGGGGGTGAATGTTGAGTTGGGGATCCAGAGGATGACAAGAAGGGGGAGGAGTCCTGTGTATTGCACTGGGGGATGATTGTTGGGTTGTGGATCCAGAGGAAGGCGAGAAGGGGGAGGAGTCCCGTGTATTGCACTGGGGGTAAATGTTGGGTTGTGGATCCAGAAGAAGAGAAGGGGAGGAGTCCCGTGTATTGCACTGGGGTGAATGTTGAGTTGTGGATCCTGACATTGATGTCTTCTTCTTTACAGAAAAGCCTCGCATGAACAACATCCTCACCTCCGCCACCGAGCCGTACGACCTTTCCTTCTCCCGCTCCTTCCAGAACCTCTCCCACCTGCCGCCGTCCTACGAGTCCGCCATGAAGACCAATCCAAGTAAATATTCTTCTCTCAAGAAATTAAGTAGGTGCCGTTCATTCCACCCTCATGGCTCCGTGTTGTGCAAGTCTGTACGCCCGTCTCATTATACCCATGGCCACGCCCTCATTGACCGATCCGGTATACACTTCACCCATGGCCACGCCCTCATTGACCGATCCGGTATACACTTCACCCATGGCCACGCCCTCATTGACCGATCCGGTATACACTTCACCCATGGCCACGCCCTCATTGACCGATCCGGTATACACTTCACCCATGGCCACGCCCTCATTGACCGATCCGGGGTACACTTCACCCATGGCCACGCCCTCATTGACCGATCCGGGGTACACTTCACCCATGGCCACGCCCTCATTGACCGATCCGGTATACACTTCACCCATGGCCACGCCCTCATTGACCGATCCGGGGTACACTTCACCCATGGCCACGCCCTCATTGACCGATCCGGTGTACACTTCACCCATGGCCACGCCCTCATTGACCGATCCGGTATACACTTCACCCATGGCCACGCCCTCATTGACCGATCCGGTGTACACTTCACCCATGGCCACGCCCTCATTGACCGATCCGGTGTACACTTCACCCATGACCACACCCTTATTGACCAATCCAGTGTGCCCCTCACCCATGGCCACACCCTCATTGACTGATCCGGTCTACACTTCACCCATGACCACACCCTTATTGACCAATCCAGTGTGCCCCTCACCCATGGCCACACCCTCATTGACTGATCCGGTGTACACTTCACCCATCGCCACGCCCTCATTGACCAATCCGGTGTACGCCTCACCCATGGCCACGCCCTCATTAATTGATCCAGTGTACACTTCACCCATGACCACGCCCTCATTGACTGATCCGGTGTACACTTCACCCATGGCCACGCCCTCATTGACCGATCCGGGGTACACTTCACCCATGGCCACGCCCTCATTGACCGATCCGGTGTACACTTCACCCACGACCACGCCCTCATTGACCGATCCGGTATACACTTCACCCATGGCCACGCCCTCATTGACCGATCCGGTGTACACTTCACCCATGACCACACCCTTATTGACCAATCCAGTGTGCCCCTCACCCATGGCCACACCCTCATTGACTGATCCGGTCTACACTTCACCCATGACCACACCCTTATTGACCAATCCAGTGTGCCCCTCACCCATGGCCACACCCTCATTGACTGATCCGGTGTACACTTCACCCATCGCCACGCCCTCATTGACTGATCCAGTGTACACTTCACCCACGGCCACGCCCTCATTGACTGATCCGGTGTACACTTCACCCATGGCCACGCCCTCATTGACTGATCCGGTGTACACTTCACCCATGGCCACGCCCTCATTGACCGATCCGGTGTACACTTCACCCATGGCCACGCCCTCATTGACCGATCCGGTGTACACTTCCTTGGGGCTGCCCGGTTCTTTACCTTCTGTCCTTATTCCTCTCTAAGAATACATAGAGGTATCTAGGGGGCATTAGCAGCCTGTGTCCTAGCAATGGAGGTCGATAGGCAGTGTTGGTGACCTGTGTCCTAGCAACAGAGGTAGCTAGGGGGCAATAGCGAAGTGTGTTTAGCAACGTAGGTCACTAGGTGAGAATAGCAGCCTGTGTCCTAGCAACAGAGGTGGCTAGGCAGCTAGTGACCAGTGTTTTTGCAATGGAGCTTGCTATAGGCAGCATTGGTGACCTAAGTTCCAGCAATGGAGATACCTAGGTGTCAAGAGGCCTGCGTCCTAGTAACGGAGATAACTAGGCAGCATTAGTTACCTCTGTTACTAGTACACAGGTCACCAACACTGCCTAGCTACCTCCGTTGCTAGGACGCAGGCTGTTAATGCCCCCTAGATACCTCTATGGGCCCTTAGCTTTAGAGGTCACAAGATGCCATTGCTGTTCCATCACCTGCCTATCTCTGTTGCTAGGACGCAGGTCACCAAGTAGCAATAGTGGCCTGCGTCCTAGCAACGGAGGTAGTTAGGCAGTGTTGGTGATCTGTGTCCTGGCAACTGGGGCAGCTAGGGGGCAATAGCGGAGTGTGTCCATAGCAACGTAGGGTTGACTTGCACAGCTGTACCGGCTCCTCTGCTACTACAATAGATTACTCTGATTCCACTGCACACTGTGAGCTTCTCGCAATGTGCAATAGAAACTGCAAAATGTCAGAGCCCCGCCCCTTTACCTGGCTGGAGAACCTCCAGCATTATCTAGACCTTTCCTCCCCAGCTTGACTGTCCCTGACCCGCCCCTTTCATTTATTGGATTTTAGTTCTTCCAATCGTAGAGGCTCAGCATCACAAGTGGGCGTTGCCTCGGGTGGTCTGCATGCAAATATAATGTACCTAGGCACGCCCACTCCTCCACATTGACACCCACCTATCTAGACCTTTTGATATTTGCATAACCCCTCCCACTGCTTGCATCAGGACGGAGGGTTCTGGAGAGGAGTTCTGAGGCCAGGGGGCTGGGGTGTTTTCAGGAAGCCCCTCCCACCAGCCATGATCTGCCTGCATTGCATAGAGAAGCACAGAGACCCGGTGATGACATCACTGGATCTATATAAGGTGTGGAATGAACACGGAACGATTAATGAGGAATAAATAGATTCACCGTCCGCTTTAACGAAATAACCACTTAGTTCTGCGTTTTTGAGAAATGAATTGCGCCGCCATCACGCGGTGATTTTTTTTTTAAGAGGAGGACACGCCCCCTTCTTCGGAGAGTGGCGCTCGGGAACAGCAGAATTTATCAATGTCAGTGCCAGACGCCGATCACCCCCATTGCATATTTATGAGAGGATGTACAGACAACACCGCGCTCCGTCTCCATGGCAACCGCCGGAGCCCCGACACCCGCAATCATCTGACCGATTTATACATCTGAATCCAGGGAGAGAAATGTCATCTATGGCGGGTCATCAGTCATATTCTTCCCAGCTATCTCTATGGACTACAGAACACCTCCCCCCAATGAGAGAAATGTCCTCTTTAGCAGGTCATCAATCATATTCTTCCCAGCTATCTCTATGGACTACAGAACACCTCCCCCCCCCCCCAATGAGGGAAATGTCCTCTATGGCAGGTCATCAATCATATTCTTCCCAGGTATCTCTATGGACTACAGAACACCTCCCCCCCCCCCCCCCCAATGAGGGAAATGTCCTCTATGGCAGGTCATCAATCATATTCTTCCCAGGTATCTCTATGGACTACAGAACACCTCCCCCCAATGAGAGAAATGTCCTCTTTAGCAGGTCATCAATCATATTCTTCCCAGCTATCTCTATGGACTACAGAACACCTCCCCCCCCCCCAATGAGGGAAATGTCCTCTATGGCAGGTCATCAGTCATATTCTTCCCAGCTATCTCTATGGACTACAGAACACCTCCCCCCCCCCCCCCCCCCAATGAGGGAAATGTCATCTATGGCAGGTCATCAATCATATTCTTCCCAGCTATCTCTATGGACTACAGAACACCTCCCCCCCCCAATGAGGGAAATGTCCTCTATGGCAGGTCATCAATCATATTCTTCCCAGGTATCTCTATGGACTACAGAACACCTCCCCCAATGTTGTGGAGGATAGAGGGAGTACTGAAGTCTGGTCCTAGGGTGACACACGCACTCACTATACTGTATTTACAGAGCTGCAGTGTTGTCACCCTGGGAGGGGACTGCAGAACACCTCCCCCTCTCCTTGGGATATTCAGATTTTTTTATTTACTGGTTAATTCTGCCAGAAATCTGATCACTTTCTGTGCTGCCTGCATGTACCACATTCTGATCCCCCTCATTGCTCCCAGCAATTCCTAGGATGAGGAGAAGGGGGAGGTGTTCTGTAGTCCTAGGGCAACACTGCTCCTCTATAAATACAGTATAGGGAGTGACAGGACTACAAAACACCCTCCCCCTCTTCTCCTCTCAATAACATGAGGGGGAAGGTGTCCTGAAGTCCTGTCGCTCCCTATACTGTATCTATAGAGGAGCAGTGTTGTCACCCTAGGACTACAGAACACCTCCCCCTCTCCTCATCCCACAACGTGGAGAAAGAGCCGGGGACAAGGTGACATTCTCCATGTTGTGGGATGAGAGGAGGGGGAGGCGTTCTGTAGTCCTAGGGTGACAACACTGCTCCTCCATAGATATCGTATAATGAGTGAGTGTCTCCCATGCTGTGAGCTTCTGCCAGTCCACAAACACCTGACAGAGAACAGCTACGTGTCTGCGCATGTGCCGCTGCTGTCTGAGATTCTAGTACAGCCTTCCAGCATGCGTGCGGAAATCCCATAATGCACCCGCCTGTGCACGTACACGCCACAGGGCTCTACACGGTCACAGATGCCAGCAGCAGGTCTGCGCATGCGCACGGGATTTACACGCGTGTCACAAGATTCCAGTGGCACATGTGAGCAGGTATTTTGTAGAGCCCTACGGCGTGCCTGTGCATTGAAATCCTGCGCGCATGCGTGGGGATCCAGTGCGCTTGCGCAGGCACGATGTGGGTCTGTTGCGTGTGCAGAATCTGGTGGCGTGAGTGCGCCTCGTGGTACAATGCCGCCTCCTGAGACAAGTGACACGGGCACCCCGGGAAGCAGTGGGAAGTGTACATAGCGTCTCCGAAAACGTGGAAACCTTTTCCAATTCTGTTACCCGGGAGGAGCTGAGGGCAGGAGTCGAGGGGTTAGGAGTCGAGGGGTTAGGAGTCGAGGGGTTAGGAGTCGAGGGGTTAGGAGTCGAGGACAGGAGTCAAGGGCAAGGGTTGAGGGGAGGAGTCGAGGGGTTAGGAGTTGAGGGGTTAGGAGTCGAGGGGAGGAGTCAAGGGCGAGGGTCGAGGGGTTAGGAGTCGAGGACAGGAGTCAAGGGCAAGGGTCGAGGGGTTAGGAGTCGAGGGGTTAGGAGTCGAGGGGAGGAGTCAAGGGCAAGGGTTGAGGGGAGGAGTCGAGGGGTTAGGAGTCGAGGGGTTAGGAGTCGAGGGGTTAGGAGTCGAGGGGCTAGGAGTCGAGGGGCTAGGAGTCGAGGGCAAGGGTTGAGGGGAGGGCAAGGGTTGAGGGGAGGGCAAGGGTTGAGGGGCAGGAGTCGAGGGCAGGAGTCGAGGGGTTAGGAGTCGAGGGGAGGAGGCAAGGGTTGAGGGGAGGAGTCGAGGGGTTAGGAGTCGAGGGGTTAGGAGTCGAGGGGTTAGGAGTCGAGGGGCTAGGAGTCGAGGGGCTAGGAGTCGAGGGCAAGGGTTGAGGGGAGGGCAAGGGTCGAGGGCAGGAGTCGAGGGCAGGAGTCGAGGGCAGGAGTCGAGGGCAGGAGTCGAGGACAGGAGTCGAGGACAGGAGTCGAGGACAGGAGTCGAGGACAGGAGTCGAGGAGTTAGGAGTCGAGGGGCTGGAGTCGAGGGGCTAGGAGTCGAGGGGTTAGGAGTCGAGGGGTTAGGAGTCGAGGGGTTAGGAGTCGAGGGGCTAGGAGTCGAGGGGTTAGGAGTCGAGGGGTTAGGAGTCGAGGGGCTAGGAGTCGAGGGGCTAGGAGTCGAGGGGCTAGGAGTCGAGGGGCTAGGAGTCGAGGGGCTAGGAGTCGAGGGGCTAGGAGTCGAGGGGTTAGGAGTCGAGGGGTTAGGAGTCGAGGGGCTAGGAGTCGAGGGGCTAGGAGTCGAGGGGCTAGGAGTCGAGGGGTTAGGAGTCGAGGGCAAGGGTTGAGGGGAGGGCAAGGGTTGAGGGGCAGGAGTCGAGGACAGGAGTCGAGGACAGGAGTCGAGGACAGGAGTCGAGGACAGGAGTCGAGGACAGGAGTCAAGGGCAAGAGTCGAGGGGTTAGGAGTCGAGGGCAAGGGTCGAGGGGTTAGGAGTCGAGGGGAGGAGTCTTTTTGAACAAGTTGAGGGACTTTTCCGCTACAAGAAAAAGAGAGAGGGAAGGATACAATGTATTTTCTAATGCTGGTCATACACTATATGAAAAATCGGTCATTTAGACAGCTCGTTGGTTTTTCAGCCATTTAATGGGCACAAAATCAATAATCGGTTGGGACATTTTTGAGCCGAAAAAAACGAAGGAAAAGTTTGGAAATTTTCTGCCGAACGAACGATAAATTGAAAGGTTAATGTGTTTCCCGTCTGAACTGTCTGCACTCGGTATATGTAAAAAAAAAAATGCAATCATTTCCGTCCATTGAACGATTTATCGGTCATGACCTGATGGGACTATCGTTTGCTCTCACGGCGAATGTTCGTTTTTCCAAAATGGGTTCGGCGGATTTTTCGTAGAGTGTATGGCCAGCATTAGTATCCCTGTAGATGGATCGCTGTCTCCGGCGGGGCGCGGCGCAGTTAATTTTATCGTTTTTTCCCCTCTCGTGTCGGAACGCGATGTGGAGTCATCGAGATGGAAAATATTATTACGTTCCGTAAACATCGGCTTAATATTTTTGATTCCTCGGCTTTCAGGAGAGCAATTTTCTACTCGTTTTTCACGGTGTGGGTGTAAACCGCCGCGGTGCGCCGCCGCCGCGCACTCTCAGGTGTTTGCTGATGGAAGCGGCTAAAAATAACGGTCTGTCAAGCTTTATCCAAATTACTTCTCACCCCCTCCCCCACTATGGTTCACCTCGCCGAGTGAGAACAAAGGAAGCCGACGACTCGCGCTTTTCTTCTCCCATCAAACAATTAACTCCCCAGGGGGGAGCCGCCATCGCAGGTGCGTGTCGCTGTGCCAACGCGTTCCTTCACCGTGAAAGGTTGGCTGGAGGAACCTTTAATATTGTGCAATACAAAGGAAGAGGATTGGCTCCCCGACTTCTGCACATGCTCAGTTACTACATACAGTTCAGATAGGTGCTAAAATTAGAGCCCGCCCACAGCGTCCCGATACAACGCAGGGTCACTGCGCGCTAACACCGCAAGGAGACCGGATATCGCTCTAATCTACCAAACTCTTCGCATCATTGCGTTCCGTTTTCGAAAACTCCTCTTCGCCGCTTCTTTTGTGCGTTTTGGTAAAGAGATGTAAAAAGTTACAAGAAAGTATTCGTGAGTGACAGTTTTGGACTAGACAGATTACGCCCAAATTCATAGCCGAATACATACAAGTGTGTATTTATATATATATATATATATATATATATATATATATATATATATATATATATATATATATATATATATATATATATATATATATATATATATATATATATATATATATATATATATAAAATGATACAAAAAATTATACAAAAAATAAATCTAACACAAATTAATAAATAGAAACAAAAAAAAAACATAAATATTAAATAAATGTAAAATATCAATGAAAAAAAAGTTTAAATATATAAAATAAGTTTAAAAAATATAAATCTAAAAATTTAAAAAATAAACACACACAAAAAAAATAAAAAAAAAAATAAATATAAATATATATATATATATATATATATATATATATATATATATATATATATATATATATATATATATATATATAAATAAGTTTAGAAAAATAATAAAGCACCATATGCACTTTCTAGGATTTTATCTTTTTTTTTTTTTCCTGATCTTTATTGAATTTTGTTCCGCAGACACTGAGGTAGGTCATCCACTAAGCGAGTGATAAGTAGGAGAGTCTGCATGTTGAAGTCACATGATCGGTCCCTGGGCTGTTATTTAAACAAAAAAAATTAAAATGCTGTGTCCCCTTCTAATTCCGAAGGAGATGCAAAAGACTCTGGCATTTGTATGTATTGGGGGGGGGGGGGGGGTGAGGGGTGTCTTTATTTATTTTTTATTTATATGTTTAGTTTAATTAGTTTAATTAAACATTTTAACTTTTTTTTTTTTTTTTTAGTTTATTTTATTAAAACCTTTGTATATATATTTTTTTTTATTTATTTTAATAACATTATTTAACTTTTTTTTTTTTTTTATGTTTTAACTTATTTTATTTTATTTAAAAAAATTCCTTATTTTTTTCCTTCATTTACCTAACAATTCCCCTATTTGATTAGCCTTTGGCAGGTGACGGGTCCGCCTTCTTTTTTTTTTTTAAGACATCAGTAATCTTCTATTAGACCTCCCAATACTTCCCCTCCCCTCCGTTGCAGCTAATCAAACACAGGTCATGCTTGATTAGCTGCCTCCTCGGCTACGGTGGCTGAAGGATGAGCGTTCTGAACTCAGAAGTGACTTTGTACATTTCACTTCCAGGTTACGTCAGTTTCCCGGGAGCAATGGGATAGCCCAGGAACCAATGAAGCCCACCAGCTGCGGGGGCTGGGGGGGGGGGGGGGGTAGTTATTGGTGGCCCTAAAAATTCCAGCACCAACTCAGACAATACATCCCAAGCTGACCGAGGCTTCTTCTTCAAGTAGCAGGACGTTTATAAACATATTTAAGGGTTAAATATCGTCCCAGCCTAGGACTTCCTCTTTCCTGTCATTGGGGATCCACTGCATGGAAATGGGGTGAATGACGGCATGAAAACCTTCACCCTCTAACAACTGATCATTTTTAAGTACTGAGAAATGGATTTCATAGCGGGGGGGGGGGGGGGGGGGGAGTGTTGCTGGAAATGTATCTGCGTCAGCAAAACGCTCGACATTCCCTCCAAACCTGACACTCCGCATTCCCCTCCGCTCACCGCCGGCACAGCAATCCAGGTCAGGGGTAGAGCCGGGGAGAAATATTACAGCTCTGTGTTGGAGAACAAGACAGACCGTAAAGGGGAACTCCGCCCACGTCTATTGCACTCCTGTCTTCTCTATGGCAGGTGGTGGGGTGGGCTTTGTAGCCCCTCCTGCTGTAGGCTCCTCCCCCTCTGGTGAGCATTGGGGCTGGATTGCAATACATTGCATACTATTGTTTTTTTGTTGGACTTTCTGGCCTATGTCCTATTATTCTTCAAGCTTCCTATCACCAGGCTAATCTTAACTGCTATGGTGAACAAAAATGTTTGTTTTTCTTTATAAAGCTTAATAGTTGCAGTTCAGATTACACACACAGCTGAATGAGTGTACTGGTAACTCCTGCACCCTCCCCCCTTCCTCTCTCCCCCTCCCCTTCCTCTCCTCCCCCTTCCCCCCCCCCTCCTCTCCTCCCCCCCCCCCCCCTCCTCTCCTCCCCATTTCTCTCCCCCCCCCTTCCTCTCCTCCCCTTCCCCCTTCCCCCTTCTCCTCCCTCTCCTCCCCCTCCCCTTCCTCTCTTCCCCCCATTCCTCTCTTCCTCCCCTTCCTCTCCCCCCCCCTTCCTCTCCTCCCCTTCCCCCTTCTTCTCCTCCCTCTCCTCCCCCTCCCCTTCCTCTCTTCCCCCCCTTCCTCTCCTCCCCCCTTCCTTCCTCTCCTCCCCCCCCCCCTTCCTCTCTCCCCCCCCCCTTCCTCTCCCCCCCCCTTCCTCTCCCCCCCCCCCCCTCCTCCCCCCCCCTTCCTCTCTCCCCCCCCCCTTCCTCTCCCCCCCCTTCCTCTCCTCCCCCCTTCCTCTCCTCCCCACTCCCCCTTCATCTCTCCCCCTTCATCTCCTCCCCCCTACGGTCTGAAAGGAAACGGGTTCCGTTGCCTGCTTAGAAAATACAGATCACTCCCTAAGTTCCTGCACACAGCACTGAGCGCCGGTTCACACCGAATGCGGCTTTGAAGTCGCTCTACTTCACCGCAATTTCAAAGCCTCCGCCCATAGAGATCTTTAGTATAAAGCAGCACACATTACACAGAGTTCGGCACGCAGGTAACCCTTTGATGGCCCCTAGATGTTAACCCCTCCCCAGCCAGTGTCATTAGTACAGTGACAGTGCATATTATTAGCACTGATCACTGTATTGGTGTCACTGGTGATGTCAGTTAGTGTCAGATTTCTGCTGCATCGCAGTCCCATTCGTAATATAAAAAAAAATTCCATTATACATACCCCATAGTTTGTAGATGCTAAAAGTTTCACACAAACCAATCAATTTACATTTATTGGGATTTTATTTTTATTACCAAAGACATAAAATAGACAAGCAGAATAGATTTTGGTCTAAATAGTGAAAGAAATTTTTTTTTATTTATTTTTATTTTTTTTTATTATTATTATTGGTTATGTTTTAGAGCGGGACGTAAAAAATATTTTCTTCTTTTTTCAAAATCTTCATTTTTTTTTTTCATTTACATAATAAAAAATAAAAACCCCAAATACCACCAAGAGAGATCTCTATTAGTGGGAAAAAAATGATATAAGTGTCACCTGTGAACAATGTCGCACGGCCGCGCAATTACCAGTTAAAGTAGCGCAGTCTCGAATAGCAAAAAGTGGCCATGAATCTGATGACCTTTAGGGGGCTTTTTAAAATGTGTGCAGAAAAAAAAAACCCATAAAAATGTCTCTGGCAGTGAGAGGGTTAATGATATATTCGTCAGGAAGCTGCAGGTGTCGGATTTCACCCGATTTTCTCTTTTTGAAGTCCATACATTTCTCATCATCCAATCACCAGACTTGTGGATTCTCATCATCCAATCACCAGACTTGTGGATTCTCATCATCCAATCACCAGACTTGTGGATTCTCATCATCCAATCACCAGACTTGTGGATTCTCATCATCCAATCACCAGACTTGTGGATTCTCATCATCCAATCACCAGACTTGTGGATTCTCATCATCCAATCACCAGACTTGTGGATTCTCATCATCCAATCACCAGACTTGTGGATTCTCATCATCCAATCACCAGACTTTGTCTCACTTTCCAAAACACAATTCATCTCGGCTCATTTTTCTTCCCAATCACCGATTTTCAAATCATGCAATTTAATTGTTTAATGTGAATGAAGCCGGAGGAGGCCGGGGAGAGTTTACTCTGATATTATAAAGATCTGCAAAGCCTAAAAAAAATAAAAAAATTTGCGCCTTTTGCACTTTTCACATTTTTCTGTGCAATAAACAATTCAAACGAGAACCTCAAGTATCAAAAAGATTTATTTTTTCTAAGATTTCTAAAAATTCAATCATTTTTTTATTTTATTAATTTTTTTTTGTGGGGAAAAAAAATAAATCAATTATTTTTACCAGCTTGTTGGTGTTTTGTGATTGGTGCCCTATGAATGAGGGATATGGAAATGAAGCTCTCCCTCTTGAAGGTGAACAAGTCACAAAAAAAGTTGGGAAAAAATATATAAAAGGTGACACTAAACATATACAAGTGAATATATAATGTATATCATGAACCAAAATCATCAACATATATCACTGCAAAAAAAGAACACATATATTGTTGAACATATAGAAAGCTAAAAAGTTCATTAGTGATCGTCTTCCCACAGTGGCGGCCCGTGCATTATGGGCCATGCCCCCCCCCCCCCCCCCCCATCCATGCGCCCGGCTTCTTTCAGGACGCATGGTTTCCTATGGCGGGGGTGGGAGGGGGTGTTACTTTTTGAAGCACCTGATTAGAGCCAGAGGTTCTAATAGGCTTCAAAATAGGGTGGGCTCGGGGCGCAGAAAGTGCGTCCTGATCCCACCCAATTGTGTGTGACGATAGCGAATGAATTTTTGCTATTTTCACACTAACCTTCCTCCCTGCCAATAAGGAGGCAGGGCAGCAGACAAGTGGCTGCATATGATGGGCACAAGTGGCTGCATATGATGGGCACACCTGGCTGCATATAATAGGCACACGTGGCTGCATATGATGGGCACACGTGGCTGCATATGATGGGCACACGTGGCTGCATATGATGGGCACACGTGGCTGCATATGATGGGCACAAGTGGCTGCATATGATGGGCACAAGTGGCTGCATATGATGGGCACAAGTGGCTGCATTTGATGGGCACAAGTGGCTGCATATGATGGGCACAAGTGGCTGCATATGATGGGCACAAGTGGCTGCATATGATGGGCACAAGTGGCTGCATATGATGGGCACAAGTGGCTGCATATGATGGGCACACGTGGCTGCATATGATGGGCACAAGTGGCTGCATATGATGGGCACACGTGGCTGCATATGATGGGCACACGTGGCTGCATATGATGGGCACACGTGGCTGCATTTGATGGGCACAAGTGGCTGCATATGATGGGCACAAGTGGCTGCATATGATGGGCACAAGTGGCTGCATTTGATGGGCACAAGTGGCTGCATATGATGGGCACAAGTGGCTGCATATGATGGGCACAAGTGGCTGCATATGATGGGCACACGTGGCTGCATATGATGGAGGGAGGGGTTCAGTATTTTTCTTTGCACCCCCTGAAAAATTTTGAGCCCCAGCTGCCACTGTCCCAACCCCAAAAAAACGCTTTTAAATGAAGCTTCTAGTTCTTCCACCGCAGGTGCTCAGTGGAAAGGTGGCAACTCACCACAGGTGTCTGACCACTTTTTATCCACTTTCTCCACTCACGTCGGCAAAGTGGCACGGGTGCGCAAAACCACGTGTCCGTCCATCACTCGATGTCCGCCGGTGGGCCACGATCGTGGCACAGAAAGGAACATGAAGGGGATCTACGGCTCCCTGTGATCTCTGTCATGTTCTAGGGCAGGGATATGCAATTAGTGGACCTCCAGCTGCTGCAGAACTACAAGTCCCATGAGGCATAGCAAGACTCTGACAGCCACAAGCATGACACCCAGAGGCATGATGGGACTTGTCGTTTTTGCAACAGCTGGAGGTCCACTAATTGCATATCCCTGTTCTAGTGCGCTCCGCGTCCCGCTTGTAGGGGGTAAAGCCTGGTGTGGGGTGACAAATCAGGACCCGGAAGTGACGACTCCTCCGCTCCTGGACCGGGAATCCTCCACTCCAAGGATTTGTCACGCCACACCAGGCTTTACCCCCTACGGGCGGGACGCGGAATGCACGCTACAGTGTTGGAAACCAGCCAGATCCGTAGGCGCGGTTTTCCTCAGTGCCAGGAGGGCACTTTTACATGTGAGTGCAACCTACTACTTTGTCATTGCTGTTCTATTTTAGTAAATATATTACATTATGAGACTTTCTCTGTCGTCTCCCGTGGAGTCAGTTTTTATGCCCGAGCTTCATCCGGAGGCTCCATCGGAGCGGAGCGGTGGGTTGGCTGTGGGAATCAATTTGTTATTCCAAATGCCCAATTTAACCTACCTTAACCACTTAAGGACCGAACCTCTTTTTGAAATTTGTTGTTTACAAGTTAAAAAGATAGAAAATTACTTGGAACCCCCAAACATTCCAAAAAAAAATTCTAACACCCTAGAGAATAAAATGGCGGTCGTTGCAATACTTTCTGTCACACCGTATTTGCGCAGCGGTCTTACAAGCGCACTTTTTTTTGGAAAAAAATACACTTTTTTGAATAAAAAAATAAAAGACAACAGTAAAGTTAGCCCATTTTTTTTTTTTTTAATATTGTGAAAGATAATGTTACTCCGAGTAAATTGATACCCAACATGTCCCGCTTCAAAATTGCACCCGCTCGTGGAAGGGCGACAAACTTTTACCCTTAAAAATTTCCATAGGTGATATTTAAAAATTTCTATAGGTTACCAGTTTTGTTACAGAGGAGGTCCAGGGCTAGAATTATTGCTCTCGCTCTACCGATCGTGGCCATACCTCACATGTGTGGTTTTCATATGCTGGCGCTTCTCACGTATGCGTTCACTTCTGCGCGCGAGCTCGGCGGGACGGGGCACGTTTACATTTTTTTTTTTCATTTTTTCTTATTTTACATTTTATTTTTATTTTTTACACTGTTCTTTAAAAAAAAAAAATGGTGTCACTTTTATTGGTAAACATCCCTTGTAATAAAATAAAAGCATGACAGGTCCTCTTATATATGAGATCTGGGGGGGTCAAAAAGACGTCACATCTCATATTTACACTAAAATGCAATATAAAAAATAACTAAAAATTTTGTCATTTAAAAAAAAAAAATGTAAATAAAAATAAATGTCCATTTAAGAGCTATGGGCGGAAGTGATGTTTTGACGACACTTCCGCCCTGCAATGATATGGAGACGGGTGGGGGCCACCTTCTCACTCATCTCCATACCAAGCAAGGAGAAACATCCGATCACCTCCGCAGCTGCCGACAGATCCGGTAAGCGGCGGTGGGCACCGAAGCGCGGCGGGAGGAGGGGGGCTCTTCTCCCGCTGCCGATAAAAGTGATCTTGCAGCGAATCCGCCGCAGAGACCACTTTTATCTGAAAGCAGACCGCTGGCCGAAAGAAGAGGATACCGGGGTTATGGCAGCTAGCTGTTTGCTCTAACAAACGATATTACTCTTCAAAGTTAGGACGTATATCGGCGTGCGGCGTAAGTCCGTAAGAGGTTAAAAAGTGGTCAGGCTCCTGTGGTGAGTGACCACCTTTCCATTGGGCACAGAACTAGAAGCTTCATTTAAAAGTGTTTTTTTGGTGGTGGGAAGACGATCACTGATGGACTTTTTAGCTTTCTATGTTCAACAATATACTGTATGTGTTTTTTGCAGTGATATATCTTGATGATTTTGGTTCAGGGCCGGGACAAGGGGTGGGCAGGGGGGAAGCTGCCCTGGGCACTGTGGTATCATATGAGGTGGGGGGGCACCACAAGGAGATTGGAGGGGAGGGAATTTGTGTTTGGAGGGGGATTTTAGGGGGCAACAGGGGATAATAATTGTTATAGGAGAGGACATTTTTTGGGGGGGGGGGTGCTAGGAGTGGTGATTTGGGGGGTTTCTGCTAGAAGAAGTGATATGATAGAGGGGGTAGGGGAATTGTGCTAGGAGGAAATGTTTTGGGGGAGGGATTTGCGCTAGTAGGAAGTATGGGGGGGGGGGGATTTTGTGCTAAGAGGAGAAATGGTGGGGTGTGTACACAGAGGGGTAGAGGATTTGTGCTAGGAGGAGTCATTTTTTTTGTGTGGGGTGCATTTGTCCTGGGGGGGTTTGGGGGATGGGGGGGGTATTTGTTGTGGGAGGGGGAATTTCAGCAGTGGGTGGGATTGTACTGGTGGAAAAGGGGGGATTTCAGCTTAGGAGTAAGCATGCAGATTAGTGTTACATTTTTCTTTTGGGGGGGGGGGGGATTTTTGCTCATTCATCTTGGGGTTGGGGGCGCAGTTTGGCATGTTCGCCCTGGGCTCTAAATGGCCTTGTCTCAGCACTGTTTTGGTTCATGATATATACTGTATATTCACTTGTATATGTTTAGAGTCACCTTTTATATATTTGTTGGTGCTTTGCTCCCTCTTGCCGAATTTCCAAAGTCCTCCAATGAGAGACCAGAATTCAATCCTTGACTCTCCAAGCTATTCGCAGATTATTATTATTGACCACTTGAACCCCCCCGGCCTTTTCTGAGACTTTGTGTTTACATGGAACAATCCAGTATTTATTTTTTGCTAGAGAATTTCTTCGAACCCCCAAATATTCCTCGTCTGCCCAGAAACATTTGTTTTGTTTAGTTTTGGATAGATTCGTTATGTTACTAATTTCCTTTTTGTTGATTCGTTTTCAGAATTCATTTAATTTTGAGTTGTTTATTATTTTCCTAATGAATTCCAAATTCTCTGAACAATTCGGATCGGTCGAAAAAACGATTGACCGATTCAGTTTCTGTGGGAAGAATAGCTGGTTGGTAAGGTGCGGGTCGGGAAGCCGGCCGCCGCGTCTTTTACAACCGGTGACTCCTCAGCTGTCAGCGGGCTTGCCCACTCACAGCTGAAATGTAAACAAAAGAATGGTGACAATGAAAAATTCAGAAAAAAAAAAGCAGTGTGGGGTCCCCTTCGGGTCTGGTATGGATTGTAAGGTGCGTGGAGCCACCCAAAATCCCCCAAAATCCATACCGGACCCTTATCTGAGCATGCAGCCCGACAGGCCTGGAAAGGGGGGGTTGAGCAAGCCCACCCTCCTGAACCATACCAAGTGTTGTCCTCAATATGGGGGGTGCTTTGGGGGTAGGGAGGGACAAGGGCCTCTTCCCCACAACCCTGGCCAATGCTTGGTGGGGGTCTGTGAGTGGGGGGCTTATCAGAGAGTGGAAGCCTCCTTTAACCTGATCCCTCCCCCGCTCATGTAAATGAGTATGGGGTAAAAGTACCCCTATCCATTCACCAAAAAAGTGAGTAAAGACAAAACACGAGTTGACAAGTCTTTTATTAATGTCCCCCCCCCCCCAGTGTAGATCCATCATCGATCATGACGCCCGCTGGACCTGAAAAAAAAAAAAAAAAAACTCCGGTCCTGTGGAAGTTTTACTGCCATTTGCTCCACGGTCTGACATTTCTTAATTAACTAAGGGGGCGGAGTCAACCGATGATGTCATTGGGTGAACCCCACCGCCTTGTGACATCATCAACCTAGCATGCCTCGGGTCAATGACGTCGCAAATTCGTTACTATTTCGTTCAGAGATCGGTGCGTTCGAATGCTTTTGATTTTTGTAATTGGCGCCGTTGACATGCGGGTAAACAGAAGTGATATCAGGTCTTCACCGGGTTACCGTAGCCGAGAGCCGAACAAAGCCAGGACAATCCCCTCCCGATGCTCGTAAAAGCAATCCAGTGGCTAGTTAGCCGTTAGGATTGCTTTTACAAGAGAGGCGACCGCCGGGTCTAAAAATTGCCGCAGCGGCATCATCCCGGTATAACCACTTGGAGTCTAGCTACTTCCCGGTGCTGAGGTCCTCAAGCTTTGCAAATGTCTTTGTAGGGAGTCCCCAGGCCAATGTCTGAATTGTCCATTTCTCATTGTTACAGATGAGAAGGAGGCCGATGAATATTATATGAGAAGACGCCACCTCCCGGACCTGGCCGCGCGGGGGACGCTTCCGCTGAACGTCATCAAAATGACTCAGGACCAGTCGAACTACCGGGAGCGGCCCAGGAGGCCCGTGCGCGCCATGTCTCAGGACCGAGTCTTGTCCCCGGAGAAGAACATGCCCGAGGAAGGCTACGGACTGCCCTACGACCGGATCTTGTCCGATGAGCAGCTTTTGTCTGCGGAACGTCTGCACTCTCAGGATCCCCTGCTCTCCCCGGACAAGGCCATGACCCTCAAGAGGTCCGAGTTCCAGTCCGAGAAGTCCATGTCAAGAGCCATTTCCCAAACCGACGTCTTTGTTTCCACGCCGGTATTGGATCGCTATCGGATGACAAAGATGCACTCCCATCCCAGTGCCTCAAATAACTTGTACAACACGTTGGGTGTCAACCAAACTGCCGCCAAGCGTCAAGCCTTCGCTTCACGGCGGCACAACACGGTCGAGCAACTGCACTATATCCCAGGGCATCACCAACAGTACCGCACAGCGAGCAAAACAGAAGTGACTGTTTGATATCGAAACAAAATAAAAATAAAAATGTGAATTGTAGATATTGGTTAACAGACTAAAGCAGTCCCAGGACACCACGCTACCGTGGCCTTGTGGGCCAAGAAGACCTCCTCTTTCATGATGCCCATTGACCATTACTGTCATTCTAGTCAACGAGTGTCCTTACTACGTTTTTTGAAGCAAAAAGTGGATTTAGCAGATGGTTTTTGGAATACCATCCAACTTTTTTGAAATTTTCGGTTTTTAAGGGGATGATATAAGGGCTTTCCAGTTCTTCAGTCTAAAAAAAAAAAAAAGAAAGAAAGAAATCGGCTTTGACCAGCAAGACGTCTAAGAAATGAAAAATAGGTTTTAAGGCAACAGATGTAGATTTGGACAGCCAGGTAGAGCTTCAACGAGCATCACCACGACCACCCATGGCCCAATCCTTCACCCTTGTAGCCAGTCTCGGCATCCCGGTGCCGGGTCCTTCACCCAACCATCATGGTATCCACCGTACACCTCCTTGGTGGCCCTTGTAGCCAGTCTCGGCATCCCGGTGCCGGGTCCTTCACCCAACCATCATGGTATCCACCAAACACCTCCTGGATGGCCCTTGTAGCCAGTCTCGGCATCCCGGTGCCGGGTCCTTCTCCCAACCATCATGGTATCCACCAAACACCTCCTGGATGGCCCTTGTAGCCAGTCTCGGCATCCCGGTGCCGGGTCCTTCACCCAACCATCATGGTATCCACCAAACACCTCCTGGATGGCCCTTGTAGCCAGTCTCGGCATCCCGGTGCCGGGTCCTTCACCCAACCATCATGGTATCCACCAAACACCTCCTTGGTGGCCCTTGTAGCCAGTCTCGGCATCCCGGTGCCGGGTCCTTCACCCAACCATCATGGTATCCACCAAACACCTCCTTGGTGGCCGAGGTCCTGAAAAAACGCGTGGCTTAGTGTGGTGGAGAGGATTCAAGCTGCAGGAAGGATTTATCTCTTATGGAATATTTTATTAGTGCCTATAACATTGTTCACCTAAAATGTAGGTATTAGTGGGTGTGTCTCAATAAGCACAATACTACTAATAGAGCCCATATTCCATCCCATAACCATTTTTAACGGCAAAAACTCTCCAGGTGTAAATAGACTCGGTCCGCCAAAAACGAGGGAGCGCCCTTTTTTTGTTTTTATTCCTGGACAACTTCAAAGCCAATAAACCGCACAGACATCATGGTCCCGCCTCCTACGCCGTGTGGATATTTTATATAAGAAGAACATCGACCTTTTTATGATTTCCACCATGACCTTTTATCTTCTACCTTTTTTTTTTCTTTTTTTTTATGTTTTCATAAAAAATACTTATTATTTTTTTTTTTTTTAATTGATTTCATATGACATGTGAATTTTTATTGTTATTTTTTTTTTATTGATTTCGTAGGACGTGAATTTTTTTTAATTTTTTTTTTATTTTAATTGATTTCATAGGACATGTGAATTTTTTTTTTTTTATTGATTTCATAGGACGTGAATTTTTTTTATTTTTTTTATTTTAATTGATTTCATAGGACATGTGAATTTTTTTTTTTTTTTTTTATTTTTTTGATTTTTTTTTTATTTTATTTTTTTTCGTCTGCAAATAAAATTTTGGAGTTTCTCTGCAATTGGAAGGACTTTTTATGAGATTTATAACCTTTAATCCGGTGCCGTCTTGTGCCATCTTCTCATCACTGATCGCGGTTTTGTAATTTGGGAAACAGACTGTCGGCCATCGTAATGAACCCAACTTGAATTTTATTTTTTATTTTAATTTTTTAATACAGAGTTTGATGAAACATGGACATACTTGGACTATCCTTGTTGTAATTAAATTACTAGTTGTTCTAGAAGACGTATGTTTAAAGGGCAACTCTACTTATACAAGGGGGGGGTAGAAATACCCTTTAAAAGTGTATTTACCCCGTCACCGACATTTCTTGAGCCGCTTTCCCAGATATATTAGCCAAGTGAACAATTACTACGTTGGGAATACAGGCCATTCCGTCACTGTAGATTTTATTACAAATATTAGGTGACTGATCTCACTTTCGACTGTATAAGATCTTTGTGCCATATATTTCTAAAACCTAAGC
Source organism: Lithobates sylvaticus (assembly GCA_028564925.1). NCBI lineage: Eukaryota > Metazoa > Chordata > Amphibia > Anura > Ranidae > Lithobates > Lithobates sylvaticus. Next base: position 200,433,699 of record CM053037.1, on the reverse strand, counting down.
CTCATTTTGCCCTTTTTTTTTTTATTTTTATATATATATTTGCCACCTAAAATAATACACTAATGCCACTTCTCACATATCACAAGATTGTTAATTTTTTTTTTTTTTTTTTTTTTTACCAATGAAACTTAACGGAAAATAGTCTGTGAATTTAAATTTCTCAAGACCACCATTTCTCATACCACACGACATAGACATTTTCTAGATGTGCATTTGCTTTTTAAGACCTCATTGATATATTTTGTAAGAAAAAGGAAAAAAAAAATCTGTACAAAAAATAAATAAATAAATTCCTGTACTCTATAGTCAACGAAACTGGAAAGACAGCAATAGCTCTATTGACACTTACAGGCTTCCAGGGGTATTACACTGAAAAATAAAAAAAATCAATGAATGTATTCTTAACTTTTGAAGATGATAGTACACCAGTCTTAATTTGCAGGAAAGCTGATAGTTTTTTTTTTTTTTTTTTTTTTACAGTGAGCATAGTATCCTATAGTTTTTTTTTTTTCCTTTTTTAAGTGTTAGATTTGCAATGTAGATTTTAGGAAAAACGTTACAGTATTAAAATACTGTTTCTAGGAATCCATAAAAAAGAAATCGGCTTAATAAATTAGCCTGGGTTTAATTATATTTAATTATTTTTATTTTGTTTTCATTGAGTGGAATATTCTTTAGTGTTTTTTTTAATTGTTTGATATTCACTGTAGATTTTAGAGAAAATATTAAAATACTGTTTCTAGGAATCCATATAAAATAAATCAGCTTAATAAATTAGCCTGGGTTTATTTATATTTAATTATTTTTATTTTGTTTTCATGAAGTGAAATATTCTTTAGTGTTTTTTTTTTTAATTGTTTGATATTTACTGTAGATTTTAGAGAAAATATTACAATATTAAAATACTGTTTCTAGGAATCCATATAAAATAAATCAGCTTAATAGATTAGCCTGGGTTTAATTATATATATTTTTTTCATTGAGTGGAATAGCCTATCAGTTTAATTGTTCAATATTCAATGTAGATTGTAGGGAAATCAATACAGTATTAAAATACTGTTTTTAGGAATCCATTAAAAAAAAAACAAGCAGCCTAAAAAATTAGCCTGGGTTTATTATATAAATATATATATATTATTACAGTATTAAAATACTGTTTCCAGAAATGTATATAAAATAAATCAGGATTTCAGGGAAAACATTACAGTATTAAAATACTGTTTGTAGGAATCCATATAAAATATATCAACTTAATAAATTAGTCTGGGTTTAAAAAAAAAAAATAAACAATATATATATATATATTATATATATATATATATATATATATATATATATATATATATATATATATATATATATATATATATATATAATTTTTTTATTGAGTGGAATAGCCTATGGTTCTTTTTTTTAATTGGTCGATATTCATTGTAGGTTTTAGAGAAAATAATACAGTATTAAAATACTATTTCTAGGAATCCATTAAAAAAAACAAGCAGCCTGATCAATTACCCTAGGTTTATTTTTGGAATATCCTATTTTTTTCTTTAACTAAAAGAAATCAGGTTAATAAATTAGCCTAAGTTTAATTATATCTAATTAAGTGTTGTTTTACATTGAGTGGAATTTTAAAATTTTTTTTTTTTTAATTGTTTGATTTTCAATGTAGATTTCAGGGAAAACATTATAGTATTAAAAAACTGTTTTCAGAAATCCATAAAAAAGAAATCGGGTTCATAAATTAGCCTATGTTTAATTAAATTTAGCTACGGTATGTGTTTTTTTTTTTTTTTTTGGAAAATCCTGTAGGGTTATCTTTTTTCTATGTAGATTTCAGGGAAAATATTACAGTATTAAAAGACTGTTTCAAAGAAATCAATATAAAATAAATTGGCTTAGCAAATTAGCCTGGGTTTAAATCTACTTAATTTTCGTTTTGTTTTGTTTTAGTAAAGTTTATTTTACCTTTTCTTCATACTTTTTTCCAACTGCTTTAGATACAGTATTTATATAATTTTTTATTTTTTTTTTTTGTATGTACTAATCATTACATCAAACACCAGCAATAACCCTGTTTATTATTATTATAATGTTTTTGTGGGGGGCGTGGGAACAAATTACACAATATAATATAGAACATTTTATCATCTCAATAAAATTCTCATTAATGAGTAAATATGAAACTAACATATTTTTGTCAGTTGCAAAATACAATAAAAAGCTGTGAAATAGTAGAGAAACGTATAAGGAGATTATTTTTTTTTCTGCCTTAATTAGGCTAGTTATAGGAGAAAAAAAGAAAAAAAAGAAAAAAGAGAAACAAAAAACATAAATGCCGCGTAGATGTGGCATTCCGTATGCGTTGTCTGTTCTACTTGTCATATATATATATATATATTACACTGACATCTCGGTCTCATGGTATACTAAACTGCTGACATATAATGTACATTAGGAAGAGCGACACATTTCTGTACGTTGTGTGATAATGTATGAAATTTAAGGTGAAACCAGTTTGAACCCTGGCGTATTTCCCACGTTTCTGAAAGTTGGGACTCTTAAAGATGATTTGTTGTTGACGCTGAACATCTGAATAAAGGAAATGTGCCCTTTGGATCCTCCAGGCTGGTTTTCTTTTACTTCTTTTTGTGTTTTTCATGTGTGATTTATTTTTATTTATTTTTTTACAATTTTTTTTACATATTCTTGTAGCTTGAAAGTTGTACAGAGCATCCGGAAAGTATCCACAGCGCTTCACTTTTTCCACATTTTTTTATGTTATTCCAAAATGGATTAAATTCATTATTTTCCTCAAAATTCTACAAACAATCCCCCATAATGACAACGTGAGAGAAGTTTGAAATCTTTGCAAATTTATTACAAATAAAAAAAGGGAAAAAATCCCATGTACATAAGTATCACAGGCTCCTCCCACGTACATAAATATCACAGGCTCCTCCCACGTACATAAATATCACAGACTCCCCCCATGTACATAAGTATCACAGGCTCCTCCCATGTACATAAGTATCACAGGCTCCTCCCATGTACATAAGTATCACAGGCTCCTCCCATGTACATAAGTATCACAGGCTCCTCCCATGTACACAAGTATCACAGGCTCCTCCCATGTACACAAGTATCACAGGCTCCTCCCATGTACACAAGTATCACAGGCTCCTCCCGTGTACACAAGTATCAGAGACTCCTCCCATGTACACAAGTATCACAGGCTCCTCCCATGTACACAAGTATCAGAGACTCCTCCCATGTACACAAGCATCACAGACTCCTCCCATGTACACAAGTATCACAGAATCCTCCCATGTACACAAGTATCACAGAATCCTCCCATGTACATAAGTATCACAGGCTCCTCCCATGTACACAAGTATCACAGGCTCCTCCCATGTACACAAGTATCACAGGCTCCTCCCATGTACACAAGTATCAGAGACTCCTCCCATGTACATAAGTATCAGAGACTCCTCCCATGTACATAAGTATCACAGAATCCTCCCATGTACACAAGTATCACAGGCTCCTCCCATGTACACAAGTATCACAGGCTCCTCCCATGTACACAAGTATCACAGGCTCCTCCCATGTACATAAGTATCACAGGCTCCTCCCATGTACATAAGTATCACAGGCTCCTCCCATGTACACAAGTATCACAGGCTCCTCCCATGTACACAAGTATCACAGGCTCCTCCCATGTACACAAGTATCACAGGCTCCTCCCATGTACACAAGTATCACAGGCTCCTCCCATGTACACAAGCATCACAGACTCCTCCCATGTACATAAGTATCACAGGCTCCTCCCATGTACACAAGTATCACAGACTCCTCCCATGTACATAAGTATCAGAGACTCCTCCCATGTACATAAGTATCACAGAACCCTCCCATGTACATAATTATCACAGAACCCTCCCATGTACACAAGTATCACAGACTCCTCCCATGTACAGAAGACTCCTCCCATGTACATAAGTATCACAGGCTCCTCCCATGTACAAAAGTATCACAGGCTCCTCCCACGTACACAAGTATCACAGGCTCCTCCCACGTACATAAGTATCACAGGCTCTTCCCACGTACATAAGTATCACAGGCTCCTCCCACGTACATAAGTATCACAGGCTCCTCCCACGTACACAAGTATCACAGGCTCCTCCCACGTACATAAGTATCACAGGCTCCTCCCACGTACATAAGTATCACAGGCTCCTCCCACGTACATAAGTATCACAGGCTCCTCCCACGTACATAAGTATCACAGGCTCCTCCCATGTACAGAATTATCACATCCTTTCCTCAATACTTCGGTGAAGCTCCTTTGGCGCCAATTACAGCCTCCAGTCTTGTTGGGTATGATGCTACAAGTTCGGCACTCCTATTTTTGGGCAGCCATTTTCAGATCTCTCCAGAGATGTCCAATCGGGTCCAAGTCTGGGCTCTGGTTGGGCCACTCAAGGACATTCACAAAGTTGTCCCGTAGCCGCTCCTTTGTTATCTTGGCTGTGTGCTTAGGGTCGTTGTCCTGTTGGAAGATGAACCTTCACCCCAGTCTGAGGTCCAGAGCGCTCTGGAGAAGGTTTTCATCAAGGATGTCTCTGTACATTGCTGCATTCATCTTTCCCTCCATCCTGACTAGTCTCCCAGTTCCTGCCGCTGAAGAACATCCCCACAGAATGATGCTGCCACCACCATGCTTCACAGTACGGATGGTATTGGTCAGGTGATGGGCGGTGCCTGGTTTCCTCCAGACATGACGCTTGTCATTCAGACCAAAGAGTTCAATCTTTGTTTCATCAGAGCAGAGAATTTTGTTTCTCGTGGTCTGAGAGTCCTTCAGGTGTCTTTTGGTAAAATCCAGGCGGCTGTCATGTGACTTTTACTGAGGAGTGTCTTCCGTCTGGCCCCTCCTCCATCCAGGCCTGATTGGTGGAGAGCTGCAGAGATGGTTGTTCTTCTGGAAGGTTCTCTTCTCTCCACAGAGAAATGATGGAGCTCAGAGTGACCATCGGGGTTCTCGGTCACCTCCCTGACTAAGGCCCTCCTCCCCCGATCGCTCAGATTGGCCGGGCGGCCGCTCTAGGTAGAGTCCTGGGGGTTCTTCCATGTATGGATGATGGAGACCACTGAGCTCATTGCTGTAGACATTTTTCTACAAACAAACTTCTCTCACGTGGTCATTATGGGGGATGTTTGTAGAATTTTGAGGAAATTAATGAATTTAATCCAGTCTGGAATAATAACAAAATGTGGAAAAAGTGAAGCTCTGTCCATACTTTCTGAATGCTCTGTCAATGACTGACTGGAAACTAATGGGAATGACCTTTCCATATAGAATCAGGTGACCGGCTGATTTCATTCACATCTATAAAAATATTTCCAATATGTTCTGCTGAGGAGTTCTTTGTCTTCCTCCCACGTCACGCCTTGCTTTGCGCTTTTGGTGTGTTTTGTTGGATCCCAATTGTCAGTGTTGGGGACCCCCAAGTGTCTGATCACAGTGCCCACTTACCTCAGGAGCCCCTCCCATCATGGTGCCCCCTTACCTCAGATGCCCCTCCCATCATAGTGCCCCCTTACCTCAGATGCCCCTCCCCATCACGGTGCCCCCTTACCTCAGGTGCCCCTCCCCATCACGGTTCCCCCTTACCTCAGATGCCCCTCCCCATCACAGTGCCCCCTTACCTCAGGTGCCCCTCCCCATCACAGTGCCCCCTTACCTCAGATGCCCCTCCCCATCACGGTGCCCCCTTACCTCAGGTGCCCCTCCCCATCACGGTGCCCCCTTACCTCAGGTGCCCCTCCCCATCACGGTGCCCCCTTACCTCAGGTGCCCCTCCCCATCACGGTGCCCCCTTACCTCAGGTGCCCCTCCCCATCACGGTGCCCCCTTACCTCAGGTGCCCCTCCCCATCACAGTGCCCCCTTACCTCAGGTGCCCCTCCCCATCACGGTGCCCCCTTACCTCAGGTGCCCCTCCCCATCACGGTGCCCCCTTACCTCAGGTGCCCCTCCCCATCACGGTGCCCCCTTACCTCAGGTGCCCCTCCCCATCACGGTGCCCCCTTACATGAGGTGTTCCCTTCCCATCACAGTGCCCCCTTACCTCAGGTGCCCCTCCCCATCACGGTGCCCCCTTACCTCAGGTGCCCCTCCCCATCACGGTGCCCCCTTACCTCAGGTGTCCCTCCCCATCACAGTGCCCCCTTACATGAGGTGTTCCCTTCCCATCACAGTGCCCCCTTACCTCAGGTGCCCCTCCCCATCACAGTGCCCCCTTACATGAGGTGCCCCTCCCCATCACAGTGCCCCCTTACCTCAGGTGCCCCTTCCCATCACGGTGCCCCCTTACCTCAGGTGTCCCTCCCCATCACAGTGCCCCCTTACATCAGGTGTTCCCTCCCTATCACAGTGCCCCCTTACCTCAGGTGCCCCTCCCCATCACAGTGCCCCCTTACATGAGGTGTTCCCTTCCCATCACAGTGCCCCCTTACATGAGGTGCCCCTCCCCATCACAGTGCCCCCTTACCTCAGGTGCCCCTCCCCATCACAGTGCCCCCTTACATGAGGTGCCCCTCCCCATCACAGTGCCCCCTTACATGAGGTGCCCCTCCCCATCACAGTGCCCCCTTACCTCAGGTGCCCCTCCCCATCACAGTGCCCCCTTACATGAGGTGTTCCCTTCCCATCACAGTGCCCCCTTACATGAGGTGTTCCCTCCCCATCACAGTGCCCCCTTACCTCAGGTGCCCCTCCCCATCACAGTGCCCCCTTACCTCAGGTGCCCCTCCCCATCACAGTGCCCCCTTACATGAGGTGCCCCTCCCCATCACAGTGCCCCCTTACATGAGGTGCCCCTCCCCATCACAGTGCCCCCTTACCTCAGGTGCCCCTCCCCATCACAGTGCCCCCTTACCTCAGGTGCCCCTCCCCATCACAGTGCCCCCTTACCTCAGGTGCCCCTCCCCATCACAGTGCCCCCCTTACCTCAGGTGCCCCTCCCCATCACAGTGCCCCCTTACCTCAGTTGCCCCTCCCCATCACGGTGCCCCCTTACCTCAGGTGTCCCTCCCCATCACAGTGCCCCCTTACATGAGGTGTTCCCTTCCCATCACAGTGCCCCCTTACCTCAGGTGCCCCTCCCCATCACAGTGCCCCCTTACCTCAGTTGCCCCTCCCCATCACGGTGCCCCCTTACCTCAGGTGTCCCTCCCCATCACAGTGCCCCCTTACATGTGGTGTTCCCTCCCCATCACAGTGCCCCCTTACATGTGGTGTTCCCTACCCATCACAGTGCCCCCTTACCTCAGGTGCCCCTCCCCATCACAGTGCCCCCTGACATGTGGTGTTCCCTACCCATCACAGTGCCCCCTTACATCAGGTGTTCCCTCCCTATCACAGTGCCCCCTTACCTCAGGTGCCCCTCCCCATCACAGTGCCCCCTTACATGTGGTGTTCCCTACCCATCACAGTGCCCCCTTACATGAGGTGCCCCTCCCCATCACAGTGCCCCCTTACCTCAGGTGCCCCTCCCCATCACAGTGCCCCCTTACCTCAGGTGCCCCTCCCCATCACAGTGCCCCCTTACCTCAGGTGCCCCTCCCCATCACAGTGCCCCCTTACATGAGGTGCCCCTCCCCATCACAGTGCCCCCTTACATGAGGTGCCCCTCCCCATCACAGTGCCCCCTTACCTCAGGTGCCCCTCCCCATCACGGTGCCCCCTTACCTCAGGTGCCCCTCCCCATCACGGTGCCCCCTTACCTCAGGTGCCCCTCCCCATCACGGTGCCCCCTTACATGAGGTGCCCCTCCCCATCACAGTGCCCCCTTACATGAGGTGCCCCTCCCCATCACAGTGCCCCCCTTACCTCAGGTGCCCCTCCCCATCACAGTGCCCCCTTACCTCAGGTGCCCCTCCCCATCACAGTGCCCCCTTACCTCAGGTGCCCCTCCCCATCACGGTGCCCCCTTACATCAGGTGCCCCTCCCCATCACAGTGCCCCCTTACCTCAGGTGCCCCTCCCCATCACGGTGCCCCCTTACATCAGGTGTCCCTCCCCATCACGGTGCCCCCTTACCTCAGGTGCCCCTCCCCATCACGGTGCCCCCTTACCTCAGGTGCCCCTCCCCATCACAGTGCCCCCTTACCTCAGGTGCCCCTCCCCATCACAGTGCCCCCTTACATGAGGTGCCCCTCCCCATCACAGTGCCCCCTTACCTCAGGTGCCCCTCCCCATCACAGTGCCCCCTTACCTCAGGTGCCCCTCCCCATCACAGTGCCCCCTTACCTCAGGTGCCCCTCCCCATCACAGTGCCCCCTTACCTCAGGTGCCCCTCCCCATCACGGTGCCCCCTTACCTCAGGTGCCCCTCCCCATCACAGTGCCCCCTTACATGAGGTGTTCCCTTCCCATCACAGTGCCCCCTTACCTCAGGTGCCCCTCCCCATCACGGTGCCCCCTTACCTCAGGTGCCCCTCCCCATCACGGTGCCCCCTTACCTCAGGTGTCCCTCCCCATCACAGTGCCCCCTTACCTCAGGTGCCCCTTCCCATCACAGTGGCCCCTTACCTCAGTTGCCCCTCCCCATCACGGTGCCCCCTTACCTCAGGTGCCCCTCCCCATCACGGTGCCCCCTTACCTCAGGTGCCCCTCCCCATCACGGTGCCCCCTTACCTCAGGTGCCCCTCCCCATCACAGTGCCCCCTTACCTCAGGTGCCCCTCCCCATCACAGTGCCCCCTTACATGAGGTGCCCCTCCCCATCACAGTGCCCCCTTACCTCAGGTGCCCCTCCCCATCACAGTGCCCCCTTACCTCAGGTGCCCCTCCCCATCACAGTGCCCCCTTACCTCAGGTGCCCCTCCCCATCACAGTGCCCCCTTACCTCAGGTGCCCCTCCCCATCACAGGGCCCCCTTACATGAGGTGCCCCTCCCCATCACAGTGCCCCCTTACATGAGGTGCCCCTCCCCATCACAGTGCCCCCTTACCTCAGGTGCCCCTCCCCATCACAGTGCCCCCTTACATGAGGTGTTCCCTTCCCAACACAGTGCCCCCTTACCTCAGGTGCCCCTCCCCATCACAGTGCCCCCTTACCTCAGGTGCCCCTCCCCATCACAGTGCCCCCTTACCTCAGGTGCCCCTCCCCATCACAGTGCCCCCTTACATGAGGTGTTCCCTTCCCATCACAGTGCCCCCTTACATGAGGTGCCCCTCCCCATCACAGTGCCCCCTTACCTCAGGTGCCCCTCCCCATCACAGTGCCCCCTTACCTCAGGTGCCCCTCCCCATCACGGTGCCCCCTTACCTCAGGTGCCCCTCCCCATCACGGTGCCCCCTTACATGAGGTGCCCCTCCCCATCACAGTGCCCCCTTACATGAGGTGCCCCTCCCCATCACAGTGCCCCCTTACCTCAGGTGCCCCTCCCCATCACAGTGCCCCCTTACCTCAGGTGCCCCTCCCCATCACAGTGCCCCCTTACCTCAGGTGCCCCTCCCCATCACAGTGCCCCCTTACCTCAGGTGCCCCTCCCCATCACGGTGCCCCCTTACATCAGGTGCCCCTCCCCATCACAGTGCCCCCCTTACCTCAGGTGCCCCTCCCCATCACAGTGCCCCCTTACCTCAGGTGCCCCTCCCCATCACGGTGCCCCCTTACCTCAGGTGCCCCTCCCCATCATGGTGCCCCCTTACCTCAGGTGCCCCTCCCCATCACAGTGCCCCCTTACCTCAGGTGCCCCTCCCCATCACAGTGCCCCCTTACATGAGGTGCCCCTCCCCATCACAGTGCCCCCTTACCTCAGGTGCCCCTCCCCATCACAGTGCCCCCTTACCTCAGGTGCCCCTCCCCATCACAGTGCCCCCTTACCTCAGGTGCCCCTCCCCATCACAGTGCCCCCTTACCTCAGGTGCCCCTCCCCATCACGGTGCCCCCTTACCTCAGGTGCCCCTCCCCATCACGGTGCCCCCTTACATGAGGTGTTCCCTTCCCATCACAGTGCCCCCTTACCTCAGGTGCCCCTCCCCATCACGGTGCCCCCTTACCTCAGGTGCCCCTCCCCATCACGGTGCCCCCTTACCTCAGGTGTCCCTCCCCATCACAGTGCCCCCTTACCTCAGGTGCCCCTGCCCATCACAGTGGCCCCTTACCTCAGTTGCCCCTCCCCATCACGGTGCCCCCTTACCTCAGGTGCCCCTCCCCATCACTGTGCCCCCTTACCTCAGGTGCCCCTCCCCATCACGGTGCCCCCTTACCTCAGGTGCCCCTCCCCATCACAGTGCCCCCTTACCTCAGGTGCCCCTCCCCATCACAGTGCCCCCTTACATGAGGTGCCCCTCCCCATCACAGTGCCCCCTTACCTCAGGTGCCCCTCCCCATCACAGTGCCCCCCTTACCTCAGGTGCCCCTCCCCATCACAGTGCCCCCTTACCTCAGGTGCCCCTCCCCATCACAGTGCCCCCTTACCTCAGGTGCCCCTCCCCATCACGGTGCCCCCTTACCTCAGGTGCCCCTCCCCATCACAGTGCCCCCTTACATGAGGTGTTCCCTTCCCATCACAGTGCCCCCTTACCTCAGGTGCCCCTCCCCATCACGGTGCCCCCTTACCTCAGGTGCCCCTCCCCATCACGGTGCCCCCTTACCTCAGGTGTCCCTCCCCATCACAGTGCCCCCTTACCTCAGGTGCCCCTTCCCATCACAGTGCCCCCTTACCTCAGTTGCCCCTCCCCATCACGGTGCCCCCTTACCTCAGGTGCCCCTCCCCATCACGGTGCCCCCTTACCTCAGGTGCCCCTTCCCATCACAGTGCCCCCTTACCTCAGGTGTCCCTCCCCATCACAGTGCCCCCTTACATCAGGTGTTCCCTCCCTATCACAGTGCCCCCTTACCTCAGGTGCCCCTCCCCATCACAGTGCCCCCTTACATGAGGTGTTCCCTTCCCATCACAGTGCCCCCTTACATGAGGTGCCCCTCCCCATCACAGTGCCCCCTTACCTCAGGTGCCCCTCCCCATCACAGTGCCCCCTTACCTCAGGTGCCCCTCCCCATCACAGTGCCCCCTTACCTCAGGTGCCCCTCCCCATCACAGTGCCCCCTTACATGAGGTGCCCCTCCCCATCACAGTGCCCCCTTACATGAGGTGCCCCTCCCCATCACAGTGCCCCCTTACCTCAGGTGCCCCTCCCCATCACAGTGCCCCCTTACCTCAGGTGCCCCTCCCCATCACAGTGCCCCCTTACTTCAGGTGCCCCTCCCCATCACAGTGCCCCCTTACCTCAGGTGCCCCTCCCCATCACGGTGCCCCCTTACATGAGGTGTTCCCTTCCCATCACAGTGCCCCCTTACCTCAGGTGCCCCTCCCCATCACAGTGCCCCCTTACCTCAGTTGCCCCTCCCCATCACGGTGCCCCCTTACCTCAGGTGTCCCTCCCCATCACATGCCCCCTTACATCAGGTGGTCCCTCCCTATCACAGTGCCCCCTTACCTCAGGTGCCCCTCCCCATCACAGTGCCCCCTTACATGTGGTGTTCCCTTCCCATCACAGTGCCCCCTTACATGAGGTGCCCCTCCCCATCACAGTGCCCCCTTACCTCAGGTGCCCCTCCCCATCACAGTGCCCCCTTACATGAGGTGCCCCTCCCCATCACAGTGCCCCCTTACATGAGGTGCCCCTCCCCATCACAGTGCCCCCTTACCTCAGGTGCCCCTTCCCATCACAGTGCCCCCTTACATGAGGTGTTCCCTTCCCATCACAGTGCCCCCTTACATGAGGTGCCCCTCCCCATCACAGTGCCCCCTTACCTCAGGTGCCCCTCCCCATCACAGTGCCCCCTTACCTCAGGTGCCCCTCCCCATCACAGTGCCCCCTTACCTCAGGTGCCCCTCCCCATCACAGTGCCCCCTTACCTCAGGTGCCCCTCCCCATCACGGTGCCCCCTTACATGAGGTGCCCCTCCCCATCACAGTGCCCCCTTACCTCAGGTGCCCCTCCCCATCACGGTGCCCCCTTACTTCAGGTGCCCCTCCCCATCACGGTGTCCCCTTACATCAGGTGCCCCTTCCCATCACGGTGTCCCCTTACATCAGGTGCCCCTTCCCATCACGGTGCCCCCTTACATCAGGTGCCCCTCCCCATCACAGTGCCCCCTTACATTAGGTGCCCCTCCCCATCACGGTGCCCCCTTACATCAGGTGTCCCCATTACGGTGAATATCTCCAGATTTTTTTTTTGGCCCAAAATTGTGCAAAAATAAATATATTTTTTTTGCGAACATTTTCTGTTTCCTTGTTGGGGACCCCCAAGTGTCATTGTTATGGGACCCCCATGTGTCATTGTTCTGGGACCCCCATGTGTCATTGTTATGGGACCCCCATGTTTCATTGTAATGGGAGCCCCATGTGTCATTGTTATGGGACCCCCATGTGTCATTGTAATGGGACCCCCATGTGTCAATGTAATGGGACCCCCATGTGTCATTGTTATGGGACCCCCATGTGTCATTGTTCTGGGACACCCATGTGTCAATGTAATGGGACCCCCATGTTTCATTGTTATGGGACCCCCATGTGTCATTGTAATGGGACCCCCATGTGTCATTGTAATGGGGCCCCCATGTGTCAATGTAATGGGACCCCCATGTGTCATTGTTATGGGACCCCCATGTTTCATTGTAATGGGAGCCCCGTGTGTCATTGTTCTGGGACCCCCATGTGTCAGTGTTCTGGGACCCCCATGTGCCATTGTAATGGGACCCCCATGTGTCATTGTTATGGGACCCCCATGTGTCAGTGTTCTGGGACCCCCATGTTTCATTGTAATGGGAGCCCCGTGTGTCATTGTTCTGGGACACCCATGTGCCATTGTAATGGGACCCCCATGTGTCAGTGTTCTGGGACACCCATGTGTCATTGTTATGGGACCCCCATGTGTCGTAATGGGGCCCCCATGTGTCATTGTTCTGGGACCCCCATGTGTCATTGTTCTGGGACCCCCATGTGTCATTGTTCTGGGACCCCCATGTGTCATTGTAATGGGACCCCCATGTGTCATTGTAATGGGACCCCCATGTGTCATTGTAATAGGACCCCCATGTGTCATTGTTCTGGGAACCCCATGTGTCATTGTCCTGGGACCCCCATGTGTCATTGTAATGGGACCCCCATGTGTCATTGTAATGGGACCCCTATGTGTCATTGTAATGGGACCCCCATGTGTCATTGTAATGGGACCCCCATGTGTCAGTGTTCTGGGACCCCCATGTTTCATTGTAATGGGACCCCCATGTTTCATTGTAATGGGACCCCCATGTGTCATTGTCCTGGGTCCCCCAAGTGTCAGTGTTATGGGACCCCCATGTGTCAGTGTTCTGGGAACCCCATGTGTCAGTGTTATTGTTGGGGACCCCCATGTGTCATTGTTATGGGACCCCCAAGTGTCAGTGTAATGGGACCCCCATGTGTCATTGTTATGGGACCTCCATGTGTCAGTGTTATGGGACCCCCATGTTTCATTGTAATGGGACCCCATGTGTCATTGTTCTGGGAACCCCATATGTCAGTGTTATGGGACCCCCATGTGTCAGTGTTATTGTTGGGGACCCCCCATGTGTCAGTGTTATTGTTGGGGACCCCCCATGTGTCAGTGTTATTGTTGGGGACCCCCCATGTGTCAAGGTTATTGTTGGGGACCCCCATGTGTCAGTGTTATTGTTGGGGACCCCCCATGTGTCAGTGTTATTGTTGGGGACCCCCATGTGCCAGTGTTATTGTTGGGGACCCCCCATGTGTCAGTGTTATTGTTGGGGACCCCCATGTGTCAGTGTTATTGTTGGGGACCCCCATGTGTCAGTGTTATTGTTGGGGACCCCCCATGTGTCAGTGTTATTGTTGGGGACCCCCATGTGTCAGTGTTGGGGAGCCCCACAGGTCAGTGTGCCCCTTTTCTTCTATCCTTTGTCATATTTGCTCAGAGGTCGTTATGTTATCAGAGACCACAAAGCCGGGGAAGATTTCCTGCAGATCGGCTCCTCTGGTCACCCTAAACGTGTCCCCTTTACCCGGCGCTCCTCTATTTTTGTGGTCATTCTTTCTCTGGTAAGTTTGTCTCCTGGAGGGGAGAGAAGTCCTTCAATGGATGCTCCCTTCTGGTCTCGGAGATGTGAATGGGATGTGACAGGCCGTGTTCAGCAGTAAAAGCCTGGAAGGACAAGCTTTGGAAAGCGTTCCCATATGGCGTCGTAGAAAGGCGAGCTTTGCCGGCGTCCGCCGATGACATCAAAACCTTTTATCAACACACTGCTAATGCACCGCAAGAGGCTGGAGGCCCCCGAGATCCCCCGACTGAGAACAATAAAAGTGCATTTAACAGCCTCGTAGCCACCATCTCAACCCAGAACACGCGAGACAAATGAGCGCACGCGTTGCACGCGCACAAACCGCGAACCAGACCTGAAAAACAGACAACCGAAAGAGAGCAGACGAGGGGCCAATCCACGGCACCGCTATAGTCTACAAGACGGTGCCTAGAAATGGTTTTATAATTCTATGTGGACTAGGGGGCCCAGGGGCGGACTGACCATTCAGGCACTCGGGCACTTCCAGAGGGCCCCGGGCCACTAGGGGGCCCCATCACGGTTGCCAGCCTCAGTAAAACCAGGGACAGTATGTAAAACATATTTTTTTTTACATCTGTCTCTGAAATGTCCCTTACCAAAATCCTTTTGGTCTAAAAATCCTGAGATTATAGCTGCCCCGCCTCTCCAGTACCTTCTCAGCCAATAGAAACATGTCTGTGTATACTGTGTGTACATGTATGTGTATACTGTGTGGCCCCATAATCTCTGATTACCTGGGGGCCCCATAATCTCCGATTGCCTGGGGGCCCCATAATCTCCGATTGCCTGGGGGCCCCATAATCTCCGATTGCCTGAGGGCCCCATAATCTCCGATTGCCTGAGGGCCCCATAATCTCAGATTGCCTGGGGGGCCCCATAATCTCTGATTGCCTGGGGGCCCCATAATTTCCGATTGCCTGAGGGCCCCATAATCTCAGATTGCCTGGGGGCCCCATAATCTCTGATTGCCCGGGGGCCCCATGAGTTGTCAGTCCGCCCCTGAGGGGCTCCCAAGGGGCTCCCAAGGTTGGGAAGAAGGATAGGCAATGGAGTTGGCTGCCTCAGGCATTTTATGTAGTGAGGGGGGGGGGGGCACAAAAAGATCCCAAAGGTGCTCCTTGGATTTTGGGCCCCTCTAGGCTGTGAAAAGGTCTCACACGTGGTATCCCCACCTTCAGGAGGCCTAGAAGAACGTGTTTTGGGGTGTCATCGTCAGGATGTCCACTAGGCTGTGTGTGAGAAATAACTTTATTAAAATAAAATTATTTTCCAAAAAATCGCGGCAAAACCTTCAAAGAACTCGCCATGCCTCGTACTAAATAAGGTAACTGTCTACTTTCCAGAAAGCGGGTGATTTTTGTACCGACGTTTTCAGACCTCAAGAAATGAGATCGGCCGTCGGTACATCAGGATTGATCGATTTTTCAAATATATACACTCACCGGCCAATTTACATCTGTTCCATGGCTCGGTAACACAAATTGCTAACCAGCCAATCACATGGCAGCAGCTCAACGCATTTTAGATGCGATGAAGACTAGACATGTGCAATTCGTTTTCGTTCTGAATTCGTTTTTTTAACGAATTTCGAAAAAATTCGTTAATTCGGAAATATCCGAATTAACGAAAACCGGTTTAACGAATTTTTCCGAATATTCGTAAATTTGAATATTAAAAAAATTGTAAATTCGTACATTATCACATTCGTAAATTGATACTTTTGTACATTCATTAATTCGTTAATTTGGAAATCGGAAATAATAATTACCTAATAATAACTTAACTATTAACCACTTCAATACCGGGGGGGGGGCACTTAAACCCCCCTCCTGCCCAGACCAATTTTCAGCTTTCAGCGCTGTCGCATTTTGAATGACAATTGCGCGGTCATGCTACGCTGTACCCAAATGAAATTTTTATAATTTTTTTCCCACAAATACAGCTTTCTTTTGGTGGTATTTGGTCACCTCTGCGGTTTTTATTTTTTGCTAAACAAATAAAAAAAGACCAAAAATTTAGAAAAAAAATATATGTTTTTTTTTTGTTTCAGTTTCAAAACTTTGTAAATAAGTACGTTTTCTCCTTCACTGATAGGGCTGCACTGATGGGGCTGCACTGATGGGCACTGATAAGGCGGCACTGATGGGCACCGATGAGGTGGCACCAATTAAGTAGCACTGAGGTGGCATTGATGGGCACTGATAGGCGGCACTGATGGGCGACACGGATGGGCGGCACAAATTGTCACTGATAGCTGGCACGGATTGGCATGGATAGGCGGCACGGATTGGCATGGATAGGCGGCACAGATGGGCGCTGATAGGTGGCACGGATGGGCACTGATAGGTGGCACGGATTGGCATGGATAGGTGGCATGGATTGGCATGGATAGGCGGCACGGATTGGCATGGATAGGGGCACAGATGGGCACTGATAGGTGGCACGGATAGGCACTGATAGGTGGCACAGATAGGCACTGATAGGTGGCACTGATAGGCAGCATTGTTTTTTACTGATGGATGCCAATCAGTGCCAAACAATAATGCATGCCAATCAGTGATGCCCATTGTGGGCACTGATTGGCATCCATTGTGGGCACTGATTGGCATCCATTGTGGGCACTGTGTGTCATCCCTGGTGGTCTAGGGTGGCATACCTTTTGATGGGCATCCCTGGTGGTCTGGTGGCGTCCCTGGTGGTCCAGTGTGGGCATCCTCGGGGGGGCTGCGCTGATAATCAGCACAGACCCCCCTGTCGCAAGTGAGGAAAAGCACTGTGATCAGCCGTGATTGGACACGTGGTAAAGAGTCTCCTTCGGAGACTCTTTACCAAGATCGTAGTTGCGGGGTGTCAGAGTGACACCCCGCAACAACGATCGCCGCAATGCGCGCCCCCCGGGGGCGCGCAGCGGCTCAAAATCCTGAGGACGTCATATGACGTCCTGTCAGGATTTTACAACCACTTTGCCGCCGTCATTTGACAATGGGCGGGCGGCAAGTGGTTAAATTATAGGTATTACAATAATAATTTCCTTTCAAATTTGTCTGTTAGTGAATGTAAAAAATACAAATTTATCCCAAGTTACGAATTATCTGAAATAACGAACGCCGCATCTAAACGTATGGAACGTAATGAATTAATAATAAATAATAAATAATAATAAAAAACTTTTTATTATTATTATTTGTTATTAATTTGTTCCCTTCCATTTGTTTAGATGCGGCGTTCGTTATTTCGGATAATTCGTAACTTGGGATAAATTTGTATTTGTTACATTCACTTACAGACAAATTTGAAAGGAAATTACAATAATTATACCTAATTTAATAGTTATTTACTTTTTCTAATTTTCGGATTTTCTAATTTAGAAACTTCGTAAATTTGGAAATTAGAAACTTCGTAAATTTGGAATTTTTGAATTTACGAATTTATGAATGTACGACTTTCTGAAGTGCAAACCGAGCATCAGAATGGGGAAGAAAAAAGGGGATCATTGTGGCCTAAATTTAGGAAGAAAGATTATTTATTTGAAAATATTTTGTAACAAAAACTAAGAAAACCTTTTTGTGTTATTATTTCAGTTTCTTTTTTCCTTTTTATAGATTAAATATTAAAAACCAAGTGGTGGTTAAATACTACCAACAAAAATCTGTCTTAAAAGAAAAAAAATAGATAAAACAATTCATATGGGTACAATGTAGCATGACTGAGTGATTGTCATTCAAAGTGTCGAGCGCTGAGAGTTTTTGCTCGCAGTAAATGTGTCTGTCGGTGAATTCTCTGCTCACAGCTGGTGAAAACGTTGGATCAGCATGCTGCCATTGAAAGCTTTGCCATGGTGACTGACCCCCCCCCCCCTCCCCATACAGACCTGGTCGGTCCAAGAATGGGACGCTGTTAGAAGGTATGGAGTGTTTCCGGCGGGGCAATCATTGGTGGTGCCGCACCTGAGCCCCTCCCCCACATCTCTCCTCACGCCGGTCTAATTTTAGGCTGCATGCGATGATCCAATTTTCCTCGGCACACTTCATGCCACGAGAAGCCACAATCAGTCTGATTAGACCATTAACCCCGAAGGCGCATCATCGGAGGGTCCCGGGTGAGAAGCCACTTTCATCATCCAGACTGTCGGCGCTCCGCAGTGCGAAATACGCCAAAGATTAATTGGGGACAAAAAATGGCACCACCCAACTTTCTGAGATGAAGACAGCAACCTATTAGTAGAAGCTATGGAAGCAAAGCTTCGAATTTGGATCAGCAGAAATTTCCACCTGACCATCTCCTTATCATGTCTGCAGTCTCTGACCATCTCTTGTATCATGTCTGCAGTCTCTGACCATCTCTTGTATCATGTCTGCAGTCTCTGGTCATCTCCTGTATCATGTCTGCAGTCTCTGGTCATCTCCTGTATCATGTCTACAGTCTCTGATCATCTCCTTATCATGTCTGCAGTCTCTGATCATCTCTTGTATCATGTCTGCAGTCTCTGATCATCTCCTGTATTATGTCTACAGTCTCTGACCATCTCCTTATCATGTCTGCAGTCTCTGACCATCTCTTGTATCATGTCTGCAGTCTCTGGTCATCTCCTGTATTATGTCTACAGTCTCTGATCATCTCCTTATCATGTCTGCAGTCTCTGATCATCTCTTGTATCATGTCTGCAGTCTCTGACCATCTCCTTATCATGTCTGCAGTCTCTGACCATCTCCTTATCATGTCTGCAGTCTCTGACCATCTCTTGTATCATGTCTGCAGTCTCTGATCATCTCCTGTATTATGTCTGCAGTCTCTGATCATCTCCTGTATCATGTCTGCAGTCTCTGACCATCTCCTTATCATGTCTGCAGTCTCTGACAATCTTCTGTATCACGCCTGTAGTCTCTGACCATCTCTTGTATTATGATGGGACACTATTCCTCCCACTGACACCAATGATGGGACACTATTCCTCCCACTGACACCAATGATGGGGACACTATTCCTCCCACTGACACCAATGATGGGGCACTATTCCTCCCACTGATACCAATGATGAGACACTATGCCTCCCACTGACACCAATGAAGGGACACTATTCCTCCCACTGACACCAATGATGGGACACTATTCCTCCCACTGACACCAATGATGGGACACTATTCCTCCCACTGACACCAATGATGGGGCACTATTCCTCCAACTGACACCAATGATGGGACACTATTCCTCCCACTGACACCAATGATGGGACACTATTCCTCCCACTGACACCAATGATGGGGCACTATTCCTCCCACTGACACCAATGATGGGGACACTATTCATCCCACTGACACCAATGATGGGACACTATTCCTCCCACTGACACCAATGATGGGGCACTATTCCTCCCACTGACACCAATGATGGGGCACTATTCCTCCCACTAATACCAATGATGGGGCCACTATTCCTCCCACTGACACCAATGATGGGACACTATTCCTCCCCACTGACACCAATGATGGGGCACTATTCCTCCCACTAATACCAATGATGGGGCACTATTCCTCCACTGACACCAATGATGGGACACTATTCCTGCCACTGACACCAATGATGGGGCACTATATCAGCCCTCCTAAAGCCTGAAGGGCAGTACATTTTCCCTTTTGTTTAGAGACCTTTAATGTGAATCCTGATGCAAATAAACACAGAGAGGGTCACAGGCAATCTATATATTTTTTATTTGTGTTTTGTATTTGTAATGTTTGTGCCATTTGTCCAGTTATCTGGAGATCGCCTACAACCTGCATTCCCGAAAATTAAATCAATGTAACAATTAAACCGACATACAAAATAAGTCAGCCGATCGTTTGGATAAATCATGAAAGGTTTTTATTCAGCAACAAGAAACGATTTTCTGTACCGAACCGGCAATTCTTCAGACACAAAATCACCAAAACAATGTAACAATTTTACTTTCTATTAGGGATATAAAAATCAACGCAGAATTTATAACCAAAAACCGTTTTCCCACATTATAATAATAATAAAATGTCAAAATATGTAAAAAAGCTCTGGAAATGATACAATGTATAGAGACCCCCCCTCCCCCCCTTGGAATCCCAACACTGAGATCTCCTAAATAATTCTCCGTATACAAAGCTGAAGAATCTTCTTAACCCATTTTTATGACCGAAGTCATTGAACTTGGAGGCCCACAGCAAATTCACCAGGTTGACGTTAACCCTATAGAGCAGTGGTCTCCAAACTGTGGCCCTGGGGCCGGATGCGGCCCTTTGCTCGCATTTTCCTGGCCCTTGAGGCATAATTCCTTTCACTGACACCAATGATGGGGCACAATTCCTACCAATGATGGGGCACTATTCCTTCCACTGACACCAATGATGAGGCACTAGTCATCTCACTAACACCAACGATGGGACACTATTCCTCCCACTGACACCAATGATGGGGCACTATTCCTCCCACTGACACCAATGATGGGGCACAATTCCTCCCACTGACACCAATGATGGGACACTATTCCTCCCCACTGACACCAATGATGGGACACTATTCCTCCACTGATACCAATGATGGGACACTATTCCTCCCACTGATACCAACGATGGGACACTATTCCTCCCACTGACACCAATGATGGGACACTATTCCTCCCACTGACACCGATGATGGGACACTATTCCTCCCACTGACACCAATGATGGGGCACTATTCCTCCCACTGATACCAATGATGGGGCACTATTCCTCCCACTGACACCAATGATGGGACACTATTCCTCCCACTGACACCAATGATGGGACACTATTCATCCCACTGACACAATGATGGGGCACTATTCCTCCCACTGACACCAATGATGGGACACTATTCCTCCCACTGACACCAATGATGGGGCACTATTCCTCCCACTGATACCAATGATGGGACACTATTCCTCCCACTGACACCAATGATGGGGCACTATTCCTCCCACTGACAGTGTTTTTTTTTTTTTTTGGGGGGGGGGTGATGTTAGGTTGAACAATTAGAGTAGAGTAGAGTAATTGTGGTAGGAGGGGAAATTTGAGGGGAGGAAAAGTGCTAGCTGAGGGGATTTATACTGGGAGGGGATTTTTGGAGGCGGAGAGGAGATAGAATTTGAGGAGCAGATGAATTGTGCTAGGAGGGGGGAGTTGGGGAGGGAGAAGATTTGAGCTGGGAGGGGGGAATTTGTTCTGGAAGATGGGCAATTATTGTGGGGGGGGGGGGGGTTGGCTTGCAGAGGTTATTTATGCTTGGGGGTAAGTGTGAAGACTCGTGCTCTAATAGTTTTTTTTGTTGGGGGGGGGGGGATTTTTGCTGACACATAATGCTCATACAGTTGTGGGAGGGGCACCATTTGGTATCTTCGCCGTGGGCGCTAGATGACTATTTCCCGGTTCTGTTGCCAAGACCAGAAGGAACAACGAGCGTTTGACACATAGCGGGAGGTTTACTAAAACTGAAGCACACGGAATCTGGGGCCGCTGTGTGTCAGTAACCAATCGGCTTCCAGGTTTTATTGTCAAAGCTTAATTGAACAGGCTGAAGTTAGAAGCTGATTGGCTGGACCAGATTCTGAGTGCTCCAGTTTCGGTAACTCTCTCCCATATTCGAATCCTTTCCCTCTTCACTATGCCGTTCTCAATGATCGCATTGGAGGGAAGTTTCTAAACATGCGCAATTCGTTTCGTTTTTTTTAGTTTTTAGTTTTTTTCGTTATTTTCGTTCATTCGTTATCGTACGAATGAACGAACGATTCGCTAAAAATTTAAGGAATCGTTCGAATCGAACGAATCCGAAAACAACGAAAATCCGAAAAAAAATAATTAGAAACAACGAATCTACGAAAGAAGAAAATCCGAAAAACGAAAACAGGAACAACGAAAATCAAAATGAACGAAAAAAATTCGTACATTCATAACTTTTTTTTTTTTTTTTTTTGAATTTGGTAATTTTCCGTGTCTCTTACAATGGCGCTGCTTAACGTGCCTCGAATGGATTGAACGAAAAAATTCGTACATTCGTAACTTTTTTTTTCGATTCGTAATTTTCCGTGTCCCTTACAATGGCGCTGCTTAACGTGCTTCGAATGGATTGAACGGAAAAATTCGTACAATCGTAACTTTTTTTTTTATTTTTTTCGATTCGTAATTTTTCGTGTCCCTTACAATGGCGCTGCTTAACGCACCTCGAATGGATTGAACGAAAAAAAATCGTACATTCGTAACTTTTTTATTTATTTTTTTTCGATTCGTAATTTTCCGTGTCCCTTACAATGGCGCTGCTTAACGTGCTTCGAATGGATTGAACGAAAAAATTCGTACATTCGTAACTTTTTTTTTTTGTGATTCGTAATTTTCCGTGTCTCTTACAATGGCGCTGCTTAACGTGTTTCGAATGGATTGAACGAAAAAATTTGTACATTTGTAACTTTTTTTTTTTTTTTTTTTCGTAATTTTCCGTGTCTCTTACAATGGCGCTGCTTAACGTACCTCGAATGGATTGAACGAAAAAATTCGTACATTCCTAACTTTTTTTTTCGATTCGTAATTTTCCGCGTCTCTTAAAATGTAATAATAGCATACACACATTACATAAAATTATGAATTATGCTCCGATTACGAATCTACGAATGTTACGAATGTACGAATAAATACGAATGCGTCCGAATTTAGAATAAACGAAAATCAAACTAACGGAAAAACGAATCAACGAAAAAATATCTCTTACGAAAATACGAATCATTACGAATATGAACACCGACAACTTACGAATTTACGAATCAACGGAAACGAAAAAAACTAATTTTAAATGTAATAATAGCATACACATTACATAAAATTATGAATTATGCTCCGATTACGAATCTACGAATGTTACGAATGTACGAATAAATACGAATGCGTCCGAATTTAGAATAAACGAAAATCAAACTAACGGAAAAACGAATCAACGAAAAAATATCTCTTACGAAAATACGAATCATTACGAATATGAACACCGACAACTTACGAATTTACGAATCAACGGAAACGAAAAAAACTAATTTTTTGTTGTCTAGAAGTTTCCAGCACGGTCCATGGGAGACACGTCACTGGCACAGGAAGAGAGAAGGGAGCTCCCCAGTGAGGACACAGATAGCAGTAAAACCCGGCAAAGGTTCTAAGCCAGTGATGGAGAACCTTTTTGAGACTGAGTGCCAAAACTGAAATAAATACATTGGTCTTGTGTTGCAAAGTGCCAACATAGCAATTCGTGAGAGAAAAGAGAGGGCTTGTGTGAGAGAGAGAGAGGGGTGTGTGAGAGAGAGAGAGAGAGGGCTTGTGTGAGAGAGGGAGAGGGCTTGTGTGAGAGAGAGAGAGAGGTGTGTGAGAGAGAGAGAGGGCTTGTATGAGAGAGAGAGAGAGGGCTTGTGTGTGAGAGAGAGAGAGAGGGGTGTGTGAGAGAGAGAGAGAGGGCTTGTGTGAGAGAGAGAGAGGGGTGTGTGAGAGAGAGAGAGGGCTTATGTGAGAGAGAGAGAGAGGGCTTGTGTGAGAGAGAGAGAGAGGGGTGTGTGAGAGAGAGAGAGAGGGCTTGTGTGAGAGAGAGAGAGGGGTGTGTGAGAGAGAGAGAGGGCTTATGTGAGAGAGAGAGAGAGGGCTTGTGTGTGAGAGAGAGAGAGGGGTGTGTGAGAGAGAGAGAGGGCTTGTGTGAGAGAGGGAGAGGGGTGTGTGAGAGATGCTAAGAGGGAGGGGGCTGATAGAGAGGGGAGGCAGAGAGAGAGTGGTGTGAGAGAGATGCTGAGAGAGAGGGGCAGAGAGAGGGAGAGGGGCAGAGAGAGAGAGAGGTGAGCTGAGAGAGAGAGAGCTGGGGGGGGGGGGGGGGAGGCGGCGGGGGGGGGGCGGGGGGGGGGAGGGGCTGAGAGAGAGAGAGGAGTGTGAGAGAAATGCTGAGAGAGGTGAGCTGAGAGAGAGGCGGAACAGAGAGAGGGAGGGGGGACAGAGAGAGAGAGAGATGGGGGGCAGAGAGAGAGAGAGAGATGGGGGACAGAGAGGGAGGGGTGTGAGAGAGGGGCAACATAGAAAGAGAAGGGGAACAGAGAGAGAGAAGAGGGACAGAGAGAGAGGAGTGCAAGAGAGAGGCTGAGAGAGGGGTGAGCTGAGAGAGAGGGGGAACAGAGAGAGGGGGGACACAAAGAGGGGGGCTGAAAGAGAGGTAGGGGGCTGAGAGGAGAGAGAGACCTCTAGCTCTGTCCTGGACCCTCTCGTGTGCCCACAGAGATGGCTCTGCGTGCCATAGGTTCGCCATCACTGTTCTAAGCTGTCCATCCTCTGTCTAAAGCTAAAGTAAAAAGCTACATCTACAGACAATACATGTACAGACAATACATGTACAGACAATACATGTACAGACAATACATGTACAGACAATACATGTACAGACAATACATGTACAGACAATACATCTACAGACAATACATGTACAGACAATACATCTACAGACAATACATGTACAGACAATACATGTACAGACAATACATGTACAGACAATACATGTACAGACAATACATGTACAGACAATACATGTACAGACAATACATGTACAGACAATACATCTACAGGCAGTGTAGGTGACCTCATGATTGTAGTGTCTTTGTCAAGATTACGTCACCTGTCCAGTTAATGAACTCTTCTCTCAGCTCTCTCTTCTATAGCTGCACACAAAGTCCACCACCTTTGCTGTCTCGAAGAGTTTTCCCCCTTCAAACATGGAGAATCCTCCAGTATGGCCACCAGACGTGGTCAGGTAGTGCAGACTCGCATTCCATGATATCTCCGATCAAATAAAGGCCCAATTGGCGACGTGGCCTCTTTTAAGTCTTGATTCTCAGCCAGCCCTGGCGTACAGAGAACGCGGCGAAGAGCGGCTGGTCGAAATTGGCCATAAAGGTGTGCAGGTGCCTGATGGGCTGATCCAGTTTGTAGAAGGACAGTCTGCCTTCCTCGTAGTTGAGGTAGATCCCTATGTTTTGGCAGGGGAAAAGGTTGAGGAAATGCTTCACTTTTTGATCATGCACTGCAGAAAGTTTTTTATCCTTCCAGCTCAGGCACCAGGATGTTCGGTTGTTTCCGAAAACGGACTCCGTTCCCTTCCGCTCGGCGCCGGAATAGCAAACCCCCATCATCCAATCCCCCAACGGGCTGGCCTGCACCTCCCAGTAATGCCGTCCAGACAAGAAGGACCCGGTGCTTAGAACCTGAAGGCTTTTGAACCTGGTGTCTAGTTTTTGTCGACGTTGATTAATTTTTGACCAGGAGACGGTTTTCTTATCGCCGGAGAGATACACGTCATTGGCGGCCGTGTTGACATCCAGCTGTAGCTCTGAAGAGCCTTGCACCGTCTTGACCGTTTCCATGATCTCGTTGAAGGATCTGTGTAGGGTTACAGAGATCAGTCCTTCGTCGATGTCCTCCAGGTCGTAGATCAAGTTCCCTCGGTCTTTAGGCTCCAAAGACTCCAGTCCAGTTGTTTTGGTCAAGATTGCCAAAGGATCTGATAAGTTGATGAGCTCTTCGATCTCCGTTATGCTGCGGGACACGTCCTCTTGCTGACTTTCTAGCTCGTTAATGATGATGGTGAATGGGCGAGAGATTCTGTCCTCTTCTGCCGAAATCTCACACAGGAGCCTCTTCTCTAGGTCATCTAGTTGTCTCCGGAGGTCGATGAACAAGGCAGCAACCCTTTCGGTGATCACCGACGTCCGGTCCTGCACCTCTGCTCTCTGTTGTTTGAGCCTCAAGACTCTCTTGTCCAGTCCACTTTGTTTTGAGGTCAACCTCTCAATGAGGTTCCTCAGTTCCTTTTTCTTCTTCTCGGAAGCCTCCTCCAGTAACTCCACCCGGTGACCCTTGTGCTTTCCAGCCAGGCAACAGGACACACAGATACAAGAAGAGTCATCGAAGCAATAGTACCTCATGATTTCTTTGTGAATGGGGCATTTTAAGTCCCTTAATTGTCTCAGGTTGTTGAGCGGGACGGTCAGGACGTGTTCGGGGGACGTGCTGTGGACCCCGAGATGTATGGAGCACAGGGAGGCTTCGCACAGCAGACATGACCGGACGGCCGGTGTGGGCGAGTGGACGCAGTAGGTGCAGGTGATCACCGGGCTTGATGGCTCTGTGCTGACCTCATAAGGGTGTTCATCAGGATGTGGATCCATTTTTTTTGGGACGCAAGCGTCGGAGTTGCAGCGGTTTCTCCTTGGATCAGGAACCCAGTTCAGCGCCTTGCTGTAGATCTTCTCGCTCAACTCCCTTGACAGCATTGTTGGAGCTGATAAAGATGTCCGCGTAACAAACTGTCAGCAAGAAACTTGTGAGGCAAGTTTTATGTATTTTGTCTTCAAGGGGAGGGAAAATGTAAATTCTCTCATATTTCTTACTGGATGTCTGGCCTGGAGCAAAGAGTTCAGGGAAAAAACAAGAGAAACAATGTATGCAAATCAGTCCGGGAAATTTGGAGGACGTGAGAAGAAAAATGCTGACACACTGATGTCCCAAAACAATGACTCACTGACACTTCGGGGGCCCAAAACAATGGCTGACACATACTTGGGGGTCCAGAACAATGACACACTGACACTTGGGGGTCCCAGAACAATGACACCCTGACACTTGGAGGACCCAGAACAATGACACCCTGACACTTCGGGGGCCCAAAACAATGGCTGACACACACTTGGGGGACCCAGAACAATAATACTTGGGGGACCCAGAACAATGACACTTGAGGGACCCAGAACAATGACACCCTGACACTTGGGGGTCTGGAACAATGACACCCTGACACTTGGGGGTCTGGAACAATGACACGCTGACACTTGGGGGCCCCAGAACAATGACACACTGATACTTGGAGGTCCAGAACAATGACACCCTGACACTTGGGGGTCCAGAACAATGACACACTGACACTTGGGGGTCCAGAACAATGACACACTGACACTTTGGGGTCCAGAACAATGACACCCTGACACATGGGGGTCCCAGAACAATGACACACTGACACTTGGGGGTCCAGAACAATGACACCCTGACACTTGGGAGACCCAGGACAATGACACCCTGACACTTGGGGGTCCAGAACAATGACACCCTGACACTTGGGAGACCCAGGACAATGACACACTGACACTTGGGGGACCCAGAACAATGACACACTGACACTTGGGGGACCCAGAACAATGACACCCCTGACACTTGGGGGTCACAGAACAATGACACCCTGACACTTGGGGGTCCCAGAACAATGAATCACTGACACTTGGAGGTCACAAGGGGTGATATGACTGGATGGGCATGCCACTAAGTTTATTTAGCGGTGGGAGGTGGTGAAGCTTTCAGATTGGGGGAGCCAGCATCGTTTTTTTTTTTCCAGGTCATCGTGATTGACAATGGATCTACCTCGGGGGACATTTTTTAAAGAAATAAAGGATTTACTTTTTGAGCACTTTTTTTGGTGAATGAGTAGGGGTGCTATTATGTACCCCATACTCATTCCCATGGGGGGTTGGGATCTGGGGGCTTCTTGTTAAAGAACCCCCCCCCCCCCCCAGCTGCAGACACCCACAAGAGGCCATTGCCCACAAGAGCCCCTTCGCCCCAAAGCACCCCCCCCCACATTGAGGGCATGTGGCCTGGTATGGTTCAAGAGGGAAGTGGGAATGGGAAACCCCCATCCTCTCCTGTCCTGCTGGGCAGCATGCTTGCAAAATGGCCTGGTATGGATTTTTTTTTTTGGGGGGGGGGGGGGGCAATGCAGTTATTTTCACAATTTTTCATGGCTGTCAAATCTTTTGTTCACATTCGGCTGTCAGCCGGGAACCTCGCTGACAGCTGACTTAACCTTAACAACCAGCTATTTACTGATGGCCGTTCAGGTTGCCGGGGGTAACGCACGCTTTTACTACTAAAATACCTCATCGCTTCATAAAATAACACACGCGGTATATTCTATGAAGTGATGAGGTTTTGTAGTACGAAGTATTGAAACAACAATATGTAAAAAAATATATACAAATGTTATTAAATGTTACAATGTCATATAAACAATACATACAATGTAGCCACAGGTTATGATTACATTGTATGTATTGTTTTTATGACATTTGTTCATTTAATAACATTTGTATAGATTTTTTTACATATTGTTGTTTCATTACTTTTCACCTATAAAGTCCCACGTCGTCCAAACCTCTCCCCTCCTCTATACAGGACGTGGGGCCGTATCTTATATACATCCTGATCTCTGACCACACAACTTACCAGCATTCTAGTATTTTGTGAATGGCACATTTTTGGGAAAAACGCTCAGCGGCATTTTACCGCGTTTCTTACCATGGTAGATGGGGGGGGGATTCAGATTTTTACAGAGCTGCAGACAATCCCAGCCGCAATTGTGTACTTTAGTAAAGCCGCCTATCACTTCCACCACCGCAGCGATGAACCACTCCTCCCCCCCGGCATGTTCACCGCTGTCCCATCTGCTGGGCCATGGTTGTCACAATGGGTGTCGCTGGGAAGGGGCAGCAGGAGGTCAATGGACCTCCATCTGCTCAGCCTCCCTCCTGTACACAGACCAGGAAGTGACGTGTGTGACGTCACTTCCTGTACCGGAGCGGTCATTCCCCAGGATCAGTGCTGGGGGAAGCAGCTGATGGAAGGCGGTCTGTGTCCCATCAGCTGCAGTATATTAGAGAGGCGACATCGAGGGTCTAATAGACTCCGGGTGTCTCCATAAAGAGAACCTGTCACTAGTGGCCAGTGCCAATCATGACCTCCCTGGGGCCCTAAGCAAAATTCTGCTAAGGGGCCCTCTACTTGACCCGTGATGCCGTGAGCTATGTAAACCATTTGCCACACAGTCACACCTGACACTTCAGTGCTCCCAAAACAATCCTCCCTCCTTTAAACAAAACAGTCAAAGAATAAGTACAACAATATAGAACAGAATGAGGTCCCCAGAGAGCCCCCCTTACATCAGGGTCCTCAGAGAGCCCCCCCTTACATCAGGGTCCTCAGAGAGCCCCCCTTACATCAGGGTCCCCAGAGAGCCCCCCTTACACAAGGGTCCCAGACAGCCCCCCTTAAATCAGTGTCCTCAGAGAGTCTCCCCCTACATCAGGGTCCCCAGAGAACCTCCCCCTACATTAGGGTCCCCAGAGAGACTCCCCTTACATCAGGGTCCATAGAGAGCCTCCCCCTACATTAGGGTCCCCAGAGAGCCCCCCTTACATCAGGGTCCCCAGAGAGCTTCCCCTACATTAGGGTCCCCAGAGAGCCCCCCTTACATCAGGATCCGCAGAGAGCCTCCCCTTACATCAGGGTCCCCAGAGAGCCCCCCTTAAATCAGTGCCCTCAGAGAGTCTCACCCTACATCAGGGTCCCCAGAGAGCCCCCCCCCCCTACATTAGGTTTCCCAGAGAGCCTCCCCTTACATCAGAGTCCCCAGAGAGCCTACCCTTACATCAGGGTCCCCAGAAAGCCCCTCCTTACATCAGGGTCCCCAGAGAGCCCCTCCTTACATCAGGGTCCCCAGAAAGCCCCTCCTTACATCAGGGTCCCCAGAGGGTATCCCCCTACATCAGGGTCCCCAGAAAGCCTCCCCTTACATCAGGGTCCTCAGAGAGCCCCCACTTTCACCAGGGTCCCCAGAGAACCCCCCCCCCCCCTCTGACATTAGTATCCCCAGGGGGCCCCCTCTGACATTAGTGTCCCCAGGGGCCCCCTCTTACATCAGTGTCCCCAGGGGCCCCGTCCTTACATCAGTGTCCCCAGGGGGCCCCGTCCTTACATCAGTGTCCCCAGAGGGCCCCGTCCTTACATCAGTGTCCCCAGAGGGCCCCGTCCTTACATCAGTGTCCCCAGAGGGCCCCCGTCCTTACATCAGTGTCCCCAGAGGGCCCCCCTCTTACATTAGTGTCCCCAGAAAGCCCCCCCTCTTACATTTGGGCCCCCAAACAGCTGACTCCCCCCCCTTGCAGAGGTTCCCCTGTACCTGGCTGGTGGAGGTGGGAGGTGGCGATCGGCAGCTATATGGTGGCCACAGACAGGGGGATCTCCCTGGGGCTAGTAGTTCTATCTCTGAAAGTATACAGCGGAGAGGGGAGGGGCCTCTGACTCGGGCATCAGCAACAGTGTCCAAGCAGAGTGAAAGTGAAACTGATACCTGCCTGGGTCAGAGGCCCCTCCCTTCTCCTCTCCACTGTATACACTGAGAGTACTACAAACCCCAGAGAGATCCCGCCGCCCACTCAGGCACCATAGAGCTGCCGATCGCCGCCTTCCACCTTCTCCCACCTCTCCTCACTGCACTCTAAAACGGCCAGCCAGAGGTGCAGGGGGGGATGCTGGGTCTTGGGGGGGGGGATGCTGGGTCTTGGGGGGGGGGGATGCTGGGTCTTGGGGGCCCCCCCACAGCGGCGGGGCCCTAAGCAGCTTGCATAGTGTGCCTATAGGGCCGATCGGCTCTGCTAGTGGCGGAGCCGCCCCCCTAATCTACTCGCAGGGCGCCAGATGCATGGATTTCGATGGGGTTTTTTTTTTTTTAAGCACGTGATTAGAGCCTGAGGCTGTAATTGGTTTCAAAAAGGGTGAGTTTGGGGTGCAGAGCTCTGCAAATTAATATTCGCTAATGTCTTCCTGCTTCTCCTCCTGGGCCAATCGGGAAGCAGGTCCTGAGACCCGATTGGCCAGGGAGTCTTAGGAGTCTTAGGGCTCAGCAATGTAGAAATTGGATGAAAGGTTTAGCGCTGGGAAACACTTTTTGAAAGATAAAAAGTGCATTTTATATACATCTACATAGATCAGACCAACATGAGGGACAAATGAGGGGGAAAGAGGGACATTGCTCCAAATCCAGGACATTGCTCCAAATCCGGGACAGTCCCTCCAAATCCGGGACAGTCACTCCAAATCCGGGACAGTCACTCCAAATCCGGGACAGTCCCTCCAAATCCGGGACATTGCTCCAAATCTGGGACAGTTCCTTCAAATCCGGGACAGTCCCTCCAAATCCAGGACAGTCCCTCCAAATCCGGGACATTGCTCCAAATCCGGGACAGTCCCTCCAAATCCGGGACATTGCTCCAAATCCGGGACAATCCCTCCAAATCCGGGACCGTAGGGAGCTATGATCACTGATGGTTGGGGCTGGTGGGTTTTATGTGGCCCACCTGATGTCCATTGTTAGTATTGTGGGGTTCTGAAGAAAACGGAGAAAAGCTTTGTCAGACAGGTGACCTTCGTACACCCTGAGATCATCGCCCGGGGACAGTCATACAACCGGTCTGACCAGCACTGGATGAGGACACCTGTAGCTGGATGTCTCTGCTGACATGGAAACAATGTAGAAAGCCAACGCGGCCAACCTGCGGCTGATCTCCGATATTATATACCGATGAGGAGACGTTGTATCTTCTCTCCAGGAAATAAAACATTTCATTGGGTCTTCTCCTGGTCTGTTTATTATTCCTAACAGGAATTTGGAACTTGCCGGCGCCGCATAAAAATGTATTTTGTTTCCTCCGGGTGGCGACCAGCAAATGTTTTATTAGCTGCTGACCGCTCCTTTAAAATGCCAGTTTCCTGGCTGTCTTTGGGATTTCCTGGCTGTTATGGTGATCCTCTGGCCTCATGCCCAGTCATTGCCCTGGAAGAAGTCTGCCGGAGCTCTGACTTCATATTTCCACTTCGGCTCTCTGATTATTGGAGCAATTTTCAGATTTCTGCTATGAGCCGGTTCATTCGGTGATAACTTTTTTTCATCTTTTCATCTATTAAATCTTCTCCCCTTTTTGGTTTTGTTATAACTTTGGATAGTAAAACATTTTTTTTTCTGTCAGTAAATCCCTTATACAGCCCACTTCCTGTTTCCTGTCTGGTCATTAGCCTAGGCTTATGACAT
Organism: Lithobates sylvaticus; assembly: GCA_028564925.1. Taxonomy (NCBI): domain Eukaryota; kingdom Metazoa; phylum Chordata; class Amphibia; order Anura; family Ranidae; genus Lithobates; species Lithobates sylvaticus. The sequence continues at coordinate 200,401,601 of CM053037.1, read as the reverse complement.
CATCCACAACTCTCTCTCACTCTCCTGAGAGTTTGCCAGGAAGGGAGAGAAGGCGAGTCATAAGAGGGCCAATGAGAGCTGCAGAGCGGGAGGCGTGCCTCTGTGTAAATCCAGGAAGTGAACAGGCAGCAGCTTCAGCTGCCCACAGTTAAAATGGCTGCAGCCAGACTCAGTGGAGGGAGATTTCTGCAGCATATTTAAACAGAATCCCAGTATATATATATATATATATATATATATATATATATATATATATATATATATATATATATAAAATAATATGCAAAGTGGTTGGAGGGAAGCTTCAGAATGGCAAATGTGTTTTTATTACAAATTATGTGAGCAGACTGCAGTTCCTCTTTAACATAACAACGCAATACATATATTGTTTTTTTTGGGGGGGTGTAACGAGTGGTTATTTGAGTTACTGTTGTCTTTCTATCGTCTGGAACCAGTCTGCCCATTTTCCTCTGACCTCAACAAGGCATTTTCCTCCACACAACTGCCGCTCACTGGATATTTTCTCTTTTTCCCACCATTCTCTGTAATCCTGAGAGATGGTTGTGTGTGAAAATCCCAGAAATCCTCAGACCGGCCCGTCTGCCACCAACAACCATCCCACCTTCACAGTCACTTCAATCCTCTTTCTTCCCCATTCTGATGCTCAGGTTTCAACTTCAGCAAGTCGTCTTCACCACGTTTAGATGCCTAAATGCATTAAGCTGCTGCCATGTGGCTGAGCAATTGTGATTGTTACCGAGCAACTGAGCAGGTGTACCTAATAAAGTGTCCAGTGAGTGTGTTATTTGGTGTGTATTTGGTGCCACCATCTCTTTATCTTATTCTTTTCTATTCTAGTCTTTTCTATTATTTTTTTTTTTTTTTCTATTTTATCATTTTATATTCTACTCTATTCTATTTTTATTCTATTGTCTTCTATTATTTTTTATTATATCCTTTTTATTTTTCATTCAATTTTATTATATTCTTTTATTTTGGGTCATTTTGGGTTTCTGGTTATGTTATGTTTCTGGTTATGTTGAGGTAATCTGGTAATGGGCGGGACTTGTCTGCCTCCCGTACACACATCGGACCCCGGGGGAAGGTCATATAGACCCTCATTTACTTTCCAAGCATTCTTCGGCACCTCTAGTGCTGGACTTTCCATTGAGAGGCAGAAAGTCCATTTCAGAGGGAAGTTCCCACATTTCTTGCCTAAGGGAGGAGGCCACATAGCGAGGTGACGGCCCCACCTTCCTTGTCACTGAGATCGTATAACAAAACCAAAACAGCTCAGGCTTGAAATTCTTTGTGTTTGGTTATTATGCAAAACGCAGATCACCGAAATGAACAAACCTGGTCAGATCACCATGGACTACAGTCTCCTGTCCTGAGGGACGTTTCATGGTTCTCTGTGTTTTCGGAGATCTGTGGGGGTCTTCTTGTTTCCTGTGGCGGGGTGACAACACCGGGCACTATTATCAGCCATTATTTTTATTCTATTGTCTTCTATTATTTTTTATTATATCCTTTTAATTCTCCATTTAATTTTATTATATTCTTTTATTTTATTTTCTAGAAAAAAAGGAGAAAAATTCCCCCAAGGTGGGGTTTTTAGGCAGCAGAGTAAAAAGATTGAGGCAGTGTTGTATGATGTTACTATAAATAAATAATTATTTTTTCATACAACACTGCCTCAATCTTTTTACTCTGCTGCCTAAAAACCCCACCTTGGGGGAATTTTTCTCCCTTTTTCTGTACTTCCGGGGTGAGCAGCATCCTTCCATCTCTTTTTGTGTCTTTTCTTTGCTATTTTCTATTCTATTCCTTTTCTATTGTTTTATTCTATTATTTTATTTTCTATTCTGTTCTGTTTTACTCTATTCTTTTTTATTTTATTCTTTTCGAAAATCATATTTCAGAAGACGGCTATATTCTTTCTATTTTATTCTATTTTCTCTATTCTATTCTAGTCTTTTATATTATTTTACATTTTTTTATTCTATTTTCTTCTATTATTTATTTTATTATATTCTTTTATTTTCTATTCTATTTTATTCTATGATTTTTACTCTATTCTTTTCTATTTTATTTTATTCTATTCGTTTCTAAAATCATATTTCAGAAGACGGCTATATTCTTTCTATTTTTTCTATTCTATTTTAGTCTTTTATATTATTTTCTATTTTATTACTTTTTTTTTATTTTTTTATTCTTTCATATTTTATTCTATTTTTTTTTTATTCCCTTCTATTCTTTTATTCTATCCCTTTATTTTTCCATTAGATTTTAGTATAGTCTTTTATTTTCTATTCTGTTCTGTTTTACAGTTTTTTTTTTTCTATCCAATTTTCTCTTTTCAAAATTCAAATTTCGGAAGATGGCTAAATTCTTCCTATTTTTTTTTTAATCCATTCTTTTCTATTCTATTCCTTTATTCTCTATTCTATGTTTTTATTTTCTATTCTATTCTGTTCTATTTTGTATAATGCTAAATTTCAGAAGACGGCTATATTATAACACTGAAACCTGGAGCCTGAGGCTCCGTTCACATCTAGGTGTATGGGGGGGGGGGGGCGACAATTGTGGTAAAAATGTGCAAATAGAATTGCGGGACGACCGTCGCCCAAAAGAAGCTCCTGTATTTTTTTTTCAGCGACAGGCACGTTTTTACTGTGATTTATCGCGCCGCGTTTGGTGTGCTATTGAAATCGACGGGAAACGCCCCGGGAACGCACGGGCGTCCCGCGATTTGCCGCTATTGCGAATTGCAGCTATCCCATACACGGTATACACAATGGGGGGGATTTACTAAAATTGGGGAGTTCAAAATCTGGTGGAGCTCTGCAGAGAAACCAATCCAGGTTTTTTGTTTTGTTAAAGCTTTATTGAACAAGCTGAAGCTGGAAGCTGATTGGTTTCTCTGCAGAGCTCCACCGGATTTTCCCTCTCCAGTTTTAGTAAATCCGACCCCCCCCCCCCCAGTCTTTGGAGGAATTCAGCAATAGTCAGCAATGTGTTAATATTTCGAATTTGTCTTCGAATTGGATTTCGTTTTCTAATTAGATTGGAATTTCGGATGAAACTTTGTTTCCTCATTCAGATTTCTTTAAATTTGTTACTATTGTAATTCAGAAATTCGGATACACCAGAATAACACAAATTTTGTGCAAATTTTTGATTTCGGAAGGAAATGAACCGCGCGCGTCTAATCACCGGGGAAAAGGGGAGACTAAGAAAATGCTTCCTCCTGCCTGCAGCAGATTGATGACATCATCTCGGCCTCGGCAAAGTCGCCGGAGCTTCGGATGGATTTTTAATGATAAAGTTGTAAATAAAGTTGTTGTGTATATTGCGACGTGTCGGGAATTTATTCGTACGGACTTGTAAATTACTGACACCCGGATCGATCCTCGATTATCTCTGCCCCTCGCTGTGTCGCCCCTGGATAGACTCATCAGTCTGCTGCCCCCCCCCCCCCCACCGCCTGCCTGGGAGGGAGAGCAGATTGTAAAGACGCGGCGATCGCTCCATCGCCAGTATATAAACAAATCCATCTCGCGGCACGTTTCGTCTCGGCGGCCGGCGCATAATTCACTGTCAGCTCAGTAGATTACAAACTTCACTCAGAATAAATGCAATAAAGGGGAGGCAGACAAAGGTGGGGGGGAGGGGAATTAGAGGAGCGCGCATCTTATTTAACGCAGCGATCCGACGGCGGTCACAGCGGGACGGCACAGATTTGGACGAGCTTGATTGTGTCAGCGCTGGAAACGAGCCGGTTATAATATAGAGACATATTGCGGGTGACACGCGGATCGCTCGGCGACGTCTTCCCATCGCGCCCGGCGAGGTTCTCTTGACACTTCGGATAACGGGCGCAGGTGCTGGCGCCGCCGCGGCTATCCGAGGACAAATAAAGGAATTATTGGACTGAAAACGATTTTAGATTTGTTCAGCGCTGCGTCTCCAGGCCCCACGACGGCGGGGAGATGAAAAACGTGCGGCGTAAACATTTTATTTTCTAATTGTTTTTATTTTCTTGTTACTTTGCTGTGTTTGTTAGGATTGCCGGATTTATTGGTAGGAAAATAGAAACCGGAGCGCGCCGATTAAAATGTAAAAAAATTCTAATTTCGATTCGGGCCGATTCCAGGCAAAGTGCAGTCACCGATCGTTCGCAGCGGATTATTCGAACGCTTGTGATGGCCGCTGCAGTCTGAGAAAAATGCAACAGCGCGTGTAGCGTAACATAAGCGTCCTGGCTGGAGGACTCATGGGATGAAAGCCAGAGGATATACGTGGCAGCCAGGCGCTTAGCATTTTCAGAAGGAGGTCAGCAATGACTGCTGGTGTAAGACTCAATACAAGTCTCCCGTAAAAGAATGGAAGGTTCCAGAGTAGGGAGGAGAGACGCCGAGGACTTTTGGTTTTGCTGAAAATTCTGCAAAAATGTTGGCATTTTGGTGAAATGCGTTGAAGTCGATGAGGAAGTTGAAATCAAAGTGTTTTTAAGGGTATAAAGAAGTCTAAATGACCCCAGAATCACCTGTCCTGAACCTGTCCTTGTACCAAGTGGCCCCTCATTACCTGGGGACATGAAAGTTGATATTGTAAAGAAGGTGTCGTATTGTAATGATTGCCTGTTTGTTGCCCTCATATTATCAGAATTGCCCATTTCTCGTGCATTTTCAGGATTGTCCATTTTTTGGCTGTGCAGTGCAGAGTTGAACATTTGTTGCTCGTGTAATGTCAGGATTGACGATTTTTTTGCTCATGCGTTGTGAAGATTGTCCATTTGTTGACCATGCATTGTCAGGATTGTTCACTGGTTGCCCGTGCCTTGTCAGGAATGCCCATTTATGACTTCTGCTTTGACCATATTTCCCCTGCATTCTGATTATTTTCAATATGTCCAGGCAATGTCAGGATTGTCCATTTTTTGCCCTTGCATATTTTTGTCAGGATTGCCCGTATGTTGCCCATGCAATGTCAGGATTGTCAATTTTTTGCCCTTGCATTGTCAGGATTGCCCATTTGTTTACCAAGCATTGTCGGGATTGCCCATTTGTTGACCATGTATTGCCCATATGTTGATCATGCATTGTCTGGATTGCCCATATGTTGATCATGTATTGTCAGGATTGCCCATATGTTGACTCTGCATTGTCGGGATTGCCCATATGTTGACTCTGCATTGTCGGGATTGCACATATGTTGACCATGCAATGTCATTATTACCCAATATGTTGACCATGCAATGTCAGGCTTGCCCATATGTTGACCAAGCATTGTCTGGATTGCCCATGTGTTGACCATGCATTGTTGGGATTGCCCATATGTTGACCAAGCATTGTCGGGATTGCCCATATGTTGACCATGCAATGTCAATATTACCCATATGTTGACCATGCAATGTCAATATTACCCATATGTTGCCCAATGCAATGTCAATATTACCCATATGTTGCCCAATGCAATGTCAATATTACCCATATGTTGACCATGCAATGTTAGGATTGTCCATTTGTTGCCCATCCCTTGTCAGGATTGCCCATTCATTGATACTTGTTTGACTATATTGCCCTTGCTTTGAGAAGATTGTCCACATGTTGCTCCTGCATTGTCAGGATTGCCTGTTAGTTGCCTGTGCATTGTTGAGTGAATCAAAGGTGTGAATCAAAGGTGGCTTGGGTGCTTTTCCAGGTGTTTAATGGAACTTAAATGGATCCTGAGAATTACAGATGTGCCTTTCATCTATTCTGGACCTTGTCTTCTGTCAAATATCAGCCCCTATTAGCTAAGAAAATGACAGTTGATATTGTAAAGAACATGTCTTATGTTAATGTTCATTCATGCACTGGTTGCCCATAACAGTATTACCCATTTGTTGCATTGTAAGGATTGCTTTTCTATGGGTTCTAAATAGATGTCGAGAAGTACAGATCCACCTTTCACCTATCCTGGACCTGATTAGCTAAGAACATGACAGTGAGATTCTGAAGAACATGTCTTATTTTAATGTTTGTGTGTTTGTTGCCCATATACTGTATTAACGGTATTACTTATTTGCTGCATTTTCATGATTGTCCGTTTTGTTGCTTGTGCATTGTCAGGATTGCCTTTTTGTTGTTCATGCATCATCAGGATTCTTGTTTGTTGCCCATGCGCTGTCAGTATCGCCCCTTTGTTGCTTGTGCTTTTTTAGAATTGCCCATTTGTTTTCTGTGCCTTTTCATAATTGCCCATTTGTTGGCCAAGCATTGACAGGATTGCCTACTTGTTGCCTGTACATTGTCAGGATTGCCCGTTTGTTGACTAGGCATTGTCAGGATTGCCCGTTTGTTGACTAGGCATTGTCAGGATTGCCCGTTTGTTGACTATGCATTGTCAGGATTGCTTGTTTGTTGCCCGTGCATTGTCCGGATTGCCTGTTTATTTCCTATGCATTGTCAGGATTGCCCATTTGTTGCTCAAGCATTGTCAGGATTGCCCATTTGTTGCTCAAGCATTGTCAGGATTGCTTGTTTGTTGCCCGTGCATTGTCAGGATTGCCCGTTTGTTGACTAGGCATTGTCAGGATTGCCCGTTTGTTGACTAGGCATTGTCAGGATTGCTTGTTTGTTGCCCGTGCATTGTCAGGATTGCCTGTTTATTTCCTATGCATTGTCGGGATTGCCCATTTGTTGCTAATCCATTATCAGAATTGTCTGTTTGTTGCCGGAGCATTGTCAGTTTCTTGCTCATGGATTGTCAGGATTTCTCATTATGCGCCAGATTTAAAAAAATGTTTGCCTACTTGTTGCCTGTACCTTGTTAGTATTTCTTGTTTGTTGCCCGTGCATTATCAAGATTGCCCATTTGTTGCTCAAGCATTGTCAGAATTGCTCGTTATGTGCCTGATTTTATTTTTTCTAATTAATCAGCTTATCAAGGCAAAGTTAGAGGCAAATTATGTCAAAAAATGTGGCAAATTGGAATTTGCTAATTGCTCAGTGAAATCAGTTTGGCCAAAATCACTCCGCTGATCCCTACTCACAACAAGATCCCTTGAGCAGATTATAACTGAATAGAGAAGAGATCAGCAGCACAGGTGCTTGGCTATGGAGTGCTGGAGGATCGGGAACCCAATGAGCTACTACAAAGCCCAGCATTACCTCCACATGATCGTCACCTCCACTCCAAACCCCGAAAACACAAAGAAAGTGGGTGGAGCCAACAAATCCCGGAGGTGCCGACTCCGCGTGAAAAACAACGACGGAAAAACTTCCCAAACAGAGAAGTGAAGTTCCCTCCAAAGTCTCTTCTGTTATTTGTACTCGGCAATCCCTCCATTCCGGCAGACAGATGTTACTTCCCCGTAATCACCTTCTACCGGGAGATCTCAAACACTTCGCCGCTCATTTGTTTATTTTGCATCACAACAAAAAAGAAAAAAAAAGAAAAATGTTTTATATTATTTTTTTTTGAGTAAAAATTCTTTCCCCTCAACACCTGTCTGGTTGTCGGCGAGGCGCGAGGTATTAATGAGCCGCGCTGGAAAAGTCATATAACGTCACCGCCGAGCCCCAATTAGCGAAAGTCTAATTGCTGCAGATTAAAGCGCCGCATCGCGTGCGGAGCGCTCACACACACAATCTGCCGCAGCCAAAAGGATTATTTTTCATTTTCTCGGTTTTGAAAAAGTTGGAGGAAAACTTTCGGCGTTGTGCGAAAAAAAAGTCAGAAAGTCAAATAAGGGAACTTTGTGTGAGAACCAGTAAAGACGGATCGAGGGAAGAAAAACACGACTGAAGGCGGCGCACAGAGGATTCGAGGCCCCCCCCCCCCCCGGCACACCGGAGCCATTTTCTAATCGTGAGCAAAATCAACGCGTTTCATTTCTGAATCACGCTAAAATCACAGAAAGACGCGTCTTTGCAATGACATTTATTCTAAAGCCTCACAATGGGCATCAACAATGCGGCTTTTATCACTGACAATCGTTCAAGTCATTGTAAAGCTTCGTTTTTTTATTAATAACAAACCTGTTATACTTACCCGCTCTATGTAAGGGTTTTGCACAGAGCAGCCCCGATCCTCCTTTTCTGGGGTCCCCCAGCGGTGCTCCTCCTCTATTTCAAGTGCCCCCACAGAGAGCCGCATACCAATGGGGGCACCTGTACGGGCACGCTCCCGAGTCCTTCTACTGCGTCCATTGAAACAGACAGCAGGACTCTGCCCCGACCCCGCCTCCTGTGTCAATGGATTTGATTGACAGCAGCGGGAGCCAACGGGAGCCATCAATCTATTCAATGAGGACCCGAGACGATGACTGGAGCTGGTGTGCTCATCCCCGTCGCTGGAACGATCGGGTTCAGGTAAGAAAGAGAGGGGGAGGGGGGGACTGGGGGCGCTGCTGCAGCACAGAAGGTTTTTCACCTTAATGCATAAAATGGAAACCTCGAGGGTCTACATCCCCTTTAAGACTCGAGAGAAGCGCTTCCTCTCTTCTATTTATCCACTTGCCAGCCGGGCACTCCCCTCCCCCTTCCTGCCCCCCCAATACTGGGCACTCCCCTCCCCCTTCCTGCCCCCCCAATACCAGGCACTCCCCTCCCCCTTCCTGCCCCCCCCCCCAATACCAGGCACTCCCCTCCCCCTTCCTGACCCCCCCCCCCCAATACCAGGCACTCCCCCCTCCCCCTTCCTGCCCAGGCCAATTCTCAGCTTTCAGCGCTCTCACACTTTGAATGACAATTACACGGCCATGCAGCTCTGTACACATAGGACATTTTTATCATTTCTTTTACACCCAGATTTTTTTTGATGGCATTTATTCACCACTGGGATTTTTTTGTTTTGCTAAATAAACTAAAAACTACCTAAAATTTTGAGGGGAAAAATTAGCAAATAAGTAATTTTTCTTCTTCACGGATGGGCACTGATAAGCGGCACTGATGGGCACTGATAATTGGCACTTATGAAGCTGCACTGATAAGCTGGCAATGATGAGGCTGCCCTGATAGTTGGCACTGATGGGTGGCACTGATGAGGCTGCACTGATGAGGCACCGATGAGGAGGAACTGATGAGGCTGCACTGATGAGGAGGCCCTGATGAGGCTGTACTGATGGGCACTGATGAGGCTGCATTGATGAGGAGGCACCGCTGGGCCCCTCCCACAGCTCTGCTCTCCGCCCAGACTATCTGTAGATGATGTCACTGCTACTTTTCGGAGGTGATTTCTGGGTATTCGGGGCACACAGAGGGGATTTATATCCTTTATTGGGGATTCTGGGGAATATATTTCAATGAAAGTTTTTGTGTCTGGAGTTCAGCTTACATTTCCCCTCCTATTCCATGTATGAACACCGGGATCCACCTGAATAGATCTCCATTATCTTTTGTTACTTTGTATCTCACCGCTGATGAAGGGGGGGGGGGGTTATTGAGCCCCTGATTGTCCCTCTCCATAGATCAGGGGTGGGTAACCAGGGGGCCCTCCAGCTGTTGTGGAACTACATTTCCCATGAGGCATTGCAAGGCTGGCCGTTACAATTACTCCCAGAGGCATGATGGGACTTGTAGTTCTGCAGCGGCTGGAGGGCCCCCGGGTTGCCTCCCCCGGCCATAGAGGGTAGATTTCCATCGGTGACAACACCGGGGTCACTCCAGGGCAAAAAGTGGATTGTGTCAGATCAGAAGTTTTCCAACAAGAGAACAAAAACAAAACAAAAAAAAAACTCTGCTTGCTGCAAATATATGTTTTGTCACAGCTGAAGAGAACAGCGTGTAAGCAACCGATTATAGTATACGCCATATGGAGCGCCGCCGACTCCTCTCTCTCCTCGCAGAAGTCAAATATTTTCTGTTTGTTAAACTGTTTTTCTGTTCGGCTCCAGAAAATATTATAAAATTCTGGGGCCGCGAATGAAAATACCGCGTTCCGGGGCCGCGAATGAAAATACCGCGTTCTGGGGCCGCGACTGAAAATACAATGTTCTGGGGCCGCGAATGAAAATACCGCGTTCTGGGGCCATGAATGAAAATACCGCGTTCTGGGGCCGCAAATGAAAATACCGCGTTCTGGGGCCGCGAATGAAAATACCGCGTTCTGGGGCCGCGAATGAAAATACCGCGTTCTGGGGCCGCGACTGAAAATACTGCGTTCTGGGGCCGCGACTGAAAATACCGCGTTCTGGGGCCGCGACTGAAAATACCGCGTTCTGGGGCCGCGACTGAAAATACCGCGCCCTGGGGCCACAAATGAAAATACCGCGTTCTGGGGCCGCAAATGAAAATACCGCGTTCTGGGGCCGCGACTGAAAATACTGCGTTCTGGGGCCGCGACTGAAAATACCGCGTTCTGGGGCCGCGACTGAAAATACCGCGTTCTGGGGCCGCGACTGAAAATACCGCGCCCTGGGGCCACAAATGAAAATACTGCGTTCTGGGGCAGCGACTGAAAATACCGCGTTCTAGGGCCGCGAATGAAAATACTGCGTTCTGGGGCCGCGAATGAAAATACTGCGTTCTGGGGCCGCGAATGAAAATACTGCGTTCTGGGGCCGCGAATGAAAATACTGTGTTTTGGGGCCGCGAATGAAAATACCGCGTTCTGGGGCCGCGACTGAAAATACCGCGTTCTGGGGCCGTGAATGAAAATACTGCGTTCTGGGGCCGCGAATGAAAATACTGCGTTCTGGGGCCGCGAATGAAAATACTGCGTTCTGGGGCCGCGAATGAAGATACGGCTTTCTGGGGCCACGATTTTAAATACCACGTTCTGGGGCCGCGATTTAAAATACCGCGTTCCGGGGCCGCGATTTTAAATACCACGTTCTGGGGCCGCGATTTAAAATACCGCGTTCTGGGGCCGCAAATTAAAGGGAAATGCATGGTAAAAAAACATAGGTAAAGGTTCTAGTTTATGATGGGTGAAGGTTTTCATGTTATCACCTACTCAGAGGCAACTTGTGTTTTGTGTGTCTTTTTTCCAGTGGTATAGGGGCAGCCGCCCCCCCAGGCCCCCCCCCCCCCTCCCCCGCTGCCAGGAACCAAGGACTGCCACCCTGGTAATGCTATCTGTCGCAGAGGGCGGATCATATCCAGGCTGGGAGATCATTCATTGCTGAAGAATAGATACGGTCAGCTGAAGAAGATGGTGTGACCCCAAGGCTGCAGGGACTAATAACAAGTGGGTGTCTCTCTTACCTTATTTGGCCTCTTTATAGTTTATTTATTTTTATTTTGCAATTATTGGTAAAAATTTGTACAATCCAAGATTTTCCTGAATAGCTTGACTTTAATTTAGATTTTTCCCTCACTTCCTGTCCTAGAGACCACACAGGAAGTGAAGGGAAATGTCTTCAATGGGGGTCATAGAAAAAAAAAAAACAGCTTGGTATTAAAGTGTGCCTGACGTCAAGGCTCATTATTATTATTATTATTTTTCACCGTTGGGCTCCATTCCTACTCGTATGACTCCAACGCCGCACTGACTTTGGATGCAACTTTAGATGGGTGCGGCTTGGATACGGCTTTGGCTTTGACCAGCGATGATGGACAACTGTTGCATGTAGAACATTCGTGCAACTTGTGGTGTTAACATTGAAGTTAATGGCCCTCAAGTTGCATGAAAGTCGGACCAAAGTAGGCAGTGAACTACCTTGAAGTTGCTTGCCTGCACAGAGTCCTGACCTCAACACCTTTGGGATGAATTAGAGTGGAGACTGCGAGCCAGGCCTTCTCATCCAACATCAGTGCCTGACCTCACAAATGCCCTTCTGGAAGAATGGTCAAACATTCCCATAGACACCCTCCTAAACCTTGTGGACGGCCTTCCCAGAAGAGGTGAAGCTGTTATAGCTGCAAAGGGCCAACTCAATATTGAACCCTCCGGACTTAGACTGGGGGGGCCATTAAATTTAATGTAAAGGCAGGCGTCCCAATACTTTTGGTCATATAGTGTATGTTGAGTCATAGAGAACATGCAGAAGGATGGAGATGACGCCACCGGCCGCACCCCTTCTGAACGGGTCGCCATCTCCTGTATCCTCCTCCTCCGGGTTTTCTTTCAGACGGTGGTGAAAAGTTTTGTCTCTCGGCGCTGGGAATGCCCTTTCCTGTCTCCTTATATTCCGGACGGGGAGCCGCATTGGACAATCAGACGTTCGGCTTAATGAATCTCCGCCGGGCTATAAATTGATCTGAATTATCCCCAAGAAGACGGACGAGGCGCCACTCAAATGGAAAGACTTTGATGGCGAAAAAGAAGCCCGGGAGCTGCCAACCCTCCATAGTACATCCATCTGGGACCTCCTGTGCTGAGCCGAGGTGTGACCACCCAGGTACCCAAATATTCATCAAAGGGAAAACCTGCTGAGAAAAGCACCACTCAGACTGGGAGAGGGAAGGGCAGCTCTGGGAGCCAATCGGAATGAGAAAGCAAAGGTCGGCACAAGAAGCCGGTTGTTGCTGGAAGAGGGAAGGGCAGCAGTGGGAGTCGCATAAGCTGGAAAAAGGCGGGGCAGCCCTGGGAACCAATCAGGCTGGAGGAGGGAAAGGCAGAACTGGGTGCCAAGCAGACTGACTCCCACTGCTGCCCCTCCCTTTCCCAGTCTACTGGGCTCCCACTTCTAAACCTTCCCTCTCCCAGCCTGATTGGTTCCAGAGCTGCCCTTCCCTCTCCCAGCCTGATTGGTTCCAGAGCTGCCCTTCCCTCTCCAAGCCTGATTGGCTCCCAGAGCTGCCCTTCCCTCTCCCAGCCTGATTGGTTCCAGAGCTGCCCTTCCCTCTCCCAGCCTGATTGGCACCCAGAGCTGCCCTTCCCTCTCCCACCCTGATTGGTTCCAGAGCTGCCCTTCCCTCTCCCACCCTGATTGGCTCCCAGAGCTGCCCTTCCCTCTCCCACCCTGATTGGTTCCAGAGCTGCCCTTCCCTCTCCCAGCCTGATTGGCTCCCAGAGCTGCCCTTCCCTCTCCCACCCTGATTGGTTCCAGAGCTGCCCTTCCCTCTCCCACCCTGATTGGTTCCAGAGCTGCCCTTCCCTCTCCCACCCTGATTGGCTTCCACTGCTCCCTATCCCTGTCCCTCTCCAGCCTGATTGGCTCCCAGAGCTGCCCTTCACCTCTCCCAGCCTGATTGGTTCCAGAGCTGCCCTTCCCTCTCCCAGCCTGATTGGCTCCCAGAGCTGCCCTTCCCTCTCCCACCCTGATTGGTTCCAGAGCTGCCCTTCCCTCTCCCACCCTGATTGGTTCCAGAGCTGCCCTTCCCTCTCCCACCCTGATTGGTTCCACAGCTGCCCTTCCCTCTCCCAGCCTGATTGGCTCCCAGAGCTGCCCTTCCCTCTCCCACCCTGATTGGTTCCAGAGCTGCCCTTCCCTCTCCCACCCTGATTGGTTCCACAGCTGCCCTTCCCTCTCCCAGCCTGATTGACTCCCAGAGCTGCCCTTCCCTCTCCCACCCTGATTGGTTCCAGAGCTGCCCTTCCCTCTCCCACCCTGATTGGTTCCAGAGCTGCCCTTCCCTCTCCCACCCTGATTGGCTCCCAGAGCTGCCCTTCCCTTTCCCAGCCTGATTGGTTCCAGAGCTGCCCTTCCCTCTCCCAGCCTGATTGGTTCCAAAGCTGCCCTTCCCTCTCCCACCCTGATTGGTTCCAGAGCTGCCCTTCCCTCTCCCACCCTGATTGGCACCCAGAGCTGCCCTTCCCTCTCCCACCCTGATTGGCACCCAGAGCTGCCCTTCCCTCTCCCACCCTGATTGGTTCCAGAGCTGCCCTTCCCTCTCCCACCCTGATTGGTTCCAGAGCTGCCCTTCCCTCTCCCAGCCTGATTGGTTCCAGAGCTGCCCTTCACTCTCCCACCCTGATTGGTTCCAGAGCTGCCCTTCCCTCTCCCACCCTGATTGGTTCCAGAGCTGCCCTTCCCTCTCCCACCCTGATTGGTTCCAGAGCTGCCCTTCCCTCTCCCACCCTGATTGGTTCCAGAGCTGCCCTTCCCTCTCCCACCCTGATTGGTTCCAGAGCTGCCCTTCCCTCTCCCAGTCTGATTGAATCCCAGTATTGCCCTTCTCTTTCCCAGTCTACTTGGCTCCCATTTTCCAGGCTGATTGGGAAAGGGAGGAGTAGCACTGGGAGCCAATCAGGTGGGAGAGGGAAGGGCAGAATAGGAGCCCAGCAGACTGGCTCCCAGTATTGCCTTTCCCAATCAGGGTGGGAGAGGAAAGGGCAGCTCTGGAAGAAGGAAGGGAGCCAATTTGACTGGGAAAGGCGAGTCAGCAATCAGGCTGGGGTGGGCAGCATTTAGAGCCAATCAGGTGTGCTGCATGCACATGTGCTAACAGGAGGACAATCAGTGTCCAATCAGCAGTGGTCTTTACCCCCTTACACAGAGGAGCCTTGGTGTGGGCACTGCGGCTTCCAAAGATATTTGCAAATGTGTGCAACTAAAACTTCTGTTTATAACGTGAATTGTTAGACGGGACAATTTGTTGTTTTTGTGGGCGAGCTGGCATGTGTGCCAGGAAAGTTTTGTCTCTTTTTGGTGGTCAGTGGTATGTGCCCCCTTAAATGTTGGTGGTCCGCAGTGCGTGCCCCTTAAATGTTAGTGTTCGGCAGTGTGTGCCCCCTTAAATGTCGGAGGTCTGCAGTGTGTGCCCCCTTAAATGTTAGTGGTCCGCAGTGTGTGCCCCCTTAAATGTTAGTGGTCCGCAGTGTGTGCCCCCTTAAATGTTGGAGGTCTGCAGTGTGTGCCCCCTTAAATGTTGGTGGTCCGCAGTGTGTGCCCCCTTAAATGTTAGTGGTCCGCAGTGTGTGCCCCTTAAATGTTAGTGTTCGGCAGTGTGTGCCCCCTTAAATGTTAGTGGTCCGCAGTGTGTGCCCCCTTAAATGTTGGTGGTCCGCAGTGCGTGCCCCTTAAATGTTAGTGTTCGGCAGTGTGTGCCCCCTTAAATGTTAGTGGTCCGCAGTGTGTGCCCCTTAAATGTTAGTGTTCGGCAGTGTGTGCCCCCTTAAATGTCGGAGGTCTGCAGTGCGTGCCCCCTTTAAATGTTGGTGGTCCGCAGTGCGTGCCCCTTAAATGTTAGTGGTCCGCAGTGTGTGCCCCCTTTAAATGTTGGTGGTCCGCAGTGCGTGCCCCTTAAATGTTAGTGTTCGGCAGTGTGTGCCCCCTTAAATGTCAGAGGTCTGCAGTGTGTGCCCCCTTAAATGTTAGTGGTCCGCAGTGTGTGCCCCCTTAAATGTTGGTGGTCCGCAGTGTGTGCCCCTTTAAATGTTGGTGGTCCGCAGTGTGTGCCCCTTTAAATGTTGGTGGTCTGCAGTGTGTGCCCCTTAAATGTTAGTGTTCGACAGTGTGTGCCCCCTTAAATGTTGGTGGTCCGCAGTGCGTACCCCTTAAATGATAGTGTTCGGCAGTGTGTGCCCCCTTAAATGTCGGAGGTCCGCAGTATGTGCCCCCTTAAATGTTAGTGGTCCGCAGTGTGTGCCCACTTAAATGTCGGAGGTCTGCAGTGTGTGCCCCCTTAAATGTTAGTGGTCCGCAGTGTGTGCCCCCTTAAATGTTAGTGGTCCGCAGTGTGTGCCCCCTTAAATGTCGGAGGTCTGCAGTGTGTGCCCCCTTAAATGTTAGTGGTCCGCAGTGTGTGCCCCCTTAAATGTCGGAGGTCTGCAGTGTGTGCCCCCTTAAATGTTAGTGGTCCGCAGTGTGTGCCCCCTTAAATGTCGGAGGTCTGCAGTGTGTGCCCCCTTAAATGTTAGTGGTCCGCAGTGTGTGCCCCCTTAAATGTTAGTGGTCCGCAGTGTGTGCCCCCTTAAATGTTAGTGTTCGGCAGTGTGTGCCACCTTAAATGTTAGTGGTCCGCAGTGTGTGCCCCCTTAAATGTTAGTGTTCGGCAGTGTGTGCCCCCTCAAATGTCAGAGGTCTGCAGTGTGTGCCCCTTAAATGTTAGTGGTCCGCAGTGTGTGTGCCCCCTTAAATGTTAGTGGTCCGCAGTGTGTGCCCCTTAAATGTTATTGTTCGGCAGTGTGTGCCCCCTTAAATGTTAGTGGTCCGCAGTGTGTGCCCCCTTAAATGTCGGAGGTCTGCAGTGTGTGCCCCCTTAAATGTTAGTGGTCCGCAGTGTGTGCCCCCTTAAATGTTAGTGGTCCGCAGTGTGTGCCCCCTTAAATGTCGGAGGTCTGCAGTGTGTGCCCCCTTAAATGTTAGTGGTCCGCAGTGTGTGCCCCCTTAAATGTCGGAGGTCTGCAGTGTGTGCCCCCTTAAATGTTAGTGGTCCGCAGTGTGTGCCCCCTTAAATGTCGGAGGTCTGCAGTGTGTGCCCCCTTAAATGTTAGTGGTCCGCAGTGTGTGCCCCCTTAAATGTTAGTGGTCCGCAGTGTGTGTGCCCCCTTAAATGTTAGTGTTCGGCAGTGTGTGCCACCTTAAATGTTAGTGGTCCGCAGTGTGTGCCCCCTTAAATGTCGGAGGTCTGCAGTGTGTGCCCCCTTAAATGTTAGTGGTCCGCAGTGTGTGCCCCCTTAAATGTTAGTGGTCCGCAGTGTGTGCCCCCTTAAATGTTAGTGTTCGGCAGTGTGTGCCACCTTAAATGTTAGTGGTCCGCAGTGTGTGCCCCCTTAAATGTTAGTGTTCGGCAGTGTGTGCCCCCTCAAATGTCGGAGGTCTGCAGTGTGTGCCCCCTTAAATGTTAGTGGTCCGCAGTGTGTGCCCCCTTAAATGTTAGTGGTCCGCAGTGTGTGCCCCCTTAAATGTTATTGTTCGGCAGTGTGTGCCCCCTTAAATGTTAGTGGTCCGCAGTGTGTGCCCCCTTAAATGTTAGTGGTCCGCAGTGTGTGCCCCCTTAAATGTTAGTGTTCGGCAGTGTGTGCCCCCTTAAATGTTAGTGGTCCACAGTGTGTGCCCCCTTAAATGTTAGTGTTCGGCAGTGTGTGCCACCTTAAATGTCGGAGGTCTGCAGTGTGTGCCCCTTAAATGTTAGTGGTCCGCAGTGCGTGCCCCTTAAATGTTAGTGTTCGGCAGTGTGTGCCCCCTTAAATGTCGGAGGGCTGCAGTGTGTGCCCCCTTAAATGTTAGTGGTCCGCAGTGTGTGCCCCCTTAAATGTCGGAGGTCTGCAGTGTGTGCCCCTTAAATGTTAGTGGTCCGCAATGCGTGCCCCCTCAAATGTCGGAGGTCTGCAGTGTGTGCCCCTTAAATGTTAGTGGTCCGCAGTGTGTGCCCCCTTAAATGTTAGTGGTCCGCAGTGTGTGCCCCCTTAAATGTTAGTGTTCGGCAGTGTGTGCCCCCTCAAATGTCGGAGGTCTGCAGTGTGTGCCCCCTTAAATGTTAGTGGTCCGCAGTGTGTGCCCCCTTAAATGTTAGTGTTCGGCAGTGTGTGCCCCTTAAATGTTAGTGGTCCGCAGTGTGTGCCCCCTTAAATGTTAGTGGTCCGCAGTGTGTGCCCCTTAAATGTTATTGTTCGGCAGTGTGTGCCCCTTAAATGTTAGTGGTCCGCAGTGTGTGCCCCTTAAATGTTAGTGGTCCGCAGTGTGTGCCCCCTTAAATGTTGGTGGTCCGCAGTGTGTGCCCCTTAAATGTTAGTGTTCGGCAGTGTGTGCCCCCTTAAATGTTTGTGGTCCGCAGTGTGTGCCCCTTAAATGTTAGTGGTCCGCAGTGTGTGCCCCCTTAAATGTTGGTGGTCTGAAGTGTGTGCCCCCTTAAGTGTTAGTGGTCCGCAGTGTGTGCCCCCTTAAATGTTGGCGGTCCGCAGTGTGTGCCCCTTATGTTGGTGGTCCGCAGTGTGTGCCCCTTAAATGTTGGCGGTCCGCAGTGTGTGCCCCCTTAAATGTTGGCGGTCCGCAGTGTCTGCCCCTTAAATGTTGGAGGTCCGCAGTGTGTGCCCCTTAAATGTTGGAGGTCCGCAGTGTGTGCCCCCTTAAATGTTGGTGGTCTGCAGTGTGTGCCCCTTAAATGTTGGAGGTCCGCAGTGTCTGCCCCTTTAAATGTTGGTGGTCCGCATTGTCTGCCCCTTAAATGTTGGCGGTCCGCAGTGTGTGCCCCCTTAAATGTTGGCGGTCCGCAGTGTGTGCCCCTTTAAATGTTGGCGGTCCGCAGTGTGTGCCCCTTTAAATGTTGGCGGTCCGCAGTGTGTGCCCCTTTA
This sequence comes from Lithobates sylvaticus, assembly GCA_028564925.1. NCBI lineage: Eukaryota > Metazoa > Chordata > Amphibia > Anura > Ranidae > Lithobates > Lithobates sylvaticus. The sequence continues at coordinate 200,383,490 of CM053037.1, read as the reverse complement.
AATGTTGGCGGTCCGCAGTGTGTGCCCCTTTAAATGTTGGCGGTCCGCAGTGTGTGCCCCCTTAAATGTTGGCGGTCCGCAGTGTGTGCCCCTTAAATGTTGGTGGTCCGCAGTGTGTGCCCCTTTAAATGTTGGCGGTCCGCAGTGTGTGCCCCCTTAAATGTTGGCGGTCCGCAGTGTCTGCCCCTTAAATGTTGGAGGTCCACAGTGTGTGCCCCCTTAAATGTTGGCGGTCCGCATAGTGTGCCCCTTTAAATGTTGGTGGTGTTGGTTTTTAAATGATGTTCCATAAATACGCATCTCCACCAACCTGACATTTCTCTCTGACAAAATGTTGGAGGTCCGCAGTGTGTGCCCCTTAAATGTTGGCGGTCCGCAGTGTGTGCCCCTTAAATGTTGGAGGTCCGCAGTGTGTGCCCCCTTAAATGTTGGTGGTCTGCAGTGTGTGCCCCTTAAATGTTGGTGGTCTGCAGTGTGTGCCCCTTTAAATGTTGGCGGTCCGCAGTGTGTGCCCCTTAAATGTTGGAGGTCCGCAGTGTGTGCCCCCTTAAATGTTGGTGGTCCGCAGTGTGTGCCCCCTTAAAGGTTGGTGGTCCGCAGTGTGTGCCCCCTTAAATGTTGGAGGTCCGCAGTGTGTGCCCCTTAAATGTTGGAGGTCCGCAGTGTGTGCCCCTTTAAATGTTGGTGGTCCGCAGTGTGTGCCCCTTAAATGTTGGAGGTCCGCAGTGTGTGCCCCTTTAAATGTTGGAGGTCAGCAGTGTGTTCCCCCTTAAATGTTGGTGGTCTGCAGTGTGTGCCCCTTAAATGTTGGTGGTCTGCAGTGTGTGCCCCCTCAAATGTTGGAGGTCCACAGTGTGTGCCCCCTTAAATGTTGGTGGTCCGCAGTGTGTGCCCCCTTAAATGTTGGAGGTCCGCAGTGTGTGCCCCTTAAATGTTGGAGGTCCGCAGTGTGTGCCCCTTTAAATGTTGGTGGTCCGCAGTGTCTGCCCCTTAAATGTTGGCGGTCCGCAGTGTGTGCCCCTTTAAATGTTGGCGGTCCGCAGTGTGTGCCCCTTTAAATGTTGGCGGTCTGCAGTGTGTGCTCCCTTAAATGTTGGCGGTCCGCAGTGTGTGCCCCCTTAAATGTTGGAGGTCCGCAGTGTGTGCCCCCTTAAATGTTGGTGGTCCGCAGTGTGTGCCCTCTTAAATGTTGGTGGTCTGCAGTGTGTGCTCCCTTAAATGTTGGCGGTCCGCAGTGTGTGCCCCCTTAAATGTTGGTGGTCACTGGTGGTGTTGGTTTTTAAATGGTGTTCCATAAATACGCATCTCCACCAACAATCGATGTGACGGTCCCCTTCCAATTTTGAATTGGATTTCCGTCTTTTGGTCGGTGGTCGCGTGTCTTCCTGCAGGAATTCGTACCAATTGGTGGCTTTCAGGTGAATGGAAAACCTCTGAAGGTGGAATCTCAATGCGCTTTCCCTCTAAGGCGGAGTCACATCGGGAGTTTTGTTGTAGCTTCTCCCCTCCTCCTCCTCCTCGTATTTTCCTCTCCCTGTTTTTGAATTTTTATTTATTTTTTGTTATTTTAGATGTTCCGGACTTCAAAATGTCAATGTGATTATCCTGAAAGCCGGGACATTTCACGGAAGGCCTGACTCAGCGCCCTCGTGTCCGGCCGCGGAATAGGCTGAATAATGGTTCCGGATAATAGAGGTGAGACTTAAGTGACATTTATTCCATGATAGTAAATGTTCCACAAATGTCAGGAAGACTTTTTAGTGCATTTTTTTTTTTCTCCAGCCAAAACGTTGAGAAGATTCGTGTTGGGCTCGATTGGTCGTAGCCAAGTGTGAAATGTTATGGAGAGGGGGGAGGGGCAGGAATTAATATTGTGAAGAAAAGTGCCGATTAGTGAATTTCTGAAATGTTTAAAGGAGAACTTGTAATAAAATATAAGCAAAGTAGTACAAGTCTCCAACACCCATCCCCCCCCCCCCCCCCCGTATCCCATTCTGACCTCCAGCCTTGCACAGTTGTACCACCTCCTCTCCTGGCTTCCTCTGATTTCACTGCACACTGAGGGCTTCTCACAGTGTGCTTTAGAAGTTGCAGCAAACCAGCTAGATCCTGCCCTATGTTCTGGCTCGAGGACGTCCAGAGTCATCTACTGCGTTCCTCCTCCGCCTGAATATCCCTGGCCCCGCCCCTTACATTATCTAGGGCGGTTTGCATGCAAATTCTGCCTGCCTGGGAACGCCCACTCCCCCAGACTGACATCCACCTATCAAGGCATTTTGATATTTTCAGAACTCCTCCCTCTGCTTGCATTGGGGTGAGGGGGGTGTTATGTACAAAGAGATCATCACTATGTAGAGCACAGAACGGACTTGTAGATTTCAGTCGTCGTGATTTGGACTACTTTACACACCCGGGAAGTGCCAGCGTCAGCAGTTGGTGGTAGTTGTTGATTACTGCACCTTTAAATGTTGGTGGTCCGCAGTGTGTGCCCCTTAAATGTTGGTGGTCAGCGGTGTGTGCCCCCTTAAATGTTGGTGGTCTGCAGTGTGTGCCCCCTTAAATGTTGGTGGTCCGCAGTGTGTGCCCCTTAAATGTTGGTGGTCTGCAGTGTGTGCCCCCTTAAATGTTGGAGGTCAGCGGTGTGTGCCCCCTTAAATGTTGGAGGTCAGCGGTGTGTGCCCCCTTAAATGTTGGAGGTCAGCGGTGTGTGCCCCCTTAAATGTAGGAGGTCAGCGGTGTGTGCCCCCTTAAATGTTAGTGGTCCGCAGTGTGTGCCCCCTTAAATGTTGATGGTCAGCGGTGTGTGCCCCCTTAAATGTTGGTGGTCCGCGGTGTGTGCCCCCTTAAATGTTGGTGGTCCGCAGTGTGTGCCCCCTTAAATGTTGATGGTCAGCAGTGTGTGCCCCCTTAAATGTTGGAGGTCAGCGGTGTGTGCCCCCTTAAATGTTGGTGGTCCGCAGTGTGTGCCCCCTTAAATGTTGATGGTCAGCAGTGTGTGCCCCCTTAAATGTTGGAGGTCCGCAGTGTGTGCCCCCTTAAATGTTGGAGGTCAGCAGTGTGTGCCCCCTTAAATTTGGTGGTCCGCAGTGTATGCCCCCTTAGATGTTGGTGGTCCGCCGTGTCTGCCCCTTAAATGTTGGTGGTCTGCAGTGTGTGCCCCCTTAAATGTTGGTGGTCTGCAGTGTGTGCCCCCTTAAATGTTGGAGGTCAGCAGTGTGTGCCCCCTTAAATGTTGGTGGTCTGCAGTGTGTGCCCCCTTAAATGTTGGTGGTCAGCAGTGTGTGCCCCCTTAAATGTAGAAGGTCAGCAGTGTGTGCCCCCTTAAATGTTGGTGGTCTGCAGTGTGTGCCCCCTCAAATGTAGAAGGTCAGCAGTGTGTGCCCCCTTAAATGTTGGAGGTCAGCGGTGTGTGCCCCTTAAATGCTGGAGGTCAGCAGTGTGTGCCCCCTTAAATGTTGGTGGTCAGCAGTGTGTGCCCCCTTAAATGTAGGAGGTCAGCCTAAACGATTCATCCAATTTGCATGCAGTCAGACCGGCTGTTGAACAATTTTGGTAAATATTTGGAGATCTAAGAGTTTACCATACAAGTTACAATCTCTGTACAATCAATTTTCGATTTACCAAAACCATGTAATATGAGGACCCACCTAATCTATCCCATCAGTTTGTATCCAACCAAGGAGACCCTGGTACTAGATACTTGTTAGTAGATCTAAAGGAGATTCAAATAGATACAAAGCGATCGGATAATTTAGGTAGATCCTCATAATACGTCGTTTTGGTGAAGTGTATGGTGAGCCTAAAGAAGATTGTACAATCAAATTGTATGACTTGTGAGGGATAGAAATATGAAATACAGCATAGTGGGGGGGGGGTCGAAGGATTTTTTCCACAAGCCCCGCCCCCTTCAGCTCTTTCACAAGAGAATCCAATATTTTTGTTTCTTCTGGAACTTTCCACCCAAGGAGATCGATGAGGACCACATGAGAGAACAGAGTAACTTTTAATGGAAACACTTAAAATAAATAAAAAGAACAGAAGTCCAATATTCATTCTGGAAGTTACAGATTGTCTGAGGCCGGCCATACACGGGAGGAATTTTCCGAAAATTATTTTCTTTTCGAAAATCTTATCTTAAGAATTTTCGTTTGAATTTTGCACCATTAGTGGGGCTTTAGCAACGGACGATTTTTTGTGCGGCAATCAAATTTGAGTAATCGGACATGTTGGAAATTTTTTGAAAAACAAGCGATTTTCTAATCAATGATGGGAGAATCGCGCGAAAAAACGGAAAAAGGAACGCGCATGAGTGCAAGAAAAGAAGATTCCCGGAAAGAAAAGAAGATTCCAGGAAAGAAAAGAAGATTCCCGGAAAGAAAAGAAGATTCCAGGAAAGAAAAGAAGATTCCAGGAAAGAAAAGAAGATTCCCAGGAAAGAAAAGAAGATTCCTGGAAAGAAAAGAAGATTCCCGGAAAGAAAAGAAGATTCCAGTTAAGAAAAGAAGATTCCAGGAAAGAAAAGAAGATTCCAGGAAAGAAAAGAAGATTCCAGGAAAGAAAAGAAGATTCCCGGAAAGGAAAGAAGATTCCCGGAAAGAAAAGAAGATTCCCGGAAAGAAAAGAAGATTCCCGGAAAGAAAAGAAGATTCCCGGAAAGGAAAGAAGATTCCCGGAAAGGAAAGAAGATTCCAGTTAAGAAAAGAAGATTCCAGGAAAGAAAAGAAGATTCCCGGAAATAAAAGAAGATTCCCGGAAATAAAAGAAGATTCCCGGAAATAAAAGAAGATTCCAGGAAAGAAAAGAAGATTCCCGGAAAGAAAAGAAGATTCCCGGAAAGAAAAGAAGATTCCCGGCCACGAAAATTCTTTTCTGTAGCAACATGGAGGTGAAATTGAAGGCTTTGGTTGGTCAAATTTCAAAAATCAATGGTGGCGCCATCCGATCACATAACGCACAAAATTTCAGATTTTGAAAAGAAAACTTATTCGGAATTGGACCGTGTATGGCCTGTCTTAGTGCAATAAACGGTATAAAGTGTCTTTTGGTAATAGGAGAAGTCCACGTCCTGGGCGGGGCCACGGAGAACACATAGTTTAGATCTGTAGAAGCAGGGCCACCCCAGCCAGCACCCACTTAGACGGGTTCTCTTTGGTCTTCAGGTTGAATGTCCAGACGTAGGTCGGCCCCCTCTGGCGGGTTTTATATACGGGACAAGCGTAGACGTTGCGGGTGTCTTGTTTGTCCACCGGAATGGCTTTGATGAAGATGACGGGCATGGCGGGGGTCAGGTCTTTCAGTCTGGCATCTGTGATAATTCCGGTCTGTAAAGTGACAAGAGAAGAACATTACCAACCTCTTCCGTACAAGATGGACGTGGCATTAGGTGTGTTTCCTGGTGGGGTTCGGGGGTTGGAAGTCTCGAGAAGAGGGTTGGATTTTCGGTTGGGTGGGGTTCGGGGGTCTCGAGAAGAGGGTTGGATTTTCGGTTGGGTGGGGTTCAGGGGGTCTCGAGAAGAGGGTTGGATTTTAGGTTGGGCACTGACTACACTACAGAGGCAACGTTTGTGGCCACCTGACCGTCCCACCTCTATGAGCTTCTTGGACATCCCATTCCAAAACCATTACTAATAATATGGAGTTCCCCTCCTTGTGGCTACAACGTCCCACTCTCCGGGGAAGGATTTCCACCATATATTGGAGGGTGTCTGTGGAAATTTGTGCCCATTAGTGAGGTCGGGCACTGATGAGAAGACCTGTCTCACAATTCATCCCGAAGGTATTTGGTAGGGTTGAGGTCTGGACCCTCAAGTTCCCCCCATATCAAGCTGGTCAAACCACTGGCGTAGTGTCAGGGGTCACAATGGCGACCTCACCCATGCTCTCCGGGGAGGGGGGGGTTGCAATGGTGACCTCGCCCATGCTCTCCGGGGAGGGGGGGGGTTGCAATAGTGGCCTCGCCCATGCTCTCCGGGGAGGGGGGGGTCACAATGGCGACCTCGCCCATGCTCTCCGGGGGGGGGGGGGGTTGCAATAGTGGCCTCGCCCATGCTCTCCGGGGAGGGGGGGGGTCGCAATGGTGACCCCATCCACGTGTGGCTTCCCTGACGCATTTCGTTTTAAACATGGACAGGAGGGGCGGTATATACAGAAACCAATCCCCTCCATTTTCCTCCTGCAGCCGCTGAAAGCCAGCTTCTCCTCTTCTCCCTCCCACCAGCATTCAGCCACTGCAGGAGGAAAATGGAGGGGATCGGTATCTGTATATGCCGCCCTACCTGTCCAGGTTACTCTTATTTTTGCTGCCATGGCACCCTGTGTGCTCTCCTGGTCCCCCCACCTCCCCCCCCCCCGTTGGCTGCTGCTGGAAAGGTTTCAGGATGGAGGGCAGGGAAGGGTCCGGTAAATACAGTATGTCATTTACCAGCTCCTTCCTTTTCGGAATTAACACAGTGAGTGATCGGTACCAATCACTCACTGTGTTTAATACAAAATGAAGCACAGTAACACTCTGTTTACTATGCTTTGTGAATGAACGGGAAGCCTCTGTACAGAGCTATTCCTGTCCATTCATTCTGTGTAGCTGAGGCTGCAGAGATGGGGATTGGTGTCCTCAATCACCTTTCTCTGTCTCACAAGGTAAATATCTCCTAAGGGGATATTTCCACTACCTGTAGGTAAGCCTTATTCTAGGCCGGGGGGTCTCCAAACTACGGCCCTCCAGTTGTTCAGGAACTACAATTCCCATCATGCCCAGTCATGTCTGATTTTTTTCAATGCCTCATGGGACGTGTAGTTCCACAGCAGCTGGAGGGCCGTAGAGTGGAGATCCCTGTTCTAGGATCACCTATAGGAGATATTTCCACTACCTGTAGGTAAGTCCTAGGATCACCTATAGGTAAAAGTGACGCAGGAGGGTTTACAGCCACTCTAAGGTGGGCCAGGTTTAGATTTTGCCAGTTTTCCTTTATTTTTTGTTAGACCGTGTTAGTTCATTTATTTTTTTTTATTTTTTAAAGGGTGCCACACCCTGGTGTTCTTTGATCTCTCATGTTGTTCAGGTAGACCTCCAAGTCTCAAAGTTTGCCCACCCTTGCTCCAGGGTATTCCAGAGAATTGGAGAAGTGGGTCAAAATGTGGACATCTTCAACAAAACCTTTTTAGAATTACCCTTTAAATATGTAAATAAAGATCTGGAATAAATCTTTAGCTTCTTAGAGTATATATTTAGTTTGGTAGAAGTATCTTGGCACGTGGTGGAAGCAGGTCAACTTTTGGCCCCACAAGCTTGAAGTGGGAGCTGGAAACCTCTAAAAAAAGGGTATCCCCCCCCCCCCCCCCCCCCAAAAAAAAATGACATGCCAAATGTGGCATGTCAGGAGGTCACCTTCCCTTAAAGCGGATGTTCCATTTTTGTGGAACTCCGCTTTAAGTGGTTTTAATTTTGTTTACTTGAAATGAGGATGTGATGGGGCTACTGCGACGGGCACAGTGAGGCTGCAATTGATGGGCACAGTGAGGCTGCAATTGATGGGCACAGTGGAGGCTGCAATGATGGGCACAGGGAGGCTGCGTATGATGGGCACAGGGAGGCTGCGTATGATGGGCACAGGGAGGCTGCAAATGATGGGCACAGGGAGGCTGCAAATGATGGGCACAGGGAGGCTGCAAATGATGGGCACAGGGAGGCTGCGTATGATGGGCACAGGGAGGCTGCGTATGATGGGCACAGGGAGGCTGCGTATGATGGGCACAGGGAGGCTGCGTATGATGAGCACAGGGAGGCTGCGTATGATGGGCACAGGGAGGCTGCGTATGATGGGCACAGGGAGGCTGCGTATGATGGGCACAGGGAGGCTGCAAATGATGGTCACAGGGAGGCTGCGTATGATGGTCACAGGGAGCCTGCGTATGATGGGCACAGGGAGGCTGCGTATGATGGGCACAGGGAGGCTGCAAATGATGGGCACAGGGAGGCTGCAATTGATGGGGCACAGGGAGGCTGCAATTGATGGGGCACAGGGAGGCTGCAATTGATGGGGCACAGGGGAGGCTGCAATTGATGGGGCACAGGGGTGCTGCAATTGATGGGGCACAGGGAGGCTGCATATGATGGGCACAGTGAGGCTGCAATTGGTGGGCACAGGGAGGCTGCGTATGATGGGCACAGGCTGCAGTGGGCACAGGGAGGCTGCGTATGATGGGCACAGGAAGGCTGCGTATGATGGGCACAGGAAGGCTGCAATTGGTGGGCACAGGGAGGCTGCAATTGGTGGGCACAGGGAGGCTGCAATTGGTGGGGCACAGCGAGGCTGCATATGATGGGCACAGTTTTATCTAGCAGTAACGATATATAATCACCTGATAAATGGCTATTTACAGTCCTGCATTACTAACAGTTACATTTTTCAGTTTGTTTGTGCCCCCCCCCCCCCCCCCCCCCCCCAAAAAAAAATCTTGAGCACCAGCCGCCACTGATGGAAGACCATAGTTGTCTTTGTATCCTCTAGTATTACCAGCACCCTTCACTGGCGACACCTGAACTCCATCATTCAGAGAGGGGTCCCCATACTTTTGGTCATATAGAAGGCGTGTGATGGTCAGGTGGTGCCATATTGCCCCCATCCTCCCCCGCGCTGACATTTTCCCTTTAAATGAGTTTCTTTCCTTTTTGTATTAATAAGTAAGAATTCCTCAGCTGTAGCCGCCGCTTTCTGAACGGTAATGACATCACATCTGATTATAAATTACCATGGAAACCACATCCTGAGAATTCGGCGTTCTGCTCCGGCATCCAGAAGCCGCGTCGTATTGCCAGATAAACGAGGTGATAATATTGAGATGAATGGGGCGAGGGGAGATTACAGGGCGGATTCTAATGATAAATGGAGGACAGAGGAGGCTCATTAATGTGTTTTCTGGAGGGGCCCCTCCGTGTCTCTTCTCATGTCATAAATTGTCGGAGGATATATATATTATATACATAGAGGGGCGCACAGGAAGTGGGGAAAGTATTTTAAAGTTACCCCATGAAGCCGATTTGTGAGGTTAAAGAGAACCTGAAATGTGTGAGAGGCCGCCGGCGATCTGTATGGCGATTCTTGTGTTCGGTAAAATGCCCTGGTGAGGCGGCTCTCGTCTCGTCAGACAAGGGCACCCCAACTGGGGCACCCAGATTTAAAGAGCACCAAAGTACAAAAAAGTCCATGGAAACTTAAATCACTGATCAAATAATTACAAACATTCAATACGTTTTGGGGGTCTGAAGACTCTCTCTTTACCAGGGCTTGGACTTGTATATACACTGGCATCCCAGTCCGTAGGGTTCAATATTGGGCAGAACTATACTCACCTCCAATCCAGTGCTGCAGTGTTCTAAGCTCTCTCACAAGCCCCGGACATCTCTCTGGCTTGTTCCTGTACTAATGTTGGCCAGTCGCCTTCCAGGTACCGATCTTTGGCTGGTTCTCTTCCTGGTCATCTTCCAGTACCGATCTTTGGCCGGTCGTCTTCCAGGTACCGATCTTTGGCCGGTCGTCTTCCAGGTACCGATCTTTGGCCGGTCGTCTTCCAGGTACCGATCTTTGGCCGGTCGTCTTCCAGTACCGATCCTTGGCCGGTCGTCTTCCAGGTACCGATCTTTGGCCGGTCGTCTTCCAGGTGCCGATCTTTGGCCGGTCATCTTCCAGTACCGATCCTTGGCCGGTCGTCTTCCAGGTGCCGATCTTTGGCCGGTCATCTTCCAGGTGCCGATCTTTGGCCGGTCGTCTTCCAGGTACCGATCTTTGGCCGGTCGTCTTCCAGGTACCGATCTTTGGCCGGTCGTCTTCCAGGTGCCGATCTTTGGCCGGTCGTCTTCCAGGTACCGATCTTTGGCCGGTCGTCTTCCAGGTACCGATCTTTGGCCGGTCGTCTTCCAGGTACCGATCTTTGGCCGGTCGTCTTCCAGGTACCGATCTTTGGCCGGTCGTCTTCCAGGTACCGATCTTTGGCCGGTCGTCTTCCAGGTACCGATCTTTGGCCGGTCGTCTTCCAGGTACCGATCTTTGGCCGGTCGTCTTCCAGGTACCGATCTTTGGCCGGTCGTCTTCCAGGTACCGATCTTTGGCCGGTCGTCTTCCAGGTACCGATCTTTGGCCGGTCGTCTTCCAGGTACCGATCTTTGGCCGGTCGTCTTCCAGGTACCGATCTTTGGCCGGTCGTCTTCCAGGTACCGATCTTTGGCCGGTCGTCTTCCAGGTACCGATCTTTGGCCGGTTGTCTTCCAGGTACCGATCTTTGGCCGGTCGTCTTCCAGGTACCGATCTTTGGCCGGTCGTCTTCCAGGTACCGATCTTTGGCCAGACGTCTTCCAGGTAGCGATCTTTGGCCGGTCGTCTTCCAGGTGCCGATCTTTGGCCGGACGTCTTCCAGGTGCCGATCTTTGGCCGGTCGTCTTCCAGGTGCCGATCTTTGGCCGGTCGTCTTCCAGGTGCCGATCTTTGGCCGTTCGTCTTCCAGGTACCGATCTTTGGCCGTTCGTCTTCCAGGTACCGATCTTTGGCCGGTCATCTTCCAGGTACCGATCTTTGGCTGGTCGTCTTCCAGGTGCCGATCTTTGGCCGTTCGTCTTCCAGGTACCGATCTTTGGCCGGACATCTTCCAGGTACCGATCTTTGGCCGGTCGTCTTCCAGGTACCGATCTTTGGCCGGTCGTCTTCCAGGTGCCGATCTTTGGCCGGACGTCTTCCAGGTACCGATCTTTGGCCGGACGTCTTCCAGGTGCCGATCTTTGGCCGGACGTCTTCCAGGTGCCGATCTTTGGCCGGACGTCTTCCAGGTGCCGATCTTTGGCCGGTCGTCTTCCAGGTACCGAACTTTGGCTGCTTTGTACTCTTAGCTAAGCTGTAAATTTTTATATTTAACAATTCCACTTTAAGTCCCAAGCGATGACCGGCTGCCTTACGTCTAGGTCAGCAGACACGGATAGAACTTTTCTTTTTTTTTAATCCCGAATGTAACTTTGATGGTAGAAATGATGATAAACGGCGGTAATTGGGGACATATTTAAATCTGCACTTGTCTTTTGATATCAAAGAGCAGCTAAATCCTTCCATATTGCTCTTTATCCCGGGCTGGGAGCGGCTGACAAGTCTATTGTCTTTGAGGTGGATGTCACTCCACCACTCAACCTTGAAGCTCGTCCTTTGTTAATTAGAGCGCGGCCGCCTCTCTCGCACTCTTTCTAGTATAAAAGCGCGTCTCCAAGGAGGAGGTAATGCTCAGATCATGTGCCAGATGACCCACTTTGATCGGCTCTCTAATATTGTTATGAGGCTTTGTGAGGAGCAGCCGGGAGGGGGGGGGGGGGGGGGGGGGGGGGGGGGGGAGGGGTTGTACAGCGGGACAGTCGTGTGACAATCTTTGGTCCTTCTCACTAATGCAGCAACATTCATGTACAAGTTGTGTGTGATTGGGGGGCTCTCTGATGGGGACTGTGCAATTGGGGGGCTCTCTGATGGGGACTGTGTGATTGGGGGGCTCTCTGATGGGGACTGTGTGATTGGGGGGGGGGGGGCTCTCTGATGGGGGACTGTGTGATTGGGGGGGGCTCTCTGATGGGGACTGTGTGATTGGGGGGCTCTCTGATGGGGGACTGTGTGATTGGGGGGGGCTCTCTGATGGGGGACTGTGTGATTGGGGGGCTCTCCGATGGGGGACTGTGTGATTGGGGGGGGCTCTCTGATGGGGGACTGTGTGATTGGGGGGGCTCTCTGATGGGGGACTGTGTGATTGGGGGGCTCTCTGATGGGGGACTGTGTGATTGGGGGGGGCTCTCTGATGGGGGACTGTGTGATTGGGGGGGGGCTCTCTGATGGGGGACTGTGTGATTGGGGGGGCTCTCTGATGGGGGACTGTGTGATTGGGGGGGCTCTCTGATGGGGGACTGTGTGATTGGGGGGGGCTCTCTGATGGGGGACTGTGTGATTGGGGGGCTCTGTGATTGGGGGGGCTCGCTGATGGGGACTGTGTGATTGGGGGGGGCTCTCTGATGGGGGACTGTGTGATTGGGGGCTCTCTGATGGGGGACTGTGTGATTGGGGGGCTCTCTGATGGGGACTGTGTGATTGGGGGGGCTCGCTGATGGGGGGCTGTGTGATTGGGGGGTTCTCTGATGGGGGACTGTGTGATTGGGGGGTTCTCTGATGGGGGACTGTGTGATTGGGGGGCTCTCTGATGGGGGGCTGTGTGATTGGGGGGGGGGGGGCTTTGTGATTGGGGACTCTGATGTGATGTGGGGATTCTATGGATGAGGAGGAGGCTCTAATGTGATGAGAAAACTCATGTATACAGGGCCTCTGATGTTTTGGGGTGACTAATATTATAGGGGGCCTTTGATGTAATGGAGGGACTCTGATGTAAGGGGGGTCTTATGATGTTATGGGGAGGCCTCATGTATAGGGGTGACTAATATGATGGGGGCTGCTAATGGATAGGGGCAACTTTGATGTAATGGGGGGCTCTAATGTGAAGTGGGGAACTCATGTATAGAAGGTCTCTGATTTATAGGGGTACTTAAATGTACTGGGGGGCTTCTGATGTGATGGGGAGACTCGTATAAAGAGGGGCCTCCGATGTGTAAATTTGATGATTTAATTGGGGGGAATTCTGATGTGAAGGGGGAGGACTAATGTATGGGGGGGGGGGGGGGGGGGGCGTCTGATGTATAGGGGTGACTGATATAATGGGGAGCCTCCTGATGTATAGAGATAACTTTCATGTAATGGAGGGACTTCTGGTAAAGGAGGCCTCATGTATGGGGGTGACTAATATGATGAGAGGCTGCTGATGGATAGGGCAACTTTGTAATGGGGGGTTCTAATGTGAAGGGGGGGGGGCATTTAAAGTGATTGGGAGGGGGGCTCATGTCACGTATATAAGGCCTCTGATGTACAGGGGTACTTTGATGTAAAGGGGGCTTCTGATGTAATGAGGAGGCCTTATGTATGGGGTGGGGGAGGGGGGTGCTGATATGTAACTTTGATGTAATCTTAGGGATTCTGATGGGGGGGGGGCTCATGTATAGGGGGCCTCTGATAGATGAGGGGGGACTCATGTATAGGGGGCCTCTGATAGATGAGGGGGGACTCATGTATAGGGGGCCTCTGATAGATGAGGGGGGACTCATGTATAGGGGGCCTCTGATAGATGAGGGGGGACTCATGTATAGGGGGCCTCTGATAGATGAGGGGGGACTCATGTATAGGGGGCCTCTGATAGATGAGGGGGGACTCATGTATTAGGGGGCCTCTGACAGATGTGGGGGGGGTGCTCATGTATAGAGGGCATCTGATGTACAGGGGGTGACTAATATAATGGGGGGCCTCTGATGTAATGGGGGGCTCTGATATGAAGGCGAGCTTTTGTTGTGAAGGTAATTTCATCAAGGTGGTTGTGTGCATTGTTCCAGGCTCGGGTTTTCCATTGTTTTTACATTTTTAGATTGGGGGTGTCGTGAAATTCTGCATATTTTTTACATGGTGTCACAACTCTTGAGAAACGGTAATCTTGAGATTGCAGTTGGGATGGGGTTAATGCACAGAACTCCTTCCTATTTGTCATGGCGCTCGTGTGAACGCGCTCTACATGAAACCCTGATAAATGCCGGGGGGGGGGAGGGGAAGACATTGAATACCTGTGTGTCCCAGCGCGCTCCCTCCATGAACAGCCCGTGTACGTAGGCGCCTTCTCGCGGTGGGCTGCTGAAGTCCTCTCGGTTCTTCTTGGTGACGTCGCACTGCAGCGTCATCTTATCCAGCGGCCACTCGTTCTTTCGGGCCATAGACTGCATGATGGCGGTCAGGAAGGACTGCGGGTTGAAGAATCCGGCCAGCCACACGGCGGACGGCAGAGCAAAGTCACCGGTCCAGGTCTCCAGCTCTTTAATACGGCTGAGAAGGTCCACAAACCAGCCTGCCAGGCCGGCCATGGAGGGGTAGGCTCTTTTGGTCCAGGAATCGGGCACTTGGTCCAGGTAAATGGCATTTTGTAAATTCTCCATGTCGCTGGTCATGGTCAGCTCACCCTGGAAGACATGGGGGGATGGAAAAGGCGTTGAGATATATCAGTTTTTTTCCAGGCAGATATAAAAAGACACAAAAGTAATGCAGTTCAGTAATTATTACATTCATGTTTTTTTTTTATTATTATTGTAAGTAACTGAAATTGACATGTTTTCAGCCTCTTGTTGTCCTTATAAAGCAAAACGTATGCCCCGTACACACGATCGGACTTTCCGACAACAAAACCGTGGATTTTTGTTTGAAGGTTGTCGGCTCCACCTTGTCTTGCATACACACGGGTCACACAAATGTTGGCCAACAATTACGAAGGTAGTGACGTACCAGACGTACGTGATATCTCCATTACCAACGCTAGTTTAACAAGACCGAGCGCTTGCGGCTAGTCCTTGATCCGGAGAATGCGCGTTCGTACTTTGGACTTTTGTCCGACGCACTTGTGTACACACGATCGGAAAGTCTGACAGGCATTTGTTGGCGGAAAATTTGAGAACCTGCTAGCCAACATTTGTTGGCGGAAAAGGCCGACAACAAATGTCCGATGGATGGAGCGTACACACGGTCTGAATTACTGCCGACGAGCTCACATCCAACATTCCCCATAGGAAAATCCGATCGTGTGTACGCGGCATTAGACTATAAGAGGGAGGGGCAAGGACTGGAGCCAATGAATGTACTGCATGTAAAATGCATTGACAGAAGGAAAAGTAGTAGACATGTGCACAACAAAAAAAAATTTTTATTTTCGTTTCGTTTTTTTTCGTTTCTGTTGATTCGTAACGATTCGTAAATTCGTAAGAGTTATTTTTTCGTTGATTCGTTTTTTCGTTAAATTTTCGTTTATTTGTTTATTCGAAATTCGGACGCATTCGTATTTATTCGTACATTCGCAGATTCGTAATCGGAGCATAATTCATAATTTTATGTAATGTGTATGCTTTTATTACATTTTAATAATTTACTAATCGAAAAAAAAAAGTTACTAATCGAAAAAAAAAAAGTTACGAATGTACGAATTTTTTCGTTCAATCCATTCGAAGCACGTTAAGCAGCGCCATTGTAAGAGACACGGAAAATTACCAATTCAACAAAAAAAAAAAAGTTAACGAATGTACGAATTTTTTCGTTCATTTTCGTTGTTCCTGTTTTCGTTTTTCGGATTTTCTTCATTCGTACATTCGTTGTTTCTAATTATTTTTTTTCGGATTTTCGTTGTTTTTCGGATTCGTTCATTCGTACGAAAACGAACGAACGAACGAAAATAACAAAGAAAAACGAAACGAATTGCATATGTCTAAAAAGTAGAGAGATGACCTGAAGCTGCTCTTTTACTGTCCATTCAGGAGACTTCTTCTACAGTTTATAACAAAAAAAGGGGTGTCATCGACAGACAGAGCTGTGTAAATCTCAGGACTGGATGGAAAAAATACAAATCCATCAGGAGGAAAACAGCCTCCATATACTGTATGTACATTACCTGTATATTTTGCTGATTGCATGGAGTCTACCCTTAAAATTGCTCTTCTCTAGCTACGGACCCCCCCCCCCCCAAATTATACTTTCTCTAATAAGGAAGCAATATTTACCTTAATCCGTGGTCATGATGCACCGGGTCCTGAGTCTTCTCTCTTCCTCAGATTGGGAAGGCCCTTATTGGATGCCCATGTCGCTGCCTGTTTTACCCGTTTAGTTGGACCCTCGACATTCTGAGACTCATTACGGGGCGTTGGCTTTTTCTGGGTTATGAGCTACACTGGAAGCCATACATTCCCCATCGGTGGTCATCGAGGTCAGGTACTGGATGGGTTTGTTTAGAATTGGTGAAATAACCAGTTGACTACAGAGCTGGGTGACCGCCGGGTAAAAAACGGCTTTTGGAGGGAAGCGGTGAATTACATTTTTGCATGGAGATGCGCTCTAAGTGGAAGTTCAGACGAAACCTAACTAAGGCCCCTTTCACACCGGGGCGTTTTTTCATGCGGTGCAGCGCTAAAAATAGCGCCTGTTCACCGCATGAAAAAATCCTGCCCCATTCACTCCAGTGTGAAAGCCGGCGGGCTCTCACACTGGAGCGGTGCGCTAGCAGGATGACAAAAAAAGTCCTGCTAGCAGCATCTTTGGAGCGGGATAGGAGCTCCTATACCGCTCCTTCCCATTGATTACAATGGGACACTGCGGTGAAACCGCGGCAATACCGCCGCAAAGCGCCGCTACGGTGGCGCTCTGCGGGGGGTGTTTAACCCTTTTTACGGCCGCTCGCGGGGGGTAAAACCGCACCGCGAGCGGCCGAAAACCGCGGTGAAAACTACGGTAAATCAGCGCTAAATATAGCGCTGCTTTACCGTCACCGCGGCTCACCGCCCCAGTGTGAAAGGGGCCTAAGGCTAAACCTACTTTTTTTTTAGACTGTGGTAGACATGTGCAATTAGTTTTGTTCCAAATTCTTTTTTTTTACGAATTTTGACAAATTCGTTAATTCCGAATTTCCGAATGTTTCAATTTCTGAATTTCAAAATTTGCGAAATTATGAATTTCCGAAATTTCCGAATTTTGAATTTGCGATTTTCAAATTTCCGAATTCCGAATTTTCGTACTTTTGAAAATTCGAAAATCTGAAAAAAAAAGAAAGAAAATCTGTAATTCTAAATAATAACTAACTAACTATTAAATTATAGGTATTGGAATTCCCTTTCAAATTTGGCTGTTAGTGAAGGTAACGAGTACGAATTTATCCAAAGATACGAATTATCTGAAATAACGAATGCCGCATCTAACCAAATGGAACGTAATGATCTAATAATAATAAATAATAATAATAAAAACCTTTTTATTATTATTAAGTATTTATTTATTAATTATTTTATTATTCATTTGTTCCGTTCCATTTGTATAGATGCGGCATTATTTCAGATAATTTGTAACTTCGGATAAATTCGTACTCGTTAATTTAATAGTTATTAAACTGATTTTTTTTTTTTTTTCAGATTTTCAAATTTTGGGATTTTCAAATCTTTGAATTCCCGAATTCAGAAAATCCGAAAGTCTGAAAATTCGGAATTCCGAAAAACCGAAATTCGAAATTCGGAATTTTAGAAAATTCGGAATTTAGAAAATTCGGAATTCGGAATTTAGAAAATTCGGAATTTAGAAAATTCGGAATTTAGAAAATTCGGAATTTAGAAAAATTCGGAATTTAGAAAATTCGGAATTTCGATGATTCGTAAATCCGAAAAATAGAAATGTGAAAATTCCAGAAATTTCCGAAATTCGGAGTTCCGAAAGTCTGAAAATTCGGAAATTCTGAAAAAACGAAATTTGAAAAACCGACATTTCGAAGATTCGGAAGTTCGAAGATTCGGAAGTTCGAAGATTCGGAAGTTCGAAGATTCGGAAGTTCGAAAATTCTGAAATTTGGAATTTCGGAAATCCGAAAAATAGAAATGTGAAAATTTCGGAATTTTCAAATTTCCGAACTTTTGAATTTTCGATTTTCCGAAAAAAGCAAAAAACAAATGATACAAAAATGAACACATTTTTTGTCAGTGCACACGTCTAGCCTGTGGTAGCAGGAAAGAAAATCACTCGATTCCCCCATCAACACAGTCCGTGTTGCGTTCCCCCTGGTGGGGGAGGCGTTATCCCTGCCAGGAGAGCACACAGTGATTATTGCTAGCGGTTATTGGCACTGGCAAGAATGGAAAGTCCGACATGCTGGTTGTACCCAACTTGAATGATCATCTTGGGTACAATCAGCCTGCCCCCATACATGGTTTGATTCTCGGCTTGTCCCTGGTGTACTGGCCAAGGTTTGAACCGTCTGTGGTTGGCTTTCGGTTATTCTAGGCTACCCTGTAAAGAAAAGATCCTCACCTATTTTGAAGCTGATCCAGTTGGGTCTCCAGTGGTGGCTTCTGTATACAGGAGAGATCGCCGACAACGGCTGGAAATGCTTGGGAGATCACGTCACCCATAGGCTTACCTAGAGGCACCCGTTTTTTGGCTGTCCCTCCTCTACAAAGAAGTCGCCGCTGACGGTTGGTAGTCCTGGGACCGGACCAGAGGCTTCAGAATAGGTAAGTATACACATATTTTTATAACAGGGTCAGGTAGAGAAGTCTAATACCGCGTACACACGGTCGGACTTTCCGACGGGAAATGTTCCATGTGAGCTTGTTGTTCGAAAGTCCGACCGTGTGTACGCTCCATCGAACATTTGCTGTCGGAATTTCCGCCAACAAATGACTGACTTGTATAGCGCTACCTATGTGAACTGAATCGCCTCAGGGCGCTTTTTACCACTGGTGTCCATCTGTGGTATAGTGCGGTCCTTGCCCTGTGGGGTCCCGACACGCTTGAGAGCAGGTTCTCAAATTTTCAGCCAACAAAACGTTGTTGTCGGAAAGTCCGATCGTGTGTACACAAGTCCGTAGAACAAAAGTTCACGCATGCTCGGAATCGAGCAGAAGAGCCGCACTGGCTATAGAACTTGCTTTTTCTCGGCTCGTCGTACGTCACGGCGTTCCCACGTTGGTAACTTTTGGCCAACATTTGTGTGACTGTGTGTATGCAAGACAAGTTTGAGCCAACATCCTTCGGAAAGAAATCCAGGGTTACGTTGCCGGAAAATCTGATCGTGTGTCCGGGGCATTAGAATGGGGGTCGGAGTAGGTTTAGCCTTGGATAGGTTTTTGCCTGAACTTCCACTTTAAGGCCCCTTTCACACTGGGGCGGGAGCCGCGGCGACGGTAAAGCAGCGCTATTTTTAGCGCTGCTTTACCGTCGTTTTAGCCGTGGTATTCGGCCGATCGCGGGGTGGTTTTACCCCCGCGAGTGGCCGAAAAAGGGTTAAAATCCCCCGTAAAGGTCCGCCGTAGCGGCACTTTGTGGCGGTATTGCCACGGTATTACCGCGGTGTCCCATTGAAATCAATGGGTAGGAGCGGTGAATACACGGCTCCTATACCGCTCCAAAGATGCTGCTTGCAGGACTTTTTTTGCCGTCCTGCTAGCGCACCGCTCCAGTGTGAAAGCCCGCCGGCTTTCACACTGGAGTGAATGGGCCCGGTTTTTTCAGGCGGTGTACAGGCGCTATTTTTAGCGATGTACCGCCTGAAAACTGCCCCAGTGTGAAAGGGGCCTAATACCCCTTTCACACTGGGGCGTTTTTCAGGCGCTTTAGCGTTAAAATAAGCGCCTGTAAAGCGCCTAAAAGAAGCCGCAACTGCAATCCCAATGTGCTTTCACACTGAGGCGCTGCGCTGGCAGGGCGTCCAAAAAAAAGTCCTGCAAGCAGCTTCTTTGCAGCGCTTTTGGAGCGGTGAATACACGGCTCCTAAAGCGCCCCCTTCCCATTGAAATCAATGGGAAGTGCCTGCAAAGCGCTTTTTGGAGCGGCGCTTTGTGGGCGCTTTTAACCCTTTATTTGGCACTAGCAGGGGTTAAAAGCGCCCCACTAGCACTCAAAAAATGCTGGTAAAGCGCCGCTAGTTTAAGCGGCGTTTTCGGGCGCTGGCAGTGTGAAAGGGCTCTTAAAGCACTCGGGCTTCCACATTGGGATTGCAGATGAGGCTTCTTTTAAGCGCTTCACAAGCGCTTTTTTTTAACGCTAAAATGCCTGAAAAACGCCCCAGTGTGAAAAGGGGTCTAAGGCCCCTTTCACACTGGGGCGTTTTTCAGGCGGTACAGCGCTAAAAATAGCGCCTGTTCACCGCCTGAAAAAATCCGGCCCCTTTAACTCCAGTGTGAAAGCCGGCGGGCTTTCACGCTGGAGCGGTGCGCTAGCAGGACGGCAAAAAAAAAG
Organism: Lithobates sylvaticus; assembly: GCA_028564925.1. Classification (NCBI taxonomy): domain Eukaryota; kingdom Metazoa; phylum Chordata; class Amphibia; order Anura; family Ranidae; genus Lithobates; species Lithobates sylvaticus. Next base: position 200,363,634 of record CM053037.1, on the reverse strand, counting down.
TCCTGCTAGCAGCATCTATGGAGCGGTATAGGAGCGGTGTATTCACTGCTCCTTCTAATTGATTTGAATGGGAAACCGCGGCAATACCGCCGTTACGGCGGCGCTCTGCGGGGGTGTTTAACCCTTTTTCGGCCGCTCGCGGGGGTGTAAAACCGCACCGCGAGCGGCCGAATACCGCGGTTAAAACAACGGTAAAGCATCGCTAAATATAGCGCTGCTTTACCGTCACCGCGGCTCCCCGCCGCAGTGTGAAAGGGGTCTAAGTGATTCCCTCTCCACCCCTCGGAAGTACCCCTAGGTGTGCCAAGCTGTGCTTCTTTAGACTATGGATATAGATTTTTGTTACCTTCAGTCCCAGGTTGAGCTCTTTGAGTGACCGTTTGATCTCGCTGGTCAGCATATTCATCCGCTCGCACTCTTGGAAGGCCACTACGATGTAGGGCGTCCTCTCCTCCGCCTTGGCCATAAGTTCAGCGAGGTTGAACCCTTCCGGGAGCCTCTCTAAAATTTCGTCCAGTGTGGCTTTTACCTAGAAAAAGGAACAAAAAAAAAGAAACGTCCTTGTTTATACCGCGGACTTGTGTTGGGCTCGCCAGCTGCACAGCCCCCTCCCCCGCTCTTATGCTCTGTGATATACAGCCTAGATTGTGCTATGCCTGCCCTGCCGATGGTTGTATAAATGGGCTCCTTTCATCTCCAGAACACAATCCACATCCGACCTTCATGGATACTCAATGACCTTCATGTAAGAGGCCAATAAACTGAGCCGGTTAAGCTACACGACTCTGTTATGGAGCACAAAAGGATCCATTAACCGTAGACAGCAATTCATTATCTGGCGGTCGGGTCACTGGGAAACATGGCCGATCTGAGAGAGGCGCGATGAAGAGATCCAGTCTGTGATATGTATATAGAGCCGCATATCAGGATGAAGTCTCTTCTACAGCAGCTTATTGATGTGGAAATTACACTTCGACCCGCAAGTCCAAACAAGCCCGACCCGAGTTATACCGGCACTCAATAAGTTCACACGTCTCGGCGGGAAGGTATTATTTGCACTGTAGCGGGGGGGGGGGGGGGGGGCAGGATTTAGCCTGAGCTTCACAAACAAACACCCTTTACAAATAAGTCATCCATCTACTGCTGTACAAACAATAGAGTCCCAGGATCAGAGGCGGCCCGGAATGCATGAGGACCATAGAGAGGACCATAGAGACTCATAGTTAGTAAGGTTGAATAAAGACCCCCTGTACATAAGTATCACAGACTCCACATCACAGGAGCCTGTGAAACTTATGTACATGGGAGGAGCCTGTGATACTTATGTACATAGGAGGAGCCTGTGATACTTATGTACATAGGAGGAGCCTGTGATACTTCTGTATGTGGGAAGAGCCTGTGATACTTATGTACGTGGGAGGAGTCTGTGATACTTATGTACATAGGAGGAGCCTGTGATACTTCTGTATGTGGGAAGAGCCTGTGAAACTTATGTACATGGGAGGAGCCTGTGATACTTATGTACATAGGAGGAGCCTGTGATACTTATGTACATAGGAGGAGCCTGTGATACTTCTGTATGTGGGAAGAGCCTGTGATACTTATGTACGTGGGAGGAGTCTGTGATACTTATGTACATAGGAGGAGCCTGTGATACTTCTGTATGTGGGAAGAGCCTGTGAAACTTATGTACATGGGAGGAGCCTGTGATACTTATGTACATAGGAGGAGCCTGTGATACTTCTGTATGTGGGAAGAGCCTGTGAAACTTATGTACATGGGAGGAGCCTGTGATACTTATGTACATAGGAGGAGCCTGTGATACTTCTGTATGTGGGAAGAGCCTGTGATACTTATGTACGTGGGAGGAGTCTGTGATACTTATGTACATAGGAGGAGTCTGTGATATGTATGTACGTTTGAGGAGCCTGTGATACTTATGTACATAGGAGGAGTCTGTGATATTTATGTACGTGGGAGGAGCCTGTGATACTTATGTACGTGGGAGGAGCCTGTGATACTTATGTACGTGGGAGGAGCCTGTGATACTTATGTACGTGGGAGGAGCCTGTGATACTTATGTACGTGGGAGGAGCCTGTGATACTTTTGTACGTGGGAGGAGCCTGTGATACTTATGTACGTGGGAGGAGCCTGTGATACTTATGTACGTGGGAGGAGCCTGTGATACTTATGTACGTGGGAGGAGCCTGTGATACTTATGTACGTGGGAGGAGCCTGTGATACTTATGTACATGGGAGGAGCCTGTGATACTTCTGTACGTGGGAGGAGCCTGTGATACTTATGTACGTGGGAGGAGCCTGTGATACTTATGTACGTGGGAGGAGCCTGTGATACTTATGTACATGGGAGGAGTCTGTGATACGTATGTATGTGGGAGGAGCCTATACTACTTATGTGCATGGGAGGAGCCTATGATACTTATGTACGTGGGAGGAGCCTCTGATACGTATGTGGGAGGAGCCTCTGATACTTGTGTACATGGGAGGAGCCTGTAATTCTTCTTATGTACATGGGAATTTTTTGTTTTTAATAAATTTGCAAAGATTTCAAACTTCTCTCACGTGGTCATTATGGGGGATTGTTTGTAGAATTTTGAGGAAAATAATGAATTTAATCCATTTTAGAATAACGCTGTAACATAACAAAATGTGGAAAAAGTGCTGTGGATACTTTTCAGATTCTCTGTATATGGGAAAAAAATCAAAAACAATTATTTCGCACAGCAGTGTTGTCACCCTGTGGACAGGGTAGTCGTAGATTGACTTGTAGTTTAACAAATAGATTTTTGCGTTTGCGAAAAAAAAATAAAACATTTCTTGAAGCTCAGTGAAGGACACAGGAATTCAGAAACAGTCAGGTTATACTGCCGTCTATACGCCGGTTATACTGAAGAGTCCCACGTCTGGGAGGAGACTTTCCTTGGAAAGATAATCTAAGCCCGGAGTGAAGAGTGAAGAGTCTGTTCCAACTCTGAATCTTTGACTGTTCCCTCATCAGAAGATTGTCTAGGTATGCCACAATGAGGATGCCCTGGGAGCGAGGGTGGCACATGAGATGGCTCCTTGGCAATACCCAAGGTGCAGAGGATTAGCCCGAATGAAAGGGATCCACACCACAGCCTAGGACTCACTGTTGTGCTGGAAAAAATGGGGACATGTGGGTAAGTGTCCTGGATGCCCACAAAGACCAGAAGGAGAGACTATAACAGACCCCATAGGTCATATAGAATGAAACTTTTTTGGTCTCAAGATCTAAGATGGGGTGGTTTGGAAACTTTGAACAGGTTATGGAAAAACCTCAGGAATCTTTGTGCCACGGGGACTGTGGCAATGACGCCCTGCCCCAGGAAACCCTCTAGGGTGACATAGAGAATTGCTAATCTGTATGCTCACACAGACAGGTCGGAAGGAATGGAACAAGTAGGGGGTTTGGGAGAGAAAATCTAGCATGTAGCTCTCTCTAAACCTCCTCCTATCCCAAGGCATCTGAGATATTGGTTTTCCAAGTGTCCACAAATGCTAACAGGCATCCCCCTACTTTGGAGGTGGGGGTGCCCCTTCATGGTGAAGAGGAAATATCTGAGGGTTAGGACTTGGAAGTCCAGGTTTTGCGGGCAGACTTGGGTTTGACTTTGGAAGAGGAGGCCTGAAAATAATGAAAAGGGCCCTTCTTGGCCTCTCTCAATAGGCGAGTCTTCCCAGACTGAACCCTAGGCTTTTTCTGCTGGGGAAGATGGGTACTTGATGAGGGTATAAGGAGAAGTTCCAGTGGAGCCTTATCCATCAAACGGCATGCAAAACAAACACTTTATCCAAAGAGCTCTCCTTATGGTCACTGGCAGGAGGCCCATCTGGGAAACGAGACGACAGGTTGCACTGCGGGGCCCGTCAGAGAGAATAGAGTCCTTGAAGGGTCTTCCCACTATTCACTGATGGGGTCTTTAAAGCCAGGTGCCTCCTCCACAGGGAATGGCTAACATTTGGTGGTAGACCCACAAAGGGGGGCAGTCCACTTCTTAATAAAGTCCTCCCCAAATTGGGTACAAAGCTGATAAATGCTTGGGAGGGGCAAACTGGGGAGGTCACCCTTCTTCAAGTCTCCGGGTGCACCAGAAATATCTTTGCAGATTTGGAAGCCCTAAAAGAGCTCAGACTGGAGGCAGAGCTGATAGAAGCTTCAGGCTGATCCTCAAGTATTAATGTGATGTGCGCTATGTTACCGATAGGCAGATAAGATTGGGATTCTGCAGGAGAAGGTGTGGAAGTGACTCTGCGGTTGGAGTCATCAATCACATGTGCTGTTCGGCTCACAAAATCCTGCATAACTGCAGTCAATTCCTTTTGGGATAGCGCCAAAGAGGTGGCAACAACCGACAGGCAAAGGAAGACGTTGAGGATGGCTTTGACTTTAGCAGAGGGAAAAAAACATAAGCCAACGCTGGGACCGTTGGTAAAGCGTGTACTGGAGCCACCCGATACAGCAGGACTGACCCCATGGGGGTTGATTTGCTAAAACTGGTGCAAAATCTGCTGCAGCACTGCGTAGAAACCAATCGGCTTCCCAATTTTTCTTTTGTCAAAGCTTGAATGAATGAATCATTTGTATAGCGCTACAATGCGAACTGAATCGCCTCAAGGCGCTGTATTGGTGCTTTGTTGTCAAGCTTCTTAGAAGAGGTGGTCTTGAGTTTTTTCCTGAAGGCCTGATGGTTTTCTTCCATGCGGATGGCGGTCGGTAGAGCGTTCCATAGCCGTGGTCCTTGGACTGCGAATCTCCGTTCCCCCCTTTGATTTGTAGCGGGATTTGGGAATGAGGAGGAGATTTTGGTTAGACGATCGAAGAAAGCTTAATTGAACAAACTCAAGTTAGGCCCCTTTCACACTGGGGCGTTTTTCATGCGGTGCAGCGCTAAAAATAGCGCCTGTTCACCGCATGAAAAAATCCTGCCCCTTTAACTCCAGTGTGAAAGCCGGCGGGCTTTCACACTGGAGCGGTGCGCTAGCAGGATGAAAAAAAAAGTCCTGCTAGCAGCATCTTTGGAGCGGGATAGGAGCGGTGTGTTCACCGCTCCTATACCGCTCCTTCCCATTGAAAAGAATGGGAGACCGCGGTAAAACCGCGGCAATACCGCGGTTACCGCGGTAATACAGCGGCTACGGCGGCGCTCTGCGGGGGTGTTTAACCCTTTTTCGGCCGCTCGCGGGGGGTAAAACGCACCGCGAGCGGCCGAAAACCGCGGTGAAAACGACGGTAAAGCAGCGCTAAATATAGCGCTGCTTTACCGTCACCGCGGCTCACCGCCCCGGTGTGAAAGGGGCCTAAGAAGCTGATTGGTTACCATGCACAGCTGCAACAAAAAAATTGCACTCTCCAGTTTTAGTAAATCAACTCCTATGTGTCTAGAACTGGGCATGGCACTGGGCAAAGTGGAAAGTAGACATGTGCAATTCGTTTCGTTTTTTTTTCGTTATTTTCGTTTTTTTTGGTTCGTTCGTTTTCGTACGAATGAACGAATCATTCGAATTGTACGAATCCGAATAACGAATCGTAACGAATCATTCGAATCGAACGAATCCGAAAAACAACGAAAATCCGAAAAAAAACAAATTAGAAACAACGAATGTACTAATGAAGAAAATCCGAAAAACGAAAACGAACGAAAAAATTCGTACATTCGTAACTTTTTTTTTTTGTTGAATTGGTAATTTTCCGTGTCCCTTACAATGGCGCTGCTAAACGTGCTTCGAATGGATTGAACAAAAAAATTCGTACATTCGTAACTTTTTTGGATTCGTAACTTTTTTTTGGATTCGTAACTTTTTTTCCGATTCGTAACTTTTTTTTCAATTCGTAACTTTTTTTAAATTCGTAACTTTTTTTTTTTTTTTTTCGATTTGTAATTTTCGTGTCTCTATTGAACAAAAAATTCGTAACTTTTTTTTCGATTCGTAACTTTTTTTAAATTCGTAACTTTTTTTTTTTTTTTTCGATTTGTAATTTTCCGTGTCTCTATTGAACCAAAAAATTCGTAACTTTTTTTCGATTCGTAACTCTTTTTTTTCGATTCGTAACTCTTTTTTTTCGATTCGTAACTTTTTATTTTCGATTCGTAACTTTTTTTTCAATTCGTAAATTATTAAAATGTAATAATAGCATACACATTACATCAAATTATGAATTATGCTCCGATTACGAATGTTACGAATGTACGAATAAATACAAATGCGTCCGAAAATTAAACTAACCAAAAACCGAATCAACGAAAAAATAACTCTTACGAATTGTTACGAATCCGAACGACGACGACGACTTACGAATGTACGAATCGTTATAAATCGACGGAAACGAAAAAAACGAAACGAAAATAAAACAAATTTTTTTGTTGTGCACATGTCTAGTGGAAAGCAACTTAGCTTAGGGTACAAGGCTCAGGGCTTAGTTACCCACAATCCTGGGTGCTGGGTAGCAGATATAGGGTCAGGTGGCCAAGTGAATGGCAGGACAGGGTATGGGGGGGAGTAGGTCTCTGTCTGTCCACCCAGCAGATGACATCAATGCTCAGTCCCTCAGCATTTAACCCTTTTCATGGTAAACTGGCAGAAACAGGAATGTTAAATGGGGCCCAGTGGTCCTATGAATGAGGTATCTCCCAGTGCTTCAGTCTGACCGACCTTACAAAGCGAACATTTAAAGACGGGGAACCGGGGGCCGAAGAGACGGGGTACAAATCACAAGAACAGAGATGCAAATACTTCAGCACGCCAAACATTTCACATACATAGCATTACAGCCAAACTGCTATATGCACAGGTGAATGGCAGGGTGCCAAGGCATCTGATTGATACCAGCTGACCCATTGCGGCCCCCAGGGATGAGGTGGGGCTGTGCATAAAGTTCAGTACAAAACTCCCCTGCAGCCAAACTGACATTGTCACGTTAGTCAGTCGCACATCTCATATGTGATTGAAAATCGGGCTGAGCACTTCCTGCAGTTATATCTTTGGTCTTTTATCCCTTTGTAGCTCTGTGACCGGGTCCTTGTCTCCTCTGCCTGGACATAGCAAGACAAAGCCAATCCTATACAAGGGATACCAGCTGTGTGTAGAAGATTGTAGAACTTAGCCCGGACCCCTGATATCTAAAGTTGCACCAAAGTAACCCAACTAGTAAGGTGGGGAGTCCAACGCTGGCAATGGAAGACTAAAAGAATAGGCTTTGAAATGTGAAATTCAGCGAATGGTGGAGCGGATCTTTCCATTCCCAGAAAATTGGGTAGAAATGTATCTAAAAACAAGAGAGAGGCACATCAAAGGGTAGACAGATCAAAAAATAGGCTGATTAAGCCAAGCGAATGTGTGGGCATGGCTGAGGCCACATCACTGCCTAGAGCAGCCATTCTCAACCAAGGTTCCTCCAGAGGTTGTTAGGGGTTCCTAGAGGTGTGGCTGATGAACCACCTTTTTGATGGTACCTACAGAGTTCGAGGTTCAGCATCACTTAGCAAAGCCACCAGCATGACACCAAATAATATATTTTTAGCTGTCCTTAACCACTTCAATACCGTACACTGTCATATGACGTCCTCGGATTCCCGGCCGCCTGGGGGGCGCGCGCGCCCGCGGCATCGCTCGGGACCCGGTGCGAGTGCCCGGCGGCCGCGATGTCCGCCGGGGCACCCGCGATTGCCCGTTAAAACAACGGGACCGTGCGGGACCATGGAGCTGTGTGTGTCCTGTCAGCGGGAGAGGAGACCGATCATGTGATCCCAGTACGGAGTAACACATGATCGGTCTTCTCCCCTCGAGTCCCCTCCCCCCACAGTTAGAATCACTCCTATAGGGACACACATTAACCCCTACAGCGCCCCCTAGTGTTAACCCCTTCCCTGCCAGTCACATTTACACAGTAATCAATGCAATTTTATAGCAACGATCGCTGTGTAAATGTGAATGGTTCCAAAAATGTGTCCGAAGTGTCCGCCGCAATGTCGCAGTCACGAAAAAAAAAAAATCGCAGATCGCCGCCATTACTAGTAAAAAAATAAAAAAAAATTCAATAAATCTATCCCCTATTTTGTAGACGCTATAACTTTTGTGCAAACCGATCAATATACGCTTATTGCGATTTTTTTTACCAAAAATATGTAGAAGAAATACGTATCGGCCTAAACTGAGGAAAAAAATTGTTTTTTTAAAAAAAAAATGGGATATTTATTATAGCAAAAAGTTAAAAATAGTGTTTTTTTTCAAAATTGTCGCTTTTCTTTTGTTTATAGCGCAAAAAATAAAAAACGCAGAGGTGATCAAATACCACAAAAGAAAGCTCTATTTGTGGGAAAAAAAAGGACGTCAATTTTGTTTGGGTGCAACGTCGCACGACCGCGCAATTGTTAGTTAAAGCGACGCAGTGCCGAATCGCAAAAAGTGCTCTGGTAAGGAAGGGTAAAAAATGGCCCGGTGCTGAAGCGGTTAAGGGTGGCATTCTGAGCACCACTTAAGGGGGGTGTGACAGACCTAGCCAGGACAGAGGCTGTTGGAGGGGACTGAATGCGAGCCTATTGCCTTGCGATTATGGGCCCTGGCATTTGGGGGAACGGTGCTATTTGAGCTGCATGCCTGGGGACCCCTGAGCTGGTGTTACTTGGATTCAGGTCCATGCTGGCCCCCCAAGACACAGACTCTGTATATGTATTTGGCATATTAGCAAGAGACTGAATGGCACTGTTGGGACACAAGCTGTCAGATGCTAATGTCATGAACTCCAGCCAGCCTGTCTGTTGTGTAAATGAGTATAGTCTGGCTTGTAGGAGTGTTTCACCTATTGTTGTGTGTGCAAATTAACCCTGCAATTGAATAAAGGAGTCCAGTGTTGATTAAGATAATTAGCTCATGCTAATTAGGTTAGGTTTTAGTCATCTGGCTGTATAAATTTGTGTGACATGTCAAATAAAGATTATTCCTGATGTACTCCAAGACTAGTGTTGTCTAGTTCTTGGGGGCTCCTATAGCCAGATCCATTGGACTCATGTTCCAGGACTTAGGAAGCGGTATACTGATGGAAGCTTCCGTCACAGGGGGCATTCTTCCTATTGGCCACCAGTATAAGGGGCATTCTTCCTATTGACCCCTGATAAATTGGTTTTAGTAGGGGTTCCTCAAGACCTGAAAATTATTTTTGGGGTTCCTCCAGGGTTAAAAGGTTGAGAAAGGCCGGCCTAGAGTCTTTGTTGCGGGTGATCCAAACTCAAACCCATAAATTCTTCAATATTCTTCCCACAGGGAATGAAGATGTGACACCTCAAAGAAGGAACCAGAACCTTCAAGGTGCCCATGAAGCCAAGATCAAGATTATACGTCTGAAACTTAGTGCTGCTTGTATGGGGATTAAGGTCCAGGTCAGGGTTTCATTAAACCCTATAGGGTTCTTCCAGAGGTTTCTAGGGGCTCCCTGAGCAATTTCAGCCTTTCAGGTAAGTTATCTGTAAGGTGGTAATTCTACCCAATGTCCACAAATGTAAGGAGCATTTCTTCCACTGACCATCACGCTGATGTATCATGAGCAGTGATGTAAGTAACTGAGTTAAAATAAACTGAGTTACCTAACGCAGTTACTTTAGAGGGTAACGAGTATCTAACTGATTACTTTTCCCCTCATGGTAACTCAGTTCCCATTACTTTGGCTTAGTTACCGCAATTACATCTTCCGCCACTAGATGGCAGTAGTGTAATTCCGGTGTCCTGCCGAAAAAGTTCCCCTGCCGGATAAGGACCCCCTGTACTGCGCAGGCGCAGCACTTGCGCAGTACGAAGGACTACGGAGCTTCCCGAAAATTGCCGAACCTAAACAGCTCTGAGTGAACTCTACACCGCGCAGGCGCAGTTAACATATAATTGTACGGGGCGATGCCGCACGCTCCTGATGCTCGTGCTACTCTGAAAGGGGCGTCTATTGTGTAACTAAGGGGCGGGTCTAGTATTACTGTAACCAAGGGGGCGCATTTATTATTATTGTTATATATCGAGCTCCGCCCATTAATTTAACATTCGCCCTCTTCTGTAGCCATCCGCCCCTTACACGATATAATAATAATAGACCCGCCCTTACACGATATAATAATAATAGACCCGCCCCTTACACAATATAATAATAATAGACCTGCCCCTTACACGATATAATAATAATAGACCCGCCCCTTACACGATATAATAATAATAGACCCGCCCCTTACACGATATAATAATAATAGACCCCCCCTTACACTGTATAATAATAATAGACCCGCCCCTTACATGATATATTAATAATAGACCCGCCCCTTACATGATATAATAATAATAATAGACCCGCCCCTTACATGATATAATAATAAAATACTCGCCCCTTACATGATATAATAATAATAGACCCGCCCCTTACATGATATAATAATAATAGACTCGCCCCTTACACGATATAATAATAATAGACCCGCCCCTTACACGATATAATAATAATAGACCCGCCCCATACACCATATAATAATAGACCCGCCCCTTACACCATATAATAATAATAGACCCGCCCCTTACACGATATAATAATAATAGACTCGCCCCTTACACGATATAATAATAATAGACCCGCCCCTTACACGATATAATAATAACAGACCCGCCCCTTACACGATATAATAATAACAGACCCGCCCCTTGCTTGCACTATAACAGATCTGCCCCTTGGGTAGAGTAATAATAGAGCAGCTCCTTGGTTACACGATATATAACCATAATAATAAATGCGCCCCTTACTTACACGTATAGAATATTAAAAAAAATCAGTTACTTTGCTGCGTAACTAATTACTTTTCCAATGTAGTAACTGAGTTACTAACACAATTACTTTTTGGGAGAAGTAATTTGTAACTTAACTAATTACTTTTTTAAAGTAAGATGACCAACACTGCTCATGAGTTGTAGCTATATTAATTTTAGTAGGTGTTCCCTAAGACTGTAAAGTTATTGTGAGGGTTCCTTTGTGTTGAATAAGTCTGGTGTAGATCCTAGGAGGTGTTTGTAATTACTGTACCTCTCAATAGCCGCTCTGCTAAATTGGATAGAAGGACTATTAGAAGTGAATTGCTTCTGCTGCCTGTTCTTTAAAGTAAAGCAAAGCAGTAACACGTACTAAAAACTATAAGCAGTACACATATTCATCCCTTATTAAGAAATATATACATAACATGGAATGGGACTTTGTATCGGCACCCAACACAACAGAAAATTGTATGAAATATATCTCTTCATTCAATACAGATAAAATAGTTATAGACAGTAAAAGTAAAAGATTGCAATCAAACTACATCAAGGGTTTAGAAAACATATCTAGATTCCATCACACAGAGATATCTTCAATATCAATCTGCCAACGATGTTAGCGCATTTCAACTCATAAAGAGTCTTCATCAGGGGGTAAACAATGAAGTCTAAAATATAAATATATATAAATTCCAACAACATTCTTTTTTGTGTGAATGTTATTGGAATTTATATATATTTATATTCCAAACTTCATTGTTTACTCCCTGATGAAGACTCTGAGTTGAAACACGTTGAGTTCAACACCATTGTCGGATTGATATTGAAGATACACTATATTGTCTTCCTGGGTATCTATGAGCAGAACGAATCACCTACCTTCTCTTCCCGTGTGACTCCTCCGCCCTCGCCCATGCTGCTGTCCCGAGGTTGCATCTCCAGCACTGTGCGGAACAGTTTTTCTGAGGTCTGGGTGAGGAAGCCGATCTCGGCGTTGGGGTGCAGGCCGTACAGGTAAGGAGACTCGGCTGGCAGCACGTCATCAATATACTGCAATGAGAAGGGGGAGCAGGAAAGTTGTCAGTGGTTGTCGCTGGGAGGAGGGGTGAAAGGGTTAAAGTTGCGCTCCACAATTAATAGGTTTGCTGTTTCACCAGAGAGCAGCCATACATGGAGCACATAACAGCATCGAATAGCAGAACAATGTAGATAACTGGAATCAGGGCCGGGACGGGGGGGGGGGCAGGAGAGGCGGCTGCCCTGGGCACTGTGGTATCATGTGAGGTGGGGGGAGGGCACCACGGGGAGATGGGAGGGTGGGGGATTTGTGCTGGGAGGGGGAAGTTGGATGGTGGCAGAGGATAAGAATACGAGGGCAAATTAGGAGGGGTGGTGGGAACGATGATTTGAGGGGGGGGGTTGTGTTGGATGGGGGGGAGAGGATTTGTACTAAGAGAGGGGATTTGGGGGGTCTGTGCAGAAAGAGGTGATACGGTAGAGGGAAATTGTGCTAGGAAGGGAATCTTCTTTTTTTGGGAGGGGGGGGGGGATTTGTGCTCATAGGGGGAATTTGAGAGGTAGAGGATTTGTGCTAGGAGGGGTGAATTTTTTTTTTTTTGGGGGGGGGGGGGGATTCGGTGAGAGAGAGCATGTGAGCTTGGAAGGGGAGGGGTGAAGATTTGTGCCGGCAGTTGGGATTTCAGATGGGGGGGGGGATTATGCTAGGAAGGGAATCTTCTTTTTTGTGAGGGGGGGGGATTTGTGCTAGAAGGGGAAATTTGGGTCAGAAAATTTGTGGTAGGAGGGGGAAATGGGAGTGGGGGGGGGGGGGATTTGTGCTCATAGGGGGAATTTGAGAGGTAGAGGATTTGTGCTAGGAGGGGTGATATTTTTTTTTGGGGGGGGGGGGATTTGGTGAGAGAGAGCATGTGAGCTTGGAAGGGGAGGGGTGAAGATTTGTGCCGGCAGTGGGGATTTCAGATGGGGGGGGGGGGTTATGCTAGGAAGGGAATCTTCTTTTTTGGGAGGGGGGGGTGGTAGAAGGGGAAATTTGGGGTAGGAGGGGGAATGTGTGGTAGGAGGGGGAAATAGGAGTGGGGGGTGATTTGAGCTCAGAGGGGGAATTTGAGGGGTAGAGGATTTGCGCTCAGATGGGGGTTTTTTTTGGAGGGGGGGGGATTTGGTGAGAGAGCATGTGAGCTTTGAAGGGGGATGGGGTGAAGATTTGTGCTGGCAGTGGGGGATTTCAGAGGGGGGGGGGGGTAGAATTTATGCTTCGGAGGTAAGTATGCAGATTAGTGGGGGGGGGTTTGCTGACACATAATGCTCATGGGGGGGTAGTTTGTTAGGTTTGCCCCATGCCCTAGATGACCTTGTCCCGGCACTGACTGGAATGCCCACAACCACAGAGCTCTGCTATAGGGTACTGCTATGTGCACTCAGGCGCTGGGCGTTAGTCTGAGGTCAGCCAGTTAATGGAACAGCATCTGTCAGACCTCACAAACTCCCATCAGCGGATTGGTCCTCAGACAAAAGAAAGTAGAGTTAAAGTGGTTGTAAACCTCCGACATGAAATCTGAACAAAGCACATCCCTCTATAGCAGGGAAATGCAATTAGCGGACCTCCAGCTGTTGCAAAACCACTGCCCCTGGGTGTCATCCTTGTGGTTGTCAGAGTCTTGCTATGCATGATGGGACTTGTAGTTCTGCAACAGCTGGAGGTCCCCTAATTGCATATCCCTGCCCTATAGTGTGTGCTTGTCTCAGTCCAGAGCACTAAGTGTCATTTCTCTCTGCTGCCTCCTTCCTCTGCTATCAGAATGAGTCATTTCTAACAAGTTTTCCTGACACCAAGAGATAAAAAGGTGACAGGGGAGGGATCTCCAGCACACAGCTTGTGATTGACAGCCTCAGATCTTTTCCTGTGAGCTTCCCTCCAATCAGCTCTCAGCTCTCTCCTTACTGATGTAACCTCAGCTCTCCGCCCCCTGCTTCTCAGACCGGAGGGATCCTGTGTAAATTCTCCACTTTGAATGGATGTAGGGGAAAGACAGCTATAGATAAACAGGTACAACTTATGTAGGAGAATCTCTGTGTATCACCTGAGGCCGGTCACTGCACTGGGGATATGGAGGGTTTACACTTTAAATAAGGAGACAAATCTTCCATTAGTAGGTCGGTACAATTCCAATGAATTAAAGGCAGATGGAGAATTATGGGAGGTGGCCATTGCTGACCTTCCCTTCGGTTGGACGGCTGACATTGGGACTCTCTGGCTTCAATGCTCTGTAAATCTCTGACCTGGAACAAGCAGATGAATAGTACGGACTTTGCTGGGTACATGCTTGTTCCAGGCCAGTGAAGGAACCATAGACGGCCCACAATGGCTTTCCTATAGGACTGGATATTCAGTGAGACCAGCAGTGACTGGTTCTCTTTACAACACCTCCATCCTTTATAATGGATGGTCCATTCCAGGAGGTGACCAGCTCAGCACAGAGCTTGGCGGCTCTACTGCGTATGTTGGCGATGGATCTGAGGTCATAATGGCGTACCTGATGGTAACCGTTGTAATCCGTGTTTCCGGGCACTGGGAATCCCGGGGCGAGGAACAGCTCTCCTTCCAGCATCTCCGGCTTGATGTACTCTTCCAGATACGTCCGGCAGAGGCGCCGATCCCAGTCATCCGTGATGTGACCGCCGTACATGATCTCGCCAAACAAATAGCGCAAGTCGTCATATGGGACCTGAGACACAAAGCAGACCGGGTGTGAAGGAATGCGGCATCAGCTGCCCGGGACACAGCTGGGCGATGTGCTCTGGTGCCCGGCCAACATGGAGGACGCTCATGTTCATTCAAGCAACCAGCCGCCTAAAAACAAGTATATTCAATGAGACTATCAGCAGCCAATCACATTTCAGCTTCCATTGAGCTGACTACAGGTGATTGGTTACCCCCATCATTTCTGTACTCTACATATTAAAGGGGAACTCCTAAAATGTAGTTCTTCAAGTGTGTGTGACACCACCACTAGGAAATCCCCGGGACTTCAATAATGAAATTTCTCCACCGAGTTCCCAGCTCCACCCATTTCCGGTTACCTTTACAGGGCGGTCTCTTTACCCGAGCAGGAGGAATGAACTAGTTTAGTTCTGAATTTGTAATTTCTGAAGTTTCTAAAATTTCAAATTTCTGAAATTTCTAAAATTTCAAATTTCTGAAATTTCTAAAATTTCAAATTTCTGAAATTTCCAAAATGTCCAATTTCAGAAATTGGACATTTTGGAAATTGGACATTTTGGAAATTGGACATTTCGGAAATTGGACATTTCGGACATTTCGGAAATTGGACATTTCGGACATTTCGGAAATTGGACATTTCGGACATTTCGGAAATTGGACATTACGGACATTTCGGAAATTGGACATTTCAGAAATTGGAAATTTCGGAAATTGGACATTTCGGAAATTTCGGAAATTGGACATTTCGGACATTTCGGAAATTTCAGAAATTGGACATTTCGGAAATTGGACATTTCGGACATTTCGGAAATTTTGGACATTTCAGAAATTTCAGAAATTGGACATTTCGGAAATTGGACATTTCGGAAATTGGACATTTCGGACATTTCAGAAATTTCAGAAATTGGACATTTCGGAAATTGGACATTTCGGACATTTCGGAAATTGGACATTTCAGAAATTTCAGAAATTGGACATTTCGGACATTTCGGAAATTGGACATTTCCGACATTTCGGAAATTGGACATTTCCGACATTTCGGAAATTGGACATTTCCGACATTTCGGAAATTGGACATTTCCGACATTTCGGAAATTGGACATTTCCGACATTTCGGAAATTGGACATTTCCGACATTTCGGATATTATGGACATTTCAGAAATTTCAGAAATTGGACATTTCGGACAATTCAGAAATTGGACATTTCGGAAATTGGACATTTCGGACATTTCGGAAATTGGACATTTCGGAAATTTCGTAAATTGGACATTTCGGAAATTGGACATTTCGTAAATTGGACATTTCCGACATTTCGGAAATTGGACATTTCCGACATTTCAGAAATTTCAGAAATTGGACATTTCGGAAATTGGACATTTTGGACATTTCAGAAATTTCAGAAATTGGACATTTCGGAAATTGGACATTTCGGACATTTCAGAAATTGGACATTTCGGACATTTCGGAAATTGGACATTTCGGACATTTCGGAAATTGGACATTTCGGAAATTGGACATTTCCGACATTTCGGAAATTGGACATTTCGGAAATTGGACATTTCGGACATTTCAGAAATTTCAGAAATTGGACATTTCAGAAATTGGACATTTCGGAAATTGGACATTTTGGACATTTCAGAAATTGGACATTTCGGACATTTCGGAAATTGGACATTTCCGACATTTCGGAAATTGGACATTTCCGACATTTCGGAAATTGGACATTTCCGACATTTCGGAAATTGGACATTTCGGAAATTGGACATTTCGGACATTTCAGAAATTTCAGAAATTGGACATTTCAGAAATTGGACATTTCGGAAATTGGATATTTTGGACATTTCAGAAATTTCAGAAATTGGACATTTCGGAAATTGGACATTTCGGAAATTGGACATTTCGGAAATTGGACATTTCGGACATTTCGGAAATTGGACATTTTGGACAATTCAGAAATTGGACATTTCGGACATTTCGGAAATTGGACATTTCGGAAATTTCGGAAATTGGACATTTCGGAAATTGGACATTTTGGACATTTCCGAAATTTCAGAAATTGGACATTTCGGAAATTGGACATTTCGGACATTTCGGAAATTGGACATTTCGGAAATTTCGGAAATTGGACATTTTGGAAATTGGACATTTCCAACATTGGACATTTTGGACATTTCGGAAATTGGAGGTTTCGGGAAAATTGGAAATCCAAAAATAAGAATGAAAATCTGAACATTCGAAAATCTGAAATAATAACTAATAATAAATATTAAATTATAGGTATTGGAATTTCCTAGTTATTATTTCGAATTTTACAGATTTTCTTTTTTTTTTTTGATTTTTTAATTTTCGAAAAAATCTGAAATTTGGAAATTTGAAAATTCGGAAATGTAAAAATCCAAAATTTGGGATTTGCGAATTCCGAATTTTTGAATTTTTCCGAAAAAAGCAAAAAACAAATGAAACGAAAACGAATACATTTTTTTTCAGTGCACATGTCTAGAATGAACCTCCCGTTAGGGAAGAACAGACCGATCTTTGGCTGTTTGGGGATTCGGAACGCCTAAACTTTCACCTATTTGGCCCACTGTCCGGCAGCAGCCCGGCATCACATATAGAAGCGCTATTTCTACTACTTCTATATACCATAGCTTCCCACTGTCAGTCATTCCCAAGGAAGCAGTGGGTGCCGCCACCGGCTACACCCCTAGCAACCGCTGACGTCACAAGCACATTGACTGGGAATCTCTGGCCACGTAAGGAAAGGGGCGGGGATAGCGGTGACTTATTTGGTTAATTACATCCCACCTTTCTCTTATATAGCCGATGACGGGTCGGGGAGCAGTAATTGGCCACGTGCACCGGAATTTTCTTGGGCATCATAACTGATGATGCATTTACAATGAGGGACATTTTGGGGGAGGGTTTATTATTAACCACTTGCTGACCGCACTATAGCCGAATGAGGACTACAAGGAGGCCGTCATATGACAGAAGACCCAACCCATTCCTACTTAGTCCAAAACGAAAAAAAAATTAATAAATCTGGAACTCGATCTCTCGGGAAAATTGAAGGAAGTTGGCCATTGTCTGGAATAGGGGAGAGCTGTGCACACCCTGACCCCCGGACAGTCCGGACCTCCCCCCGCTGTGCACACCCTGACCCCCCCGCTGTGCACAACCTGACCCCCAGACAGTCCGGACCTCCCCCCGCTGTGCACACCCTGACCCCCCCGCTGTGCACAACCTGACCCCCAGACAGTCCGGACCTCCCCCCGCTGTGCACACCCTGACCCTCCGGACAGTCCGGACCCCCCCCCCCCCCGCTGTGCACACCCTGACCCCCCCGCTGTGCACACACTGACCCCCCCGCTGTGTCCCCCCGCTATGCACACCCTGACCCTCCGGACAGTCCGGACCTCCCCCCGCTGTGCACACCCTGACCCCCCTGCTGTGCACACCCTGACCCCCCCGCTGTGCACAACCTGACCCCCGGACAGTCCGGACCTCCCCCCGCTGTGCACACCCTGACCCCCCCCCCCCTGACCCCTGGACAGTCCGGACCTCCCCCCAGCTGTGCACACCCTGACCCCCCGGACAGTCCGGACCTCCCCCTGCTGTGCACACCCTGACCCCCCCTCTGTGCACACCCTGACCCCCCCCCCCCTCAGACAGTCCATACCTCACCCCTCCCCCTGATGTGCACCCCCTGGACCGCACCCCCCAACCCTGCTTTGCAGAACCCCCCCGACCTCCTTACTTTGGCATTGGCCTCCAGGTAGTTGTAGAGAACATTGACGGAGATGGTGAGATCTCCGGTGTTGAAGGGATAGGAGCGGTTCCAGCCCTGGGGCCCGAATTTCCTCCTCTCTGCCACCACGGCGTGAAAGTAACACAGAGCGAACAGGATGCTTTTGAACTCCGTCTCCCGGGCGCACATCTCTAAAGTGTCCTGAATCAGAATACAGAACTGTCAGTACTACATTCATTCACAGGATCCAAACCCAGCAACAAAAATGTTATTATCAGTCCTTAGGATATGGTGATTGCATTAGTTTTCTTCTTTTCACCTGGTGATCCTGCCAGTAATGCACTTCC
Organism: Lithobates sylvaticus; assembly: GCA_028564925.1. NCBI lineage: Eukaryota > Metazoa > Chordata > Amphibia > Anura > Ranidae > Lithobates > Lithobates sylvaticus. The sequence goes on along the minus strand of CM053037.1, from coordinate 200,344,980 downwards.
TGACCTATGAGAGCGTGACTACAGAGCACCTCCCCCTCTCCTCCAAAACATGGGGGGGAGGGGTCCTGTAGTTCACACAGATAACTGCCACCAATGAGAATCGATATGAGTGGAGTACAAGCAAGGCGCACAGGAAGTTATCACAAGATTTCTGGCAGGACCATCAGGAATCATATAGAAGAGGGGACTCCAAACCTCTCCGTAGAAGAGCCACATTGTATCATTTACAAATATTTGCAGGGAGAAAAAAAAAAGATAAAAATTCTCATAAATTAATAAACACACCATAAAAAAATACTTCACATTACACCCCCCCCCCCCCCATCACTTCAGAGGCCCCCCTTACATATCTGATTCCCCCCTTACATCAAGATCCCTATCAGAGTCCCCGAATACATCAGCATCCCACCAGAAGCACACATCAGGGTCCCGATCAAAGTCAAACCCTTACATCAGGATCCCCACCAGAGTCCCCCCTTACATTAGGATCCCTATCAGAGTCCCTCCTTACATCAGGATCCCGCCAGAAGCAGAGATCAGATTCCCTATCAGAGTTCTCACATCAGGGTCCTTACCAGAGTCCCCCCTTACATCAGGATCTCCACCAGGGTCCCCCCCTTACACCAGGATCCCCACCAGAAGCAGAGTCCTCACCAGAGTCCCAATGGCGTCACTAGGGGGGCCAGAGGGGGCCCTGACCCCCCCCCCCCCCCCCCCCCCCCCCCCCCCCCCCAATATTATGCTGAGCCCCACCCAAATTTTTTTTTTACAAAAAGGCAATGTCTTTTTGTTTGCATTCTTGGCGGAAGCGCCGCATCTTAACACAGTCTCTATTGAGAGGGAGAGCATCCCCAGTCCTCCCCCTCCCTCTGCATAATGCGAGCGCTCACAAAAGCACGGCCGCCCGATCTGCTCCTTCCCCTGCATCCTCATTGGCGGGGAGAAGAGCGAGTTGCAGGAAGGACTCCACCAGGACTCTGTTACTGAAAAAACAGACTGAGGACAGGAGAACCAGCCTGTAAATTCCAAGAGATGCCGGACCAGCGCTGTCAATAGCAGGGCAGCAAGAGGAGGGTACCCCTTTACATCAGGTTCCTCATCAGAGTCAACCCCTTACATCAGGATCCCTACCAGAAGCAGAGATACAAGTCCCTATCAGAGTTCCCACATACATCAGGGTCCTCACCAGAGCCCCTCCTTACATCAGAGTCCCCACCAGAAGCAGCGATCGGGTGATCTGAATCCTTCGTCTGACCCTAGGTGCTGGTCTGATGAAATCCCCTAGTGGGCCGGATGTGGCCCGTGGGCCGCAGTATGGAGACCCCGTTCATTCTAACAATTCAGTGTTCCCAAACCTCCCACAGCATTTCTTTACTGGCAAAACATGAAAAATTTACTGTCGGAGCCCATTTTTTTGTCCGATAAAAAACAAAGGAAATCGATATTTAAACAGAATAAACACAACATGGAAAGACGGACAGGACCCATAACAGGAAACTTGCCTGATTTATACTAAAAAAGTGAACACGGCACAACAAATTATTGATATTTACAGACAGTTGTAAAAATCACAGCTTTTTTTTTTTTTACTGACGGTTGGCAACCCTGTACCAAGGTGTATGCCTCCGCATGGATTTCTCTCTTAAATTTTGGAATTTACATTTTTACGGAGCGCCTACAGTGCAATTATCACCGTACTCACAGACACAGCCCTCCCCTCCTCCTCTCCCATGCCCATTCACAGAAGGCTTTGTATTTGGTGGACGGGTTCACATACAACAGATCTTTCTGTGATAGGGTAACATTTTTCTGTGACAGTGGTGGGTGGGCAGCGGATGTTGTGGAAGCTCTGTGGGAGACCCAATGTACTCCTTGGGGGAGCACCAGAAGTATAGTGATAGCTCTACTGTTGGCAGAGGCGGCTCTAAGCTTTGTGAGGCCTTAGGCGAAACTTACACATGAGGCCCCACTCACGCCTGTAATAGGAAAAAAATTACAAGCACACAGAAAAGAGGGTGAGATAAAGAGGGGGAGAGAGAGAATCCGTGATTAAAGCGGTTCTGCACTCTGTAAAAAAATTTTTTTTTTTAGGACGTAATATAAAGTATGCTTACCTTTATTAGGGGACTCACCTGTTCCATCTTCCATCTCGATCGCCGCCGGTTTTCGTCCGATGAAGTTCCTCATCTTCTTCTTTAGTGCTGGGGGCCATCTTGCCTGTGGGCATGTGAAACCCCACAGGCACTGTTGATGGCCCAGCATGCACTGCCGTTACTCGCGCGTGCGCAGTAACGGCACATCTGCCGAGATCTCACGAGATTTCGGCAGATGCGGCCGAAATCTCGGGAGATTTCGGAAGATGTGGCCGAAATCTCGCGAGATTTCGGAAGATGCCCGCACTGACTCCTGGGATCAATGACACCAGATCCCAGGAGACAGTGCGGCGTGACGACGATCGACGCAGAGACCCCGCCCGCCGCCGCAGAGGGAGAAGACCGGAAGTCTTCAATTACAAGGTAAGTAAAAAAAAAAAAAAACATTTCATTTAGTACTCTTTGCCTGATTTGGAAGGCAAAGAGATTTACTAAATGAAATGAGTGCCGGACCGCTTTAAGCACAGGCAAATTAGGAGGCCGCGAGGCCCCCGTGAGTTGCGAGGCCTTAGGCGACCGCCTAATTTGCCTAATTAGAGAGCCGCCTCTGACTGTTGGCACCAAGTAAAAATATAAATTGTTATAAAAGAGAGAAATGTGGCTGCAGGAAAGAAAGTTTCATCCTCTACGGCCTGCCGAACAGTTCAGCCCGGGCGTCTCACCTGGTTGAAGTTATCCAGAGCTTTGTGTAGGTTGGCGTGCATGCCGGTAGGCGGCTCGTTGGTGATCTTGATGGAGTTCTCCAGGATGCCCTGTGGAATGATGTGTCCGTCCGGTGAACCGGCCGGCTCGGCGCTGATGAAGACTCGGAACTCCTGGTGACTTCCTTCACTGTGATGTTCCAGTTTCTTCTCCAGAGTGCTCAGCCACTTGGCCACCAGGTGAATGTTCTACAGAAACGGGAGGAATCGGTGAGGTCACCTGTGCAAAGCCCATTACCATTTATTACCATTTATTGACATTCAGCTGGATTTGTTCTCACGTGTGGAGAACATATCTGGACTACGCAGAGCCGATCGGCCCTATAGGCACACTATGCAAGCTGCTTAGGGCCCCGCCGCTGTGGGGGGGCCCCCAAGACCCAGCATCCCCCCTGCACCTCTGGCTGGCCGTTTAGAGTGCAGTGAGGAGAGGTGGGAGGAGGTGGGAGGTGGCGATCGGCAGCTCTATGGTGCCTGAGTGGGCGGAGGGATCTCCCTGGGGTTTGTAGTACTCTCAGTGTATACGGTGGAGAGGAGAAGGGAGGGGCCTCTGACCCGGCAGGTATCAGTTTCACTTTCACTCTGCTTGAACACTGTTGCTGATGCCCGGGTCAGAGGCCCCTCCCCTCTCCGCTGTATACATTCGGAGATAGAACTACTAGCCCAGGGAGATCCCCCTGCCTGTGGACACCATAGAGCTGCTGATCGCCGCCTCCCACCTCCACCAGCCAGGTACAGGGGAACCTCTAAAAGGGGGGGAGTCAGCTGTTTGGGGGCCCAAATGTAAGAGGGGGGGGCCTCTAATGTAAGAGGGGGCCCACTGGGGACACTGATGTCAGAGGGGGGGGGGCTCTCTGGGGACCCTGTGGAAGGAGGGGCTCTGTGGGGACCCTGTGTAAGGAGGGGCTCTCTGGGGACCCTAATGTAAGAGGGAAGGTTCTCTGGGGACCCTGGTGTAAGGGGGTGCTCTCTGAGGACCCTGATGTAAGGAGGGGCTCTGTGGGGACCCTGTGTAAGGAGGGGCTCTCTGGGGACCCTAATGTAAGAGGGAAGGCTCTCTGGGGACCCTGGTGTAAGGGGGGGCTCTCTGGGGACCCTGGTGTAAGGGGGGGCTCTCTGGGGACCTGGTGTAAGGGGGGCTCTCTGAGGACCCTGATGTAAGAAGGGGCTCTCTGAGGACCTGATGTAAGGGGGGCTCTCTGAGGACCTCATTCTGTTCTATATTGTTGTACTTATTCTTTGACTGTTTTGTTTAAAGGAGGGAGGATTGTTTTGGGAGCGCTGAAGTGTCAGGTGTGACTGTGTGGCAAATGGTTTCCATAGCTCACGGCATCACGGATCAAGTAGAGGGCCCCTTAGCAGAATTTTGCTTAGGGCCCCAGGGAGGTCAGGATCGGCACTGACTACGTTCCCAACAATGATTACAACTTAGGAAGCCACTGGGGGGCGCTGAAAGGTCTTCAACATTACAGAGCAAGTCTGGCTGAATGTGACCAACTACTACAGGGGACACCAACCAAGACCCGGAGAACCTTCACAGAACTTAGATGTAAACCCAATGACTAAAATATCAACTTTAACGTGATAGGCCCTTTTCTCACCAGCAGTATATAGCAGTCTTGTGACTTCTATCGGTGTCTGGTTAAAGCTTGTAGGAGGAGTTTTCATTCTCCACTGACTGTCCTATGAGGCTGCAGGACCCCTGACTTTGTCTGGACAGTGCTGATTGGCCCTGTGCTGATCACATGCCCCCTCCCCCTAAAAAAACTAAAAAAACTCTCTAGCAAAACACACCAAACTGAGCATGCGCAGAGTGCCCCCAAGGCTCCGTTCTATCAGCAGATGGATTGGGGACAGTAAAAAGAAGGGGAGGATCAGAGAATACAGGATCAAACAGCCTTTTTACACAATGCAGAGGATTAACCCCTTAGGAGCCACAGAGATTATAACAAGCATGCTTTATTGCATGGGCGCTCAACCTGTGGCCCTTCAGTTCTTCCAGAACTACAAATTCTATCACGCCTTTGGCTGCCATGCTTGTGTCAGTGGCTTGCAATGCTTCATGGGACTTGTAGTTCTGCAACAGCAGGAGAGCTACAGGTTGAGCACCCAAGCTTTACTGCATATACAGACTGATTTTACAGTTGTGGGTTTAGTAACACTTTAAGAGTAAAGGAGAAATGAAATATTGCACTTACTGCATTGCTTGACATAGGGGACGGTGCCCTGAAACGCGTAGCCCCCTGCAGACATCATCTCTGAAAGCCTGAAAGTGGAGGTGACTCTACCCGAGCCGGCTGGATGGGGCACGATTCCTCCCACTGACACCAATAATGGGGCACTATTCCTCCCACTGACACCAATAATGGGGCACTATTCCTCCCACTGATACCAATGATGGGACACTATTCCTCCCACTGATACCAATGATGGGGCACTATTCCTCCCACTGATACCAATGATGGGACACTATTCCTCCCACTGACACCAATGATGGGGCACTATTCCTCCCACTGACACCAATGATGGGGCACTATTCCTCCCACTGACACCAATGATGGGGTACTATTCCTCCCACTGATACCAATGATGGGACACTATTCCTCCCACTGACACCAATGATGAGACACTATTCCTCCACTGACACCAATGATGGGGCACTATTCCTCCCACTGACACCAATGATGAGACACTATTCCTCCCACTGACACCAATGATGAGACACTATTCCTCCACTGACACCAATGATGGGGCACTATTCCTCCACTGACACCAATGATGAGACACTATTCCTCCCACTGACACCAATGATGGGGCACTATTCCTCCACTGACACCAATGATGGGGCACTATTCCTCCCACTGACACCAATGATGGGACACTAAACTGGCCCTTTGTTTAGAAGGTTTGGAGACCCCCTGCTATGGAATATTACTATCATCTATTCTTTTGTAGTCTTGTACCTTAGAATAGCTGATAACATAGAAGGAGGATCATTGCAGGTGGTTTGCAGAGTCTTCTGTGAACGGTATTGGCAGCTCTTTGTTTGGCTCCTCTGATTTAATCTCCGGTTCTCCGGCAGAAAGCCGCCGGGGTCTCGGGAAATTGCGCTGCGTGTTTCGCCGTCACCCGGGGAGAATTCAGGATCACATTGTAATGATAACCTGGACCCGGGCGGACTCAGCAAAAAACCTGTCAAGTTGTCTAATTAAGGAACTGCATGCCCAGGGGGGGCACTTGTCATGGTGACAGGTTCTCTTTACAACTAAGAGACAATTAGGAAACGTCCCCCACAGATTCAAAGTGACATTTGCAAAAAAAAAAAAAAGGGGGGGGGAGGGGATTTAATAAAAAGAGACATTTTTATGATATCTTGTAACTCATCTCATTCTGTTTTTATCACCCTGCAGCGATGCGCCCGGCGCCCCGGACCCATCAGAGAAGACCGCCATTGGCTGGGCGCCCACTGGCAGAGTGGCTGTTCAGAGTCAAGATTACATAAAAGTTCTTTTTCTCAACTTACATCCCTGATTGTGGAGCAGCGAAGCAACAATGTATGAAAAATAAAGGACTCGGCATTAAATGAACTTCATTCCAAAGTGATTTAAGTGGCGTTTTGGATAATAGATGTCGGCAGCACTGAAAATGGGAAATATAGTCTGAAGCTGCCTGAACTCCGGGAGGCAAACATGCAGAAAATGAGACGGGTTCACTCCGGATACCATGAGAAAATCCAGAAAATATACTTACATGTCTATAAATTGTATATATGGCCAAACGCGGGGGGAACCTCCTCCAGATGATGGAGTTCAGGTCTTCCCAGTGAAGGGTACAGTCAATGCTACAACATTCAAAGATATTGTAGGCAATGGTGGTCTTCCAACATTGTGGTAATGGATTGGGGGGGGGGGGGGACTTTTCTGTTCTACCAGATTGTGCCCCAGCCAGCTCCGAAAAGACATGGCTTGACCAGTTTGGTGTGATTGTCCTGCACAGAGTCCTGAACTGAACACCTGTGGGATGAATTGGAACACCAAATATGAGCCAGGCCTTCCCATTCAACATCAGCACCTGACCTCGAGAATTCCAACAGACGCTCCAAAATCTTGTGGAAAGCCCTCCCAGGAGATTGGAGGCTGTTATAGCGGCAATGAGTGACTCCATATTAAAATGTGGCCGTATAGTGTATAACCCGGTACAATTTATCTGCAATATTAATCGATGGAGGGGAAGACGGCTACATCCTCGGAATGTCCCGAGACAAGCAGCCCCGCTATTTACTAAACAAAATATCTTCCGGCATCTTTGTAAATAGCGCTTATTCTCCAACTCGCTCCTTCGCTTCTGCACGGGTTTTATAAGAACCCACTGAGAACAAATATCTCATAGAGAGAGTGAAATAAACTGGTAGAAAACAACGTAAAAACCTTAGAAAATTAAACGTTTTTTCCTTGCATATCAATTCAGAAAAATGGCTAAAAGTCATTTTCTTCAATGGCAGCTTCCAGGAACTACCCAGTAATAGAGAGAGCAGCGAGAATAAGGAGAGAGGGAGAAAAAAGCAGAGAGAGATAATAAAAGAGAAAAAATAGGGGGAGAGAAGAAGAAAAAAGAAAGAGAAAAGGAGATATAGGAGATATAGAAAGAGAGGAGAGAGAGAGATAGAAAAAGAGGGAGGGAGAAGAAAGAGATAAGGGGGAGAGAGAGGAGATAGGGAAAAAGACAGAATTGTGTGTGTTGGGGGGGTTGGAAGAAAAAGGAAGGAGCGCAAAAGAGAGAGAGAAAGAGAAGGAAGAGAAAGATAGAAGAATGCAGGAGAGAGAGATAAGGGGAGAGGGAGAAAGAGATAGAGGCAGGGGTGAGAGACTGAAGGGAGAAAGCGAGGGGAAGGGGAGAAAGAGATAGAGGGAGAGAATTAACAAAAGGGGAAGAGAGAGAAGAAAGGAAGAGCGAGAAGGAGAGGAAGAAAGAGATAGGAGTTGGGAGAAGAGAGATAAGAGAGAAAGATTGGGGAGATAAGAGAAGGATAGAGGAGAGGGAGACAAAGGCAGGGGTGAGAGAGTAAAGGGAGAAGGAGATAGGGGGAGAGAGAGAAGAGAAAGGAAGAGAGAGGAAGAAAAAGAGGAAGATTGGGGAGATAAGAGAAGGATAGAGGAGAGGGAGACAAAGGCAGGGGTGAGAGAGTAAAGGGAGAAGGAGATAGGGGGAGAGAGAGAAGAAGAAGAAGAAAAGGGAGAGAGAGGAAGAAAAAGAGGAAGATTGGGGAGATAAGAGAAGGATAGAGGAGAGGGAGACAAAGGCAGGGGTGAGAGAGTAAAGGGAGAAGGAGATAGGGGAGAGAGAGAAGAAGAAGAAGAGAAGGAGAGGAGGAGGAGAGGAAGAAAAAGAGGAAGATTGCGGAGATAAGAGAAGGATAGAGGAGAGGGAGACAAAAACAGGGGCAGTGGTGAGAGAGTGAAAGGAGAAGGAGATAGGGGGAGAGAGAGAGGAGGGAAGAAGAAAGAGAAAAAGATTGGGGAGATAAGAGAAGGATGGAGGAGAGGGAGAGAGAAGAAAGGAAGAGAGAGGAGGAGAGGAAGAAAGAGAGAATGATTGGGGAGATAAGAGAAGAATAGAGGAGAGGGTGACAGGGGCGAGAGAGTGAAGAGAGAAGGAGATGAGGGGGGGGAGAGAGAGGGGGAGAGAGAGAGGGGGAAAGAGAGAGGAGGAGAGGAAGAAAGAGAGAAAGATTGGGGAGATAAGAGAAGGATGGAGGAGAGGGTGACAAAGACAAAGGCAGGGGTGAGAGAGTGAAGAGAGAAGGAGATGAGGGGAAAGAGAGAAGGAGATGAGGGGAGAGAGAGAGGGAGAGAGAGAGGGGGAAAGAGAGAAAGATTGGGGAGATAAGAGAAGGATGGAGGGGCAGGAGAGAGAGAGAGAGAGAGAGAGAGAGAGAGAGAGAGAGAAGAAATGGAGAGAGAAGGAGAAGAAGAAAGAGAGAAAGATGGGGAGATACGAGAAGGATGGAGGAGAGGGAGACAAAGGCGGGGGTAGGGGTGAGAGAGTGAAGGGAGAAGGGGATAGGGGGCGTAAGAGAGAGAAGGAAGGAGAGAGAGAAGGAGAGGAAGAAAGCGATAGGAGGAAGGGAGAGAATAAAGATAGGGAAGATAAGAGAAAGATAGGGAAGATAAGAGAAGGATAGGAGAGGGGGAGAAAGAGAAAAGGGGAGAGGGATAGAAAAAGAAACAGAGTAAATGAAGAAAAGAATGATAGGGGGGAGGGAGAGAAATATAGAGAGAATAAATAAATAGGAAAAAGAAAGTGATGGAAAGAGCAAGAAAGAGATGGTGGAGAGGGGGAGGGTTAGGAGAAAGGGATAGGGGAGAAGGAGAGTGAGAAGAAAGACATAAGGGAGAGAAAGAGGAGAGAGAGGTAAAGGGGGGGGGGGGCAGAAGAAAGAGAGAGAGGAGAAAATAGAGGGATCAGTAAGGAGAAAAGGAGAGAGAGAGAGAGAAATAAATTGAGAGATTGGTGGAGAAGGAGAAGTGGAGATGGAAGAAGAATATAGGGGAAAAGGAAGAAAGAAGAAAGAGAGGAAGGAGAGAGGGAAAGTATAGAGAGACAGAGGAGAGTGATTGAGAAGAGAGATAGGGGAGACATGGAAAGAATAGAGAGAAGAGATATTGGGGAAAAGAAAGAGAAAGGGGAGAAGAGGAGTAAAACAATAAGGAATGAGAAGTTGTAGCGATCTGTTGCGTTGCCGTCAGGCGGATGACATCTGGGACTGGGGAGCAGCTCTGACATCCAGAAAACATTGACGGATTATTAGATGGCTGCACAGGTCATCGTCTCCCCAGCAAATGAGACGTTATCATGTAAAATGAATGATCTGCGGGGGAATCATATGTAACATTGTACCTGTAGGATCACCCAGTGTCCTTCTTTGGCTGCCAGATCCAGGGCTTGTTCAGCCACAATCTCCTGTCCTTGTCCCAACGAGACGTTGTGCATATTTTCATTGTCAAATGTGTAGCCCAGCTTCCTCCCTGAGAGGGGAAATAAAAGGTGTATTCATTTCCCACATACAGCAGGAATAGCTTGTACTGTCCTCATTATTTCTGCCCAGGTTGGCGGTTGGAAACAGAGGCCAGTCCAGGTCATGACTTTACCTTGTTTCTCTACATCTTTCAGAGGGTCCACCCCGGGGGACAGGATGAAGAACATTGGCGTGGCCGGTCCAGACTCTTCAAATGAGGTGGCAAAGTCCAGAGATCGTCCCATAACATATTTACTGCCCAACTTCTCCTCTACAAAGTCCCTGGAGGAAGACCACAGGAATAGAAATATTTATTTATGTCTGTTCAGTTCAGTAATACACACTATAGTAGCACACAAACATGAGAATTGGCGAATTTTTCATCTGACTACAATCTGTTGCTATGGGCTACCCTGCCCGTTCATTACAAAAACCCACAAGTAATTCTAATGATATTTTATTATGGTTGAAGTGTGAGGGATTTTGGGTGTTCCATTACAGGTTACTGTTAGTACTACAACATACAAAGACATGTTGGATAATTGTGCTCCTGAATGAATGATTTGTATAGCGCTGCGATCTGAATCGCCTCGAGGCGCTTGATCCAACCTGCGTTGATTCCTTCTTAGAAGAGGTGGGTCTTGAGTTTTTTCCTGAAGGTCCGATGGTTTCCTTCCAATGTTTTGATAACAGTTTTGGGAAAGGCCCTTTCTTTTTTAGCATTATGGTGCCCCTGTGTACAAATCCAGCTCCATCAATATATGCTTTGACCTGTTTGGTGTGGAGGAACTCAAGTGGCCGGCCTAGAGCCCTGACCTCATCCCTACTGAACACCTTTGGGGTTGAATTTGAATGCCAATGGTGAGCCAGGTCTTCTCATTCAGAATCAGTACCTGACCTCACAAATGGGCACAAATTCCCACAGGCACACTCCAAAATTGTTTGAAAAGCCTTCATAGAAGAGTGGAGGATGTTATAGCCACAAAACGGGGGTCAACTCCATATTGCTGGCCAAGGGTTTGGAATGGGATGTCATATATTTGTGGCGATCCGATGACTCTTGTCCATATAGTGTATAAATATAAAGCTAGGACAATATCCAATGTTACTTATTGAACCATATACTAACAAAGATCATTAACATGTTACAAAATAAGTACAATTTCCAACCATTGAACTGGGAACAAACACAGCACATTAACTCGAGGGTGTTCCTTCATCACTAGAACAATCACTTGGAGGTAGAAGCACCATCGCTTGGAGATAGAGGCGCAATCACTTGGAGATAGAGGTACCATCGCTTGGAGATAGAGGCACCATCGCTTGGAGATAGAGGCGCAATCACTTGGAGATAGAGGTACCATCGCTTGGAGATAGAGGCACCATCGCTTGGAGATAGAGGCACCATCGCTTGGAGATAGAGGCACCATCGCTTGGAGATAGAGGTACCATCGCTTGGAGATAGAGGCACCATCGCTTGGAGATAGAGGCACCATCGCTTGGAGATATAGGTACCATCGCTTGGAGATAGAGGCGCAATCACTTGGAGATAGAGGCACCATCGATTGGAGATAGAGGCACCATCGCTTGGATATAGAGGCACCATCGCTTGGATATAGAGGCACCATCGCTTGGAGATAGAGGCACCATCGCTTGGAGATATAGGTACCATCGCTTGGAGATAGAGGCGCAATCACTTGGAGATATAGGTACCATCGCTTGGAGATAGAGGCACCATCGCTTGGAGATAGAGGCACCATCGCTTGGAGATAGAGGCACCATCGCTTGGAGATAGAGGCACCATCGCTTGGAGATAGAGGCACCATCGCTTGGAGATAGAGGCACCATCGCTTGGAGATAGAGGCACCATCGCTTGGAGATAGAGGCACCATCGCTTGGAGATATAGGTACCATCGCTTGGAGATAGAGGCGCAATCACTTGGAGATAGAGGCACCATCGATTGGAGATAGAGGCACCATCGCTTGGATATAGAGGCACCATCGCTTGGATATAGAGGCACCATCGCTTGGAGATAGAGGCACCATCGCTTGGAGATATAGGTACCATCGCTTGGAGATATAGGTACCATCGCTTGGAGATAGAGGCGCAATCACTTGGAGATATAGGTACCATCGCTTGGAGATAGAGGCACCATCGCTTGGAGATAGAGGCACCATCGCTTGGAGATAGAGGCACCATCGCTTGGAGATAGAGGCACCATCGCTTGGAGATAGAGGCACCATCGCTTGGAGATAGAGGCACCATCGCTTGGAGATAGAGGCACCATCGCTTGGAGATATAGGCACCATCGCTTGGAGATATAGGTACCATCGCTTGGAGATATAGGCACCATCGCTTGGAGATATAGGTACCATCGCTTGGAGATATAGGTACCATCGCTTGGAGATATAGGTACCATCGCTTGGAGATATAGGCACCATCGCTTGGAGATATAGGTACCATCGCTTGGAGATAGAGGCACCATCGCTTGGAGATAGAGGCACCATCGCTTGGAGATAGAGGCACCATCGCTTGGAGATAGAGGCACCATCGCTTGGAGATAGAGGCACCATCGCTTGGAGATATAGGTACCATCGCTTGGAGATATAGGTACCATCGCTTGGAGATAGAGGCACCATCGCTTGGAGATATAGGCACCATCGCTTGGAGATATAGGTACCATCGCTTGGAGATAGAGGCACCATCGCTTGGAGATAGAGGCACCATCGCTTGGAGATATAGGCACCATCGCTTGGAGATATAGGTACCATCGCTTGGAGATAGAGGCACCATCGCTTGGAGATAGAGGCACCATCGCTTGGAGATAGAGGCACCATCGCTTGGAGATAGAGGCACCATCGCTTGGAGATATAGGTACCATCGCTTGGAGATAGAGGCACCATCGCTTGGAGATAGAGGCACCATCGCTTGGAGATAGAGGCACCATCGCTTGGAGATAGAGGCACCATCGCTTGGAGATAGAGGAACCATCGCTTGGAGATAGAGGCACCATCGATTGGAGATAGAGGCACCATCGCTTGGATATAGAGGCACCATCGCTTGGATATAGAGGCACCATCGCTTGGATATAGAGGCACCATCGCTTGGATATAGAGGCACCATCGCTTGGAGATAGAGGCACCATCGCTTGGAGATAGAGGCACCATCGCTTGGAGATAGAGGCACCATCGCTTGGAGATAGAGGCACCATCGCTTGGAGATAGAGGTACCATCGCTTGGAGATAGAGGCACCATCGCTTGGAGATAGAGGCACCATCGCTTGGAGATAGAGGCACCATCGCTTGGAGATAGAGGCACCATCGCTTGGAGATAGAGGTACCATCGCTTGGAGATAGAGGCACCATCGCTTGGAGATAGAGGTACCATTGCTTGCTAATCACTTTCTTGCCAGAAGTAAAACTTCTATTCAGGAACTTTTTTTTGAGTCCAATCAGATTTCTTTTACTACATTGCTTAAGCCCAGATGAAGGAGGCTTGTTGTCCCCCGAAACACATTGACTGCCTTTTGTTTCCCCATCGTTACTTGTGTTATTAAAAGAACATTGGACTTCTGTTTGGTACACTATTGACTTGTTTATACTGGAATATCTTAAGTTGGGTGCCCCACTGCTTGGGGGGGGGGGGTTCCTCACTTTGTGGAGAACTGCCAGATCAAGGTCATTAGGTTCATCCATCGCCTTACCTCTCCTTGACGGTTGCTTGTCTCAGACAGTTTTACCGCGTACACACGGTCGGAATTTTCGTCTGAAAAAGCTCTGATGGTTTTCCCGTCGGAATTCCGAAGGAATTTCGCTCAAACTGTCTTGCCTACACACGGTCACACCAAATTCCGACGGTCAATAACACTGCGGCATACAACATGTTCAACGGCACTATAAAAGGGAAGTTTAATGCTTCCGAGCATGCGTCGAATTGTTTCCGAGCATGCGTCGAAATTTTGCGTGTTGGAATTGAATACACACGATCGAAAAATCCGATGGAAAGGTTTTCCGTCGGAAAAATTAAGAACAGGTTCTCAATCCAAAGTCCGTCGGAAATGCCAACAGAAAAAGATCGTTGGGCGTACACACGGTTGGAAAATCCGATGAAAAGCTCCCATCGGAAATTCCGACCGTGTGTATTTGTGTTTCCCATGTCAACCAGATTGTCCATTTCCCTCGCCTGATACGATATGGCAGATAGAAAGAAAAAGTGTAGCACACCCCTCTAGGAGCCGCTGGTGATGACAGTCCTATTTCCCCACTTGGAGCACACAGCCAGGCGCACAAACATTTTCTTCATTCGTCCCCTGGCTCAGAAAACAAAGAGTCTAGGGGTTCTTTTTAGGGTTTTTATTGGAAACAATGAACTGGGATAGGGCGAGTGAGCATAGGACACCCCAAAAACTGTACAGAAATGGTTAAGACTAATTGAATGGGAAAGGAAAGAGGTTCAGGTCCACATCCCTTGTACAATATGTAAAATTTAAAGGACCATGAACACTCAAAAGATTGAATTTGTATAAAAAATTGAAAGTTTATTACGACATCATATATCAAAAGCTAAAACCCATGATAACACTGAGATGGTCAGCACATAAGATTGAGACATGAAAAAATGGAAGAGGCTCAAACCAACTGTCAACCAGACAGATGAAATCCAACGCGTTTCAACATGTCTTCTTCGGGGGGGGGGGGGGGGAAAGGAAAGGGCTAAGAAACTTCCATATAAGTACGAACAATCTCATGTGTTGGATGTTTAAAGCACCGGAGATCATATGCTCAAAGCAAGAAGAAGGGAGCAGAAATGCCCACAGAGAAAGCAAAAAATGTCATGTCAGGTGCGGCGCCCCCGTGCCACAGGAGTATCACCCAAAAAGGAGGATGAAGGTAAAGGAAGGAAAATAGGGGGGGGGGGGGCAGGGGTAAAGAGCACAACAGCAAAGGAAAGGGAAAAATGGCAGAGAAACTCCTTGGCAGCTAGTGTACCACCCTAGGTCAAGGTCACCCATCATTTTGGAGAGAGCCTCGAGACTGCCCATCATTTTGGAGAGAGCCTTGAGACTGCCCATCATTTTGGAGAGAGCCTCGAGACTGCCCATCATTTTGTAGGGTGCCTCGAGACTGTTCATCATTTTGGAGGGTGCCTCGAGACTGCCCATCATTTTGGAAGGTGTCTTGAGACTGTCCATGATTTTGGAGGGTGCCTCGAGACTGTCCATAATTTTGGAGGGTGCTTCGAGACTGTCCATAATTTTAAATGGTGCCTCAAGACTGTCCATAATTTTGGAGGGTGCCTCGAGACTGCCCATCATTTTGGCGGGTGCCTTGAGACTGCCCATCATTTTGGAGGGTGCCTTGAGACTGCCCATCATTTTGGAGGGTGCCTCGAGACTGTCCATCATTTTGGAGGGTGCCTCGAGACTGTCCATCATTTTGGAGGGTGCCTCGAGACTGTCCATCATTTTGGAGGGTGCCTCGAGACTGCCCATCATTTTGGAGGGTGCCTCGAGACTGTCCATCATTTTGGAGGGTGCCTCGAGACTGTTCATCATTTTGGAGGGTGCCTCGAGACTGCCCATCATTTTGGAGGGTGCCTCGAGACTGCCCATCATTTTGAAGGGTGCCTCGAGACTGCCCATCATTTTGGAGGGTGCCTCGAGACTGCCCATCATTTTGGAGGGTGCCTCGAGACTGCCCATCATTTTGGAGGTGCCTCGAGACTGCCCATCATTTTGGAGGGTGCCTCGAGACTGCCCATCATTTTGGAGGGTGCCTCGAGACTGCCCATCATTTTAAAGGGTGCCTCGAGACTGCCCATCATTTTGGAGGGTGCCTCGAGACTGCCCATCATTTTGGAGGGTGCCTCGAGACTGCCCATCATTTTGAAGGGTGCCTCGAGACTGCCCATCATTTTGGAGGGTGCCTCGAGACTGCCCATCATTTTGGAGGGTGCCTCGAGACTGCCCATCATTTTGGAGGTGCCTCGAGACTGCCCATCATTTTGGAGGGTGCCTCGAGACTGCCCATCATTTTGGAGGGTGCCTCGAGACTGTCCATACTTTTGGAGGGTGCCTCGAGACTGTCCATACTTTTGGAGGGTGCCTCGAGACTGTCCATAATTTTGGAGGGTGCCTCGAGACTGCCCATCATTTTGGAGGGTGCCTCGAGACTGCCCATCATTTTGGAGGGTGCCTTGAGACTGTCCATCATTTTGGAGGGTGCCTCGAGACTGCCCATCATTTTGGAGGGTGCCTCGAGACTGCCCATCATTTTGGAGGGTGCCTCGAGACTGTCCATCATTTTGGAGGGTGCCTCGAGACTGCCCATCATTTTGGAGGGTGCCTCGAGACTGCCCATCATTTTAAAGGGTGCCTCGAGACTGCCCATCATTTTGGAGGGTGCCTCGAGACTGCCCATCATTTTGGAGGGTGCCTCGAGACTGCCCATCATTTTGAAGGGTGCCTCGAGACTGCCCATCATTTTGGAGGGTGCCTCGAGACTGCCCATCATTTTGGAGGGTGCCTCGAGACTGCCCATCATTTTGGAGGTGCCTCGAGACTGCCCATCATTTTGGAGGGTGCCTCGAGACTGCCCATGATTTTGGAGGGTGCCTCGAGACTGTCCATACTTTTGGAGGGTGCCTCGAGACTGTCCATAATTTTGGAGGGTGCCTCGAGACTGCCCATAATTTTGGAGGGTGCCTCGAGACTGCCCATCATTTTGGAGGGTGCCTCGAGACTGTCCATCATTTTGGAGGGTGCCTCGAGACTGCCCATCATTTTGGAGGGTGCCTCGAGACTGCCCATCATTTTGAAGGGTGCCTCGAGACTGCCTATCATTTTGGAGGGTGCCTCGAGACTGCCCATCATTTTGAAGGGTGCCTCGAGACTGCCCATCATTTTGGAGGGTGCCTCGAGACTGCCCATCATTTTGGAGGGTGCCTCGAGACTGCCCATCATTTTGGAGGTGCCTCGAGACTGCCCATCATTTTGGAGGGTGCCTCGAGACTGCCCATCATTTTGGAGGGTGCCTCGAGACTGCCCATCATTTTAAAGGGTGCCTCGAGACTGCCCATCATTTTGGAGGGTGCCTTAAGACTGCCCATAATTTTGGAGGGTACCTCGAGACTGCCCATCATTTTGGAGGGTGCCTTAAGACTGCCCATAATTTTGGAGGGTACCTCGAGACTGCCCATAATTTTGGAGGGTGCCTCGAGACTGCCCATCATTTTGGAGGGTGCCTTAAGACTGCCCATAATTTTGGAGGGTACCTCGAGACTGCCCATAATTTTGGAGGGTGCCTCGAGACTGCCCATCATTTTGGAGGGTGCCTTAAGACTGCCCATAATTTTGGAGGGTACCTCGAGACTGCCCATCATTTTGGAGGGTGCCTTAAGACTGCCCATAATTTTGGAGGGTACCTCGAGACTGCCCATAATTTTGGAGGGTGCCTCGAGACTGCCCATCATTTTGGAGGGTGCCTTAAGACTGCCCATAATTTTGGAGGGTACCTCGAGACTGCCCATACTTTTGGAGGGTGTCTTGAGACTGTCCATAATTTTAAAGGGTGCCTTGACTGAAAAAAGGTTGAGAAACACTGCTCTAGCAGCCTGCTCTACACTAGGAGGGGGCTACAAAAGAATTTGTTTCCTTTGTCAAAACCCCAAAACAATCGCTCCCCAAATAGTTTTGAAAGCAGAATTCAGAGAGAATGTGAGCGGCAATATTTGTCTCTGGGGATAAAGTGCCAACATTAGCCGGATTATGTTTTTTAGGCCTATAGTAAAATAAGGATGGCAGCGCTCCCGACAGAAGGAGCTCCCGGCATGCAGGAACAAACAGACGAGGACGTTCAGAGTATTCAGAGCGGCGATCGTTCTCGTATGAAAGCGAACGGCTCACTCTGATCACAGAACAATCTCAATATCAAAGAAACACGAAATAGATATATATTCATAATGCTACACAGTAACAAGTGAAGTGTGACTAGGATGAAGGGCAAGCGTCTACTCCTAGGACGTAACCCAAGGAGGCCACCATTGAAGAGCTCAGACAGTCCCAGGCCTCCAGCTTCGGTTAGAAGACTGGAGCTCTCAGACTACTGAGACAATTGCGATCAGTAATCGTTCGCGTACAGCTGTGTCTGGGCCGGCGGAGGCCTCTCTAGAGATGGACAAAGCCAATTAGCAGAATATTTCAGAGAATTGCTCTCCTTCGTCAGCTGCGTCTGCTGTGAACTACGCCAGGAGCTCAGCTGAGGGAGCCGGGAGGTCTGAGCCCCCCGCACTGCTATATACACAAAGGCTGAGAGTTTACAGCCTGGGGCTCTCCAGCTGCTGGGGAACTACAAGTCCCAGCATGTTATAGC
Organism: Lithobates sylvaticus; assembly: GCA_028564925.1. Lineage (NCBI taxonomy): Eukaryota > Metazoa > Chordata > Amphibia > Anura > Ranidae > Lithobates > Lithobates sylvaticus. The sequence goes on along the minus strand of CM053037.1, from coordinate 200,326,741 downwards.
AACATCTCAGAAAGGAATTCTGCTCCAGAACATGTGGAAAGCCAGAAGCCCACAGATGCATCAATTCCTCTCATACGAGCTGGTGTGATACGGACAACCATCTTTATTAACCACCTGATCAGCCGGAAGATTTACCCCCCCCCCCCCCCCATTTATTGCGATATGAGCACTGCGTTATTTAACTGACAATTGCGCAGCCGTGTGACGCTGTACACAAATAAAGTTGACGTCCTTTTTTCCCCAGAAATAGAGATTCATTTTGGTGCCATTTGATCACCTCTGCGGTTTTTATTTTTTGCGCTATAAACAAAAAAAGTGCGACAATTTTGAAAAAAAATACAAAAAAAGTTTTTTTTACGCTCTGCTATAAAACATTGAATAAAATGTAAAAAAAAATAAAATAAAAATGTCTGCATCAATTTAGGTCATTATGTATTCTGCTACATATTTTTGGTAAAAAATAATCCCAATAATTGTATATTGATTGGTTTACGCAAATGTTATACTAGTTATGCGTCTACTAACTAAGGGATAGATTAATGGAATTTTTATTCAATTACTTTTACCCCCCCCCCCTGACCAGACAATTTTTTGCGATACGGCACTGCGCTATTTTAACTGACAATTGCGCGGTCGTGCAACACTGTACACAAATACAATTTTTCTCCTCTTTTTCCCCAAAAATAGAGATTTATTTTGGCGCTATTTGATCACCTCTGCGTTTTTACATTTTTTATGCTATACAACAAAAAAAAGATCGACAATTAAAAAAAATAAAAATAAATGTTTTATATATATATAAAAATTTTATTTTATTTTTACTTTCTGCAATAAAACATCCAATATTTTTTTTTTTTTTTAAAACATCTAATTTCTTCATTAATTTAGGCCAATATGTATTCTGCTACATATGTTTTCGTAAAAAAAAAATATCCCACTAAGGGAACATGAATGTCATAGCGTCTACAAACTATGGGCTATAGTTATGGAATTTTTCTTTCTTTCTTTTATTTTTATACTAGTAATGGCGGCGATCAGTGACTTATAGCGGGAGTGTGATATTGCGGCGAACAATCAAACACTTTTGACACTTTACGGGAACCAGTGAGACTAATACAGTGATCAGCGCTAAAAATATGCACCATAACACTGGCTGGGAAGGGGTAAACATCAGGGGCGATCAAAGGGGTAACTGTGTGCCTAGCCAGTGTTTATGTGTATTGTGTGCCTAGCCAGTGTTTATGTGGATCGTGTGCCTAGACAGTGTTTATGTGTATTGTGTGCCTAGACAGTGTTTATGTGTATTGTGTGCCTAGACAGTGTTTATGTGTATTGTGTGCCTAGACAGCGTTTATGTGTATTGTGTGCCTAGCCAGCGTTTATGTGTATTGTGTGCCTATCCGGTGTTTATGTTTATTGTGTGCCTAGCCAGTGTTTGTGTGTATTGTGCGCCTAGCAATCCATGTACTCACCCTATGGTCTATGCCAACGCACCTTACTTTGTACAGTAAATGTTTATAGGCAACTGTGTCAAATGCTTTTGTAAAATCCAGATACACCACATCTACGGGCCTTCCTTTATATAGACACACCACATCTACGGGCCTTCCTTTATCTAGATGGCAACTAACTTCCTCATAGAAGGTTAGTAGATGGTTTGGTAAGAACGATTCTTCATGAATCCATGCTGATTACTGCTAATGATACCGTTCTCATTACTAAAAATCTTGTATATAGTCCCTTATCATTCCCTCCAAGAGTTTACATACTATTGATGTTAGGCTGACTGGTCTGTAATTATACTTTTTGAATATTGGTGCTACATTGGCTTTTCTCCAATCAGCTGGTACCATTCCAGTCAGTAGAAAATTAAGAACAATGGTCTGGCAATTACTTGACTGAGTTCCCTAAGTACCCTCGGGTGCAAGCCATCTTGTCCCGGTGATTTATTAACCACTTCAGCCCCGGACCAATTTGCAGCCAAAGGACCAGGCCCTTTTTGCGATTCGGCACTGCGTCGCTTTAACTGACAATTGCGCGGTCGTGCGACGTGGCTCCAAAACAAAATTGGCGTCCTTTTTTTCCCACAAATAGAGCTTTCTTTTGGTGGTATTTGATCGCCCCTGCGGTTTTTATTTTTTGCGCTATAAACAAAAATAGAGCGACAATTTTGAAAACAATGCAATATTTTTTGCTTTTTGCTATAATAAATATCCCAAAAAATATATAAAAAAAAACATTTTTTTTCCTCAGTTTAGGGCGATACGTAGTCTTCTACATATTTTTGGTAAAAAAAAATCGCAATTAGCGATTATTGATTGGTTTGCGCAAAAGTTATAGCGTTTACAAAATAGGGGATAGTTTTATAGCATTTTTATTAATATTTTTTTTTTTACTAGTAATGGCGGCGATCAGCGATTTTTATTGTGACTGCGACATTATGGCGGACACATCGGACATTTTTGACACATTTTTGGGAGATTTGTCATTTATACAGAAATCAGTGCTATTTAAATAGCACTGATTCCTATGTAAATGACAGTTGTAGTGAAAGAGTTAACCACTAGGGGGCTCCCTGGAGTCAGTGTGACGTGTTGTGTTTTTTTTTTTTACAGTAGGGGGCGTGGCTGTACGTCTGACGTCATTGATCGGCGTTCCCGATGACAGTCAGTGTAGGAAGCGCGGGGAGAGGTTTGTTTACACAAACCTCTCCCCGTTCTTCAGCTCCGTAACCCGATCGCGGGACACCAGCGGCGATCGTGTCCGCTGGTCCCGCGGCCGGGGTCATGGAGCTCCCGACCGGGTCGCGAGCGCGCCGCTGGCGGCGCGCGCGCGACCCACAGGCAGGCACATGCACGATCACGTACAGGTACGTGATTTTGCCTGCCCGTGCCATTTTGCCGCAGTATATCTGCGTTAGGCGGTCGGGAAGTGGTTAATGTAAAGTTTCCCAAGTCTATTTCTAATTCTGTCCTCTGATAACCATGGAGGTGCTTCCTGTGACGTGTCATGAGGATAAAAACTGCAGTTTTGGTTACTGAAGCCCCCGATTCCCTTGTGAGGACTGAGGAGGGGAAGAAATTCAATACCTTCGCCATCTCTACATCTTTTGTAACCAGATGACCTTCCTCATTATTTATGGGGCCAATATGGTAATTTCTCTGGATTTTTTTTGCTCTCCTCCGCTATGGGTCTTTCGTGTTCTATCTTAGCCGTTCTAATTACACCCTTACATTACTTGTTGCATTCTTTGTAAAGTCTGAATGCTGATGATGATCCCTCAACCTTGAATTTTTTGAAGGCCTTCTCCTTTGCTTTTAAATGCATTTTTACATTGGAGTTAAGCCATCCAGGACTTTTGCTCACTCTTTTAAAACAGGGATTATTCTTATGAAAACTGCAGAATTAAAGAAAAAAACTTCTGGAATTATTTTGATAAGCTAAGGCTTAGTGAACGGATTGATGTCTACATTAACATTTACTGTGACGTCATCACGCATGCGGTAAAAGAAAAAAAGTTAATAATGCCCTTGTGTGAGAATGTGAGTACTCCCCACCAAGGAAACCTTACCGGACGGCGTAGGTCATGCGGTCGGGGCGAATAGCCCTCATCATGCACAATCTCTGGAGGGACGTCTTGTTCTTCCACTCTTGGGGGAACTTCTCCTTCTCGGGACATTCAGACTCCACAAATTTCTTCCAGCGCTTGGCCGACCCTTCGATGTCACGGTCCAGGCTCCGGAATTCATCCATGGTGGAGAGAGCCTGCGGGGGATGGGACATATTAGTGTCCTATAAACCTAATAAAGAATATCTGAATAATTTATTTATAGGAGGCAAAGCGCTTTCCCTCATCCACAAATCTAAACTTGCGCAGAGCACCCGCCCTCGCCCTGCTGTGATGAGGGAGTACACGCTGCGCATGCGTGGATTTGTAGACCAGCAGATGATTCAGCCACTCCATGCTCATTCCTGTCATGTGGGGGTTTGCTCAACATACCAACCATTCTATCTTCACTCCTTAAAATCATCAGTAACCAGGACCTGCTGTATCACTCCTACGCTCCAACTCTACCTATGCATAACCAACAAAAAGGACCAATACCAGGCACTGGAAAACTGTCTCTCATTGATCGACGATTGGATGACGGAGAGCTCCCTTAACTACTTCCCACCCGGCCACTGTATATATACGACCGGGTGGGAGCCGCCTACTTCTGATCGGACGTTCCGGAACGCCCTTCAGAAGTAGCGGGATCCCGCGCAGAGGAGCGATCCCGATGCGCTCGTGTCACCTGGACACGGCACATCTCGGATCGGCAGGAGGGCTCTGTGATTGGCCCTCCTGATCACATGACGACCGTGTCGAATTACAGCCGTCATGTGATGTAAGCAAACAGCCGGTTGCTAGGCAATCGGCTCTCCTCTTCTCACACGGAAGTCGTCGGTGAGGAGAGGAGAGCGGATCGCTGCAGCCGGCTGGTGATCAGTGAGTATGAGCTGTTTTTTTTACAGCTTTTTACTCACTGATCACCAGTCTAGTGTCCCCACAGTGTAAACACACATGTCCCCAAAACACACATGTCCCCAAAACACACATGTCCCCACTAGGGATGGGCCGGTGCTCGATGCGAACCCATGTTCGCATCGAGCACCGGGTGTTCGCTCGCTCGGCGAGCCCAGAACTATTTTGGCCGCTCGCATCACGTTCGTGTGATGCGAGCGGCCCCGCAATGCATTGCGGCCGGCGCGGCCGGCGCAGTGCATTGCTGGCTGATGATTGGCCAAGCATGCACTGTGACCCCGCATGCTTGGCCAATCACAGCGCCGGAAACTCGAAGAGCCATAATTGGCTACAGGCAGGACGCCTGTAGCCAATTACAGCTCAGGGGCTTTAGTACACGCCCCCTCTTATAAAAGGCCGCCACGCCGTCTGCGCCGGTCACATGCTGTTCCGGCGTAGATAGAGCAGGATCGTTCTGTGTCACTCTGCTGGATTTAGTTAGAGAGATTTACTTAGAGAGATTGAGTTAGAAAGAGGGGCTTGTAGTGTGTTCGTGGCAGGCAGGCACTGGCAGCAAACAGAGCTCCTATATTTTGTTCCCAGAAGCACCTATAGGACTTGTAGTGTGTTAGTCCCATCACACAGAGATCATATATTTTGTTCCCAGAGGCACCTATAGGACTTGAAGTGTGTTAGTCCCATCACACAGACCTATATTTTCTTCCCAGAAGCACCTATAGGACTTGAAGTGTGTTAGTCCCATCACACAGACCTACATTTTCTTCCCAGAAGCACCTATAGGACTTGAAGTGTGTTAGTCCCATCACACAGACCTATATTTTCTTCCCAGAAGCACCTATAGGACTTGAAGTGTGTTAGTCCCATCACACAGACCTATATTTTCTTCCCAGAAGCACCTATAGGACTTGAAGTGTGTTAGTCCCATCACACAGAGATCATATATTTTGTTCCCAGAAGCACCTATAGGACTTGAAGTGTGTTAGTCCCATCATACAGAGATCCTATATTTTCTTCCCAGAAGCACCTATAGGACTTGAAGTGTGTTAGTCCCATTACACAGACCTATATTTTGTTCCCAGAAGCACCTATAGGACTTGAAGTGTGTTAGTCCCATCACACAGACCTATATTTTCTTCCCAGAAGCACCTATAGGACTTGAAGTGTGTTAGTCCCATCACACAGAGATCATATATTTTGTTCCCAGAAGCACCTATAGGACTTGAAGTGTGTTAGTCCCATCATACAGAGATCCTATATTTTCTTCCCAGAAGCACCTATAGGACTTGAAGTGTGTTAGTCCCATCACACAGACCTATATTTTGTTCCCAGAAGCACCTATAGGACTTGAAGTGTGTTAGTCCCATCACACAGACCTATATTTCCTTCCAGAAGCACCTATAGGACTTGAAGTGTGTTAGTCCCATCACACAGAGATCATATATTTTCTTTGCAGAAGCACCCATAGGACTTCTAGTGTGTTAGTCCCATCACACAGAGCTCCTATATTTTCTTCTCAGCAGCACCCACAGGACTTCTAGTGTGTTAGTGGCATCACACAGAGCTCCTCTATTTTCTTTGCAGAAGCACCCACAGGACTTCTAGTGTGTTAGTGGCATCACACAGAGCTCCTATATTTTCTTTGCAGAAGCACCCATAGGACTTCTAGTGTGTTAGTGGCATCACACAGAGCTCCTATATTTTCTTCTCAGCAGCACCCACAGGACTACCGACTACAATGGCTGGAAGACCGCCAAGGGGAGGCAGAGCGTGCAGAGCCAAGAACACAGGGCAGGCAGGCTCTGTTTCTAGTGGACCTGGCCGTGGACGTGGTCGTGCATCGTCATCAGCACGTGGCCATGGGACACGCGCGTCTTTGTTTTCGGCAGCTGGACATGTGGAGCCGCATCATGCTGAAGGCTTGGTAGAATGGATGACCAAGCCCTCCTCATCCTCTCTCACCCAGGCTCAGGGTACTGGCAGAGCAGCTGCCAACGCGTACTCAATGGCATCATCAGCCACCCCTTCCCTAGACCCACCATGTCCTCCTGAGGAGTCCCCCGAACTCTTTGAGCACAGTGTTGGGTACATGCTCCAGGAGGATGCCCAACGATTCGAAGGCTCGGATGATGATACCCAGCTTGAGGAATCTGGCAGTACTGTTCCACCAGCTGCAGCTTACTGCCAGGTTTGCTCTAGTGGTGAAGAGGGAGGGGATGATGAGGTCACTGACTCCACGTGGGTGCCTGAAGGGAGAGAGGATGAGGAGGAGGACGAGGAGGAGGAGGATGCGGCGTCACATGTCCAACGAGGCAGGATGCCCCCTGGAGGCCAGGTAGAGGCCAGCACAGCAACTGTACAACACCGCAGAGCTCCGCCTGTGCAGGGCGCTGCCTCTGCACGTTATCAGAAAAGTTCTTTGGTGTGGGCCTTTTTTGAGACGAGTGCATCAGATCGCACCACTGCTATTTGCAATATTTGTCTCAAGCGAATCTCGCGTGGCCAAAACATCAGCCGCTTGGGCACCACAAGCATGACCAGACATATGTCGACCTGCCATGCAGCTCGTTGGCAGGCACACATAAAAGACCCACACCAAAGAACTAAGCGGACCTCTCCTTGCTCCTCCTCAGCTGGGATCTCCATCCCCACTACACCTTCAGTCCTCTCTGAAAGCTGCTCTGAGGTAGAATTAGGTGTGTCACAACCAAGTACTTGCAGTACACCGACGTCCGATTGCAGCAGGCAAATTTCCCTGCCCCAGCTGCTGGACCGTAGAAAGAAGTACACTCCCAGCCATCCACATGCCCAGCGGTTGAATGCTAGCTTGGCTAAATTGCTAGCACTTCAACTGCTGCCTTTTCAGTTGGTAGACTCGGCCCCCTTCCGTGAGTTTGTTCAATGTGCGGTTCCTCAGTGGCAGGTTCCCAAACGCCACTTTTTCTCACGGAAGGCGATTCCGTCTCTCTACCGGCATGTGGAAGGCAATGTCCATGCCTCGCTGGACAGGGCGGTCAGCAGTAAGGTGCATATTACAGCTGACTCATGGTCCAGCAGGCATGGACAGGGACGGTACCTTTCTTTCACGGCCCATTGGGTCACTCTATTGCAGTGGCGGCTGGTGCTCAAAATTTTTGGGGGGGCGCAAACAAACAGCCTCACTGTGCCATCAAACGCTGCCACTGTGCCCATTAAACGCTGCCACTGTGCCATCAAACGCTGCCACTGTGCCCATCAAACGCTGCCACTGTGCCCCAAGTTCTGCCACTGTGCCCCAAGTTCTGCCACTGTGCCCCAAGTTCTGCCACTGTGCCCCTTAAGTGCTGCCATTGTGCCCCAAGTTCTGCCATTGTGCCCCTTAAGTGCTGCCATTGTGCCCCTTAAGTGCTGCCATTGTGCCCCTTAAGTGCTGCCACTGTGCCCCTTAAGTGCTGCCATTGTGCCCCAAGTTCTGCCATTGTGCCCCTTAAGTGCTGCCATTGTGCCCCTTAAGTGCTGCCATTGTGCCCCTTAAGTGCTGCCATTGTGCCCCTTAAGTGCTGCCATTGTGCCCCAAGTTCTGCCACAAGTTCTGCCATTGTGCCCCAAGTTCTGCCATTGTGCCCCTTAAGTGCTGCCATTGTGCCCCTTAAGTGCTGCCATTGTGCCCCTTAAGTGCTGCCATTGTGCCCCTTAAGTTCTGCCACTGTGCCCCTTAAGTGCTGCTATTGTGCCCCTTAAGTGCTGCCATTGTGCCCCTTAAGTGCTTACATTGTGCCCCAAGTTCTGCCACTGTGCCCCTTAAGTGCTGCCACTGTGCCCCTGCCTGCCCTCTGCACTTACCTTGTCCGGTGTGCAGCTGGTGACGGCGTCAGGCGACGAGCGGTGTCTCCGTCGGATGTCTTCTCCCGCGCTCCTCCTGTCTTCTTCTGCTGTGATTGGACGCTAGGTGATTGGACGCCTAGCGTCCAATCACAGCGCCTGTGACTTCAGCCAATCAGGTGACAGGTAACAGACCTGGCAACCTGATTGGCTGAGAGGCGGGTCTGTGTTAGGGAAGCGATGTATTCGCTTCTCTAACACAATACTGTGTAATCAGCGAACGCACGGCTGTGCACCCGCTGTTTACACTTAGGGAAGCCTATTAGAGCCCACCGCTCTAATAAGGTCCCCTATTAGAGCTTACAGCTCTAATAGGGGCGCTTCCAGCAACACCCCCCCCACTGTAATTCAGATGCCCGGCGCCCGATCAGGGGCCGGACACCTGAATTGGGGGCGGCAGAGGTGACCAATAGATAGATTCATGCAATGCATGAATCTATCTATTGGTGATAGAGCGGTGCATACTGCACTGTGCGCCCTTAAAGGGACATGGCGCCCTTAAAGGGACATGTTTAAATACCTTTTTTTTTTTTTTTTTTTGAACTTTTTTTTTTTTTTTTTTTAACTGCAAGGAGGGGGGGGGGGGGGGGGGCGGCGCCCGGGCGCCCCCTATGGACGGGCCGCCACTGCTCTATTGGCAGCTGGGAGGGATGCAGGACAAGGTGCAGTAGTGTTGGAGGTTGTTCCGCCACCACGCCTCCAAAACGCTACTACTGCTACTGGTTGTGACACACCTCTCTCCTCCACCCCCTCCTCTTCTTCTTCCTCCAGTGCTCTGTCCTTGGAACCAGCGGTGCTCCGTAGGCGTACAAGGGGCTACGCAAGTACGCAGGCAAAAAGATGCCATGCCGTGCTTGCGCTGGTGTGTTTGGGGGACAGGAGCCACACTGGGCCAGAGGTTCTGGCAGCTCTGCAGGGGCAGGCCGAGAGGTGGTTGACGCCACGTCAGCTTAAGCCAGGAATGGTCGTTTCTGACAATGGCACCAACCTCCTCTCCGCCCTGCGACAGGGGCAGCTCACCCATGTGCCCTGCATGGCTCACGTCCTCAACCTGGTGGTGCAGCGGTTCTTGGGCAGGTTCCCAGGCTTACAGGATGTCCTGAGGCAGGCCAGGAAAGTCTGTGTGCATTTCCGCCGATCTTATAATGCCAGTGCTCGGCTGACTGAGCTGCAAAAGGAGCTGAACCTGCCCAAGAACCGCCTAATATCTGACATGCCCACCAGGTGGAACTCAACGTTGGCCATGCTGCAGCGACTGCACACGCAGCAGAGGGCCATCAATGAGTACCTTTGCGACTACGGCACCAGGACAGGGTCAGGGGAGCTTGTTTTTTTTTTTTTTTCCCCACGTCAGTGGAGCATGATCAGGGATGCATGCACTGTCCTCTCACCATTTGAGGAGGCCACGAGGATGGTGAGCAGTGACAGTGCATGCATCAGTGACACTGTCCCTCTTGTCCACCTGTTGGAGCATACGCTGCGTGGGATAATGGACAGGGCACTTGAGGCAGAACAGAGGCAGGAAGAGGAGGACTTCCTTGCCTCTCAAGGCCCCCTTTATCCGGACAGTGTTCCTTCTGTCCCACCCATCACACAGGAAGAGGATGAGGAGGAGGAGGAGGAGGAGGAGGATTGTGTGAGCATGGAGGTGGAGCCTGGCACTCAGCATCAGCAGCAGCAGTCTTTTAGGGATGATGTACAGTCCCAACAAACCAGTGGACTTGTACGTGGCTGGGAGGAGGTGGCTGGCGATCATGTCATCCTCAGTGACCCAGAAGACTCCGGACCGAATGCCTCAGCTAACCTACGCTGCATGGCCTCCCTGATCCTGCAAAGCCTGCGGAAGGATCCTCGTGTTCTTCGGATCAAGGAGAGGGACCATTACTGGCTGGCCACTCTCCTTGATCCACGGTACAAGGGTAAGGTTGCGGACCTTATCTTGCCGTCGCAGAGGGAGCAGAGGATGAGACATCTCAGGGAGGCCTTGCAGAAAGGTCTGTGCAACGCGTTCCCAGAAACTGGGAGGCTACAAACTCCTGGTCCTGGGCGACGAGTTGCTGAGGCTTCGGTCAGTAGCAGAAGGAGCGGTGGGGAAGGTGGACGTCTGACCGATGCGTTCAGACAATTTTTTAGTCCGCAGCCCCAAGGTATGATCGGTTCCAGCAACCATCGCCAGCGTCTGATATACATGGTGCAGGAATACCTTGGGGCAAGGTCAGACTTGGACACCTTTCCCACCGAAAATCCTCTGGCTTACTGGGTCCTGAGGATGGATCACTGGCCAGAGCTTGCACAGTATGCAATTGAGCTACTGGCCTGTCCTGCCTCCAGCGTTCTTTCCGAACGCACATTCAGTGCTGCTGGAGGATTTGTCACCGATCATAGGGTGCGCCTGTCCACCGCCTCGGTTGATCGACTGACCTTCATCAAAATGAATCAGTCTTGGATCACCACCAGCTACCAGGCACCTGAGGCGGATATAACCGAATAATTTTTAATATCACATCCCTTCAAGACTGCCTATGCTGATGCTGAGTGACTGTCCTCTTATGTTCACTGACTATCCTCTTCCTCCTCCTCAATGATCCATGCCACCACACCAGTGCCTAAGGCACAATTTTTCAGCCCCTGTTTAACAGGGGCGTGTACATACAATTTTTATAAAAAAATGCTTTGCAACACGTGTGACTGCTGTGCTCCAAGTACAGTATCTGTGAGGGGTTGCAGTGTTGTGGCACCAGCACCAGTGCCTAAGGCACAATTTTTCAGCCCCTGTTTAACAGGGGCGTGTACTTACAATTTTAAAAAAAAATGCTTCGCAACACGTGTGACTGCTGTGCTCCAAGTACAGTATCTGTGAGGGGTTGCAGTGTTGTGGCACCAGCACCAGTGCCTAAGGCACAATTTTTCAGCCCCTGTTTAACAGGGGCGTGTACATACAATTTTTATAAAAAAATGCTTCGCAACACGTGTGACTGCTGTGCTCCAAGTACAGTATCTGTGAGGGGTTGCAGTGTTGTGGCACCAGCACCAGTGCCTAAGGCACAATTTTTCAGCCCCTGTTTAACAGGGGCGTGTACTTACAATTTTTTAAAAAAATGCTTCGCAACACGTGTGACTGCTGTGCTCCAAGTACAGTATCTGTGAGGGGTTGCAGTGTTGTGGCACCAGCACCTAAGGCACAATTTTTCAGCCCCTGTTTAACAGGGGCGGGTAATTACAAATCTTGATCTAATAGTTCACAGCAGGGCCCATTCCTGCGCCCACCAAGAGTAACTATGAGGGCCTACAGTCTTGTGGCAACACCGTCCACCACCACCGCCAAAGGCCCAATTTTTCTGCCCTGTTCATCAGGTGCTTGCAATTACAAATCTTGATCTAATAACTCACAGCAGGGCCCATTCCTGCGCCCACCAAGAGTAACTGTGAGAGCTTACAGTCTTGTGGCAACACCGTCCACCACCACTGCCAAAGGCCCAAATTTTCTGCCCTGTTCATCAGGTGCTTGCAATTACAAATCTTGATCTAATAACTCACAGCAGGGCCCATTCCTGTGCCCACCAGTCTTGTGGCTACACCAACATCTAATAGGGCAAATTTCTGCAGAGTATATACGCCAGGCCCCTACTTTCAAACATCCAACTTACAAACGACTCCTACTTGCAAATGGAAAACAGGAAGTGAGAGGAAATCTACCCCTAGGAAGGGAAATTCTATCCTGTTAGATTTAATTTGGGAAAAAGGTATCTCCTCTCTACTGATACTTTATCACCAATCCTTGTTTCAATTAAAACCCCTCTTTTTCCAAAAACATTTGTCATTGGGACGGAAAGTGAGGTGACATGTTCTGAACAGATGTGCAAAGACAGCAAATGTTACAGGGGTGATAACCCCTCCCTATGTTCTCCAAAAAGCTTAAAAATAGATTTTTTTTGTGATGGAGCTACACTTCATAATGTACCTGTTCAGATTCTACTTAAGAACAAACCTAAAGCCGCAAGTGGTTTTAAATGGCTTCTTTTTTTCCTTTACAAATGTCATTTTGTGCAGGGACAGTTCTAAACATGGGAAACACATGCCACTTCACAGGCATACTTTGGACACCCCCCAGGGACCATATTTAAAGGAAAATTTCACTTTTTTTTTTTCACTTTATGCATTATTAAAATGACTGCTCCCGAAAAAACGTTAGTTTTTAAAAGTTCTTTTTGCATTGATATATGTCCCCTGGGGCAGGACCCGGGTCCCCAAACCTGTTTTATGACATTAACATGCATATTGGCCGTTGTAATTAGCACTTTTGATTTCGAACGTTCGCGTCCATTATAACGTATAGGGTTCGAAAATTCGCGCAAACTTTCGGTCCGTTTGAAGGTTCTGGTGCGAACCGAACCCGGGGGTGTTCGGCTCATCCCTAGTCCCCACACATGTCCCCAAAAAACACATGTCCCCAAATAATAAAAACACATGTCCCCAAATAATAAAAACACATGTCCCCAAATAATAAAAACACATGTCCCTCACATATGTCCCAGTAAAATAACATGTGCCAATGATTATCTGCACACATATGTCCGTGATCACCTGCACACACCTGTACATGATCATTTGCGTACATATGTCCGTGATCACGCGAACCAATTATTATACACTTAACAGATTTTTTTTTACTAAAAACATGTAGCAGAATACATTTTGGCTTAAATTTATGACAAAATTTGATTTTATTGGATTTCTTTTAAAAAAGAAAGGAGAAAATATTGTTTTTTTTCAAAATTTCCGCTATGTTTTCGCTTATATCGCAAAAAATAAAAAACGGAGTCGTGAATAAATAGCACCACACGAAAGCTCTATTTGTGCGAGCAAAATGATAAAAATGTCATTTGGTTACAGCATTGCATGACCGCGCAATTGTCATTGAAAGTGCGAGAGCGCTGAAAATTGCTCTGGGAAGGAAGGGGGCGAAAGTGCCTAGTATTGTAGTGGTTAAACTCAATGGATCCAAAACAGAACACCTCTTCCTCCACGCCAACCAAAACAAAAACCCTGGCACGATGCCCACACCACTCACCATCCTCGGACAACCCATCACCCCCAACACTAAAGCCAAAAGCCTCTGAGTCATCTTCGACTCACACATGACGATGGCGGCACAAATAGGATCAGTAGTCAGCGGATCCCATTACCATCTTCGCCTATTGGGTAGACTCCTCCCCTTCATCCCGGAAGGAGATACAGCAGCAGTAGTTGTAACAATCATCAATTCCCAACTCGACCACGCAAATTCCCTCTACCTAGGACTTCCAAAATACCAAATTTCACGTCTACAAACCGTCCAGAACACAGCAGCCAGACTCGGAACTGGACAAAAACCCTGGGAATCAATCACCCCGTCCCCGAGGACCCTCCATTGGCTAGCCGTGAAGGACCAGGTTATATTTAAGACCCTCTGCCTCACTCACAAATGTGCACAGGGAAAACCCTGCAATACGTCTGCGACAAAACAAAGCACTACACCCCAGGTCGCCCTCTCCGGTCAACTAACCAGAACCTCCTCCACATCCAAAAGACCCGTTATAAATGAAAAGGCGATCAAAGGTTTGCAGTCCTAGGACCACGGCTATGGAACGCTCTACCCGCGGACATCCGCTCGGAAGAAAACTGTGACGGATCCTGTACTCAAGGTGTCCGCCGTAAATGCTTCCTAAGTCCTGGAACATGAGTCCAATGGATCTGGTTATAGGAACCCCCAAGAACTAGACAACACTAGTTCTTGGAGTACATCAGGAATTATCTTTATTTTCCATGTCACACAAATTTATACAGCCGGATGACTAAAACCTAACCTAATTAGCATGAGCTAATTGTCTTAATCAACACTGGACTCCTTCATTCAATTGCAGGGTTAATTAGCACACATAACAATAGGTGAAACACTCCTACAAGCCAGACTATACTCATTTACACAACAGACAGGCTGGCTGGAGTTCATGACATTTTATCACAATAGCAGGAGACCACCAGTAACAGACGGACCGTCTACTACATTGTACAGAGGACAATGTGATCAGCATCTGACAGAGACACACACATTATATATACACATATATACAGCATTGAATCTGACTGCGGTTGGGGTTCTCCTTCACCCTGTGCCCCTTAAAATCCAGGGCCCATAATCGGTTGGCAGGAGGCTCGCATTTAGTCCTCTCAAAAAGCCTGTGTCCCGGCTAGGTCTGTCACAAAAACCATCTGGCCTTCAGGAAGAAGCTCAAGACCATCTCTTCTGAAGACCCAGATGGACACTGGCGGCAAAAGTGCCCTGAGGCGATTTAGTTCGCATTTGTAGATATATATAAGTTCCATTCATTCATATACAGGACGGCGCCGATCACTCAGAACGTTATTTTTTGGCCAGGCTTGGCCTACACAGGTATATCATATAAAGGAAGCTCAATCTCTCCACACTCTACCATGATTTGTAAAGTACTGGGGGGGCCCCAATGGCTGCGCTGCTAATTTTCCCCCTTTATTCTGCAGGTACCAAGCCAAGAATTATAGTTAATCGACCACTTGCGTTATCTCTCCGGTAACAGAACAGCCAGATTAGGTGCTGTAATCATTTCCCGTTTTCGATAAATCTCAGAAAGTGACTGGCGCGCCACAAAGAAAAACTTTGGCTGTGAATTATTTACTGTGGTTTTTATCTGTCCGCTGGTGGAAATAAATGTTCTGACCTCACAGCATGGAAGCTCCGACACGAAGCAAACGCCCGCAGACTGCGATTCATTACCCGTCTCATCACCTTGTGATTTGCATAGGAGAGAAAGGCGCTGTGACAGCCGCGTGCGAGAAACTCTGCAGATACTCCTCACTATGGATTTTAATTAAGTCAGCCATTAAGGTGAATAAATTACAGCGCGAGCCTCCGGAAAGCAGACAGCGTTTTATCTCCGAGAAATATCTTCTGCTCCAATATTATTTACTTTCTATCAACCCTCTGGGGTCTCGTCTCCTTCTCTTGTTTGACCCCCAATGTTTGAGCAACTCTTCACTTTGTAGAAAACGCCACTAAACATTCTTTTCGGTCAACTCTCCGACATGTTGTTTTATTTGGTATATCTGTACCGACTATCCTTAACAAGAGGTCCATTACAACCTAGGGTTCCTCCAGAGGTAGGTAAGTGGCCAAATGACCTCCCATCTCATGGTGTCTATTCCAGGGCTAACTCCACCTAGCAAAACCACCAGCACAACCCAGGAGCTGCCAATGTAATGCCAATGTAATTCTTCTCACTGACCACCAATGTAAGGAACATTCTTCTCACTGACCACCAATGTAAGGGACATTCTACCCACTGATCACCAATGTAAGGAGCATTCTTCCCACTGATCACCAATGTAAGGAACATTCTTCTCACTGATCACCAATGTAAGGAACATTCTTCCCACTGACCCCCAATGTAAGGAACATTCTTCCCACTGATCACCAATGTAAGGAACATTCTTCCCACTGATCACCAATGTAAGGAACATTCTTCCCACTAATCACCAATGTAAGGAACATTCTTCTCACTGATCACCAATGTAAGGAACATTCTTCCCACTGACCACCAATGTAAGAAACATTCTTCTCACTGATCACCAATGTAAGGAACATTCTTCTCACTGATCACCAATGTAAGGAACATTCTTCTCACTGATCACCAATGTAAGGAACATTCTTCTCACTGATCACCAATGTAAGGGACATTCTTCCCACTGATCACCAATGTAAGGGACATTCTTCTCACTGATCACCAATGTAAGGAACATTCTTCTCACTGATCACCAATGTAAGGAACATTCTTCCCACTGACCACCAATGTAAGAAACATTCTTCTCACTGATCACCAATGTAAGGAACATTCTTCCCACTGATCACCAATGTAAGGAACATTCTTCCCACTGATCACCAATGTAAGGAACATTCTTCCCACTGATCACCAATGTAAGGAACATTCTTCTCACTGATCACCAATGTAAGGAACATTCTTCTCACTGATCACCAATGTAAGGAACATTCTTCCCACTGATCACCAATGTAAGGGACATTCTTCCCACTGATCACCAATGTAAGGAACATTCTTCCCACTGATCACCAATGTAAGGAACATTCTTCCCACTGATCACCAATGTAAGGGACATTCTTCCCACTGATCACCAATGTAAGGAACATTCTTCCCACTGATCACCAATGTAAGGAACATTCTTCCCACTGATCACCAATGTAAGGAACATTCTTCCCACTGATCACCAATGTAAGGAACATTCTTCCCACTGATCACCAATGTAAGGGACATTCTTCCCACTGATCACCAATGTAAGGAACATTCTTCCCACTGATCACCAATGTAAGGAACATTCTTCTCACTGATCACCAATGTAAGGAACATTCTTCTCACTGATCACCAATGTAAGGAACATTCTTCCCACTGATCACCAATGTAAGGAACATTCTTCCCACTGATCACCAATGTAAGGAACATTCTTCCCACTGATCACCAATGTAAGGAACATTCTTCCCACTGATCACCAATGTAAGGAACATTCTTCCCACTGATCACCAATGTAAGGAACATTCTTCTCACCGATCACCAATGTAAGGAACATTCTTCTCACTGATCACCAATGTAAGGAACATTCTTCCCACCGATCACCAATGTAAGGAACATTCTTCTCACTGATCACCAATGTAAGGAACATTCTTCTCACTGATCACCAATGTAAGGAACATTCTTCTCACTGATCACCAATGTAAGGAACATTCTTCTCACTGATCACCAATGTAAGGAACATTCTTCTCACTGATCACCAATGTAAGGAACATTCTTCTCACTGATCACCAATGTAAGGAACATTCTTCTCACTGATCACCAATGTAAGGAACATTCTTCTCACTGATCACCAATGTAAGGAACATTCTTCCCACTGATCACCAATGTAAGGAACATTCTTCTCACTGATCACCAATGTAAGGAACATTCTTCTCACTGATCACCAATGTAAGGAACATTCTTCTCACTGATCACCAATGTAAGGGACATTCTTCCCACTGATCACCAATGTAAGGAACATTCTTCCCACTGATCACCAATGTAAGGAACATTCTTCTCACTGATCACCAATGTAAGGAACATTCTTCTCACTGATCACCAATGTAAGGAACATTCTTCTCACTGATCACCAATGTAAGGAACATTCTTCCCACTGATCACCAATGTAAGGAACATTCTTCTCACTGATCACCAATGTAAGGAACATTCTTCTCACTGATCACCAATGTAAGGGACATTCTTCCCACTGATCACCAATGTAAGGAACATTCTTCTCACTGATCACCAATGTAAGGAACATTCTTCCCACTGATCACCAATGTAAGGAACATTCTTCTCACTGATCACCAATGTAAGGGACATTCTTCCCACTGATCACCAATGTAAGGAACATTCTTCCCACTGATCACCAATGTAAGGAACATTCTTCTCACTGATCACCAATGTAAGGAACATTCTTCCACTGATCACCAATGTAAGGAACATTCTTCTCACTGATCACCAATGTAAGAAACATTCTTCTCACTGATCACCAATGTAAGGAACATTCTTCCCACTGATCACCAATGTAAGGAACATTCTTCCCACTGAACCCACTTTATGGTTTTTGATCCTTATATTTAATATTATATTTTTTTATTTACTATGTTACATTCCAGTCCTGATAAAGGGGACAGCAGCGTTTAGCCCCTGATAAAACGTTGGCTTTTCCTTAACATCTGTCTTTATAATAACTCCTGTCTGGACTCCATTATTATTATGTGGCAGTTCAATTTCAGACTTATTCAGCCACATGCAAGCGATTCTGCAGATACTCCTCACTATGGATTTTAATTAAGTCAGCTATTAAGGTGAATAAATTACAGCGTGAGCCTTCAGAAAACAGATGGTGTTGGATCTGAAATATATCCTCCGCTTCAATATTATTTACTTTCTTTCAATCCTCTGGGGCCCAAAACTCTGTCTCTTTGAGACGCTTGACCCCGATGTTTGAGCAGCTCTTCACTTTAGAGAAAACATTTTATCTTCCGTCAAATCTCTGACATATTGTTTCTATTTGGGAATATCTATACCAGTTATCTTCAGCCAGGGTTCCATGGGACTCTCGGGTTCCTCCGGAGGTTGGTAGCAGTTCCCTGAGCAATGGCTAGGCCTCGAGACTCCTCGTCTTTGGCTTGTTTGACCTCGATGTTTGAGCAGCTCTTCACTTTATCTTCAGTCAATTCTCAGGCTTATTTTTTTTTTATACCCGACATCCTCAACCAGGGTTCCATTGGACTCTAGGGTACCTCCGAAGGTTGTTAAGGGTTCCTTGAGCAAAGAATAGGGCCTAATATCCTTCTCTTTGGCTCGTTTGACCCCATTGTTTAAGCAAATCTTCACTGTGGAGAAATCTTAACTATAAACGTATTATTTTCAGTCAAATCTCTGACATATTGTTTCTATTTGGGAATATCTATACCAGCTATCTTTAGCCAGGGTTCCATGGGACTCTAGGGATCATCCGGAGGTTGGTAGTAGTTCTTTGAGCAATGGCTAGGCCCGAGACTCCTCGTCTTCAGATTATTTGACCTCAATGTTTGAGCAGCTCTACTCAACTGCTTTAAAAATGAATGATTTCTCCCCCGCTCCTGTAGCTCTATGGAAGGACACTCGTACCTAACCCAATCTTTCCTTATTTCAACAACACAACCAATTCCCGTCCTCCTTGGGACGGGATGTTGGATAGACGAAGAGCCCAGAACCCACCAATCACAATCCAATCCTATCTTACAATGTGAAGAGGGTATGGATATGGGACAGGACATTCCTACCAATTAGCTGAAAAACTGCTTCTTCCTCATCAGCAATCTCTTCCACCAGTCAGCAGTCCTTTCCCACCAGTCAGCAGTCCTTTCTCACCAGTCAGTCGTCCTTTCCCACCAGTCAGCCGTCCTTTCCCACCAGTCCTTTCTCACCAGTCAGCAGTCCTTTCTCACCAGTCAGCCGTCCTTTCCCACCTTTCCCACCAGTCAGCCGTCCTTTCCCACCAGTCAGCTGTCCTTTCCCACCAGTCAGCCGTCCTTTCCCACCTTTCCCACCAGTCAGCCGTCCTTTCCCACCAGTCAGCTGTCCTTTCCCACCAGTCAGCCGTCCTTTCCCACCTTTCCCACCAGTCAGCCATCCTTTCCCACCAGTCAGCCGTCCTTTCCCACCTTTCCCACCAGTCAGCCGTCCTTTCCCACCAGTCAGCCGTCCTTTCCCACCAGTCAGCAGTCCTTTCCCACCAGTCAGAAGTCCCCATCTACCTGTCAGAAGCCCATCCCACTCGTCAGCCTCCTTCACCATGTCAAATTTCCCTTCCCACATGCCAGCAGTCTGCTTCTAGCAGTCAGCAGCCCCCCCTCACACCTGCCAGCCCCCATAATTATGTCAGAAGTCCCTCCCACCTGTCAGCCCCTTTCACATGCAATCCCTCCCACGTATCAGCCCCTTCCACCTTGCCCATTGTCCCTACTACCTGTTAGCCCCCTCTACCTCTACCCTCTGTCAGCAGTCCCTCACACCTGTAAGCAGTCCCCTTTCCCCTTTCATCAGTCACTCCCACCTGTTAGCAGTCCTCTCCCACCCAACAGCCACCTCTAGCCTATCAGCAGTCTCTCTACTACCCTTTCATCAGTCCTTCTGCCTGTCAGCAGTCTTCTACCAGTCAGCTGTCCATTTCTTCCAGTCAAAAGGCCATTACCACCAGTTAAGTGCTGTACCACCATGTGCCAGAAGGTCTCTACCCACCAGAAGATCTCTCCCACCTGCCAGAAGATCTCTCCCACCCACCAGAAGATCTCTCCCACCTGCCAGAAGATCTCTCCCACCCGCCAGAAGATCTCTCCCACCCGCCAGAAGATCTCTCCCACCCACCAGAAGATCTCTCCCACCTGCCAGAAGATCTTTCCCACCCGCCAGAAGATCTCTCCCACCTGCCAGAAGATCTTTCCCACCTGCCAGAAGATCTTTCCCACCCGTCAGAAGATCTCTCCCACCCGTCAGAAGATCTCTCCCACCCGTCAGAAGATCTCTCCCACCCGTCAGAAGATCTCTCCCACCCGTCAGAAGATCTTTCCCACCCGTCAGAAGATCTCTCCCACCCGTCAGAAGATCTCTCCCACCTGCCAGAAGATCTCTCCCACCCGTCAGAAGATCCCTCCCACCCGTCAGAAGATCTCTCCCACCCGTCAGAAGATCTCTCCCACCCGTCAGAAGATCTTTCCCACCTGTCAGAAGATCTCTCCCACCTATCAGAAGATCTCTCCCACCTGCCAGAAGATCTCTCCCACCCGTCAGAAGATCTCTCTCACCCGTCAGAAGATATCTCCCGTCTGTCAGAAGATCTCTCCCACCTATCAGAAGATCTCTCCCACCTGTCAGAAGATCTCTCCCACCTGTCAGAAGATCTCTCCCACCCGTCAGAAGATCTCTCCCACCTATCAGAAGGTCTCTCCCACCCGCCAGAAGATCTCTCCCACCCGTCAGAAGATCTCTCCCACCCGTCAGAAGATATCTCCCGTCTGTCAGAAGATCTCTCCCACCTATCAGAAGATCTCTCCCACCTGCCAGAAGATCTCTCCCACCTATCAGAAGATCTCTCCCACCTATCAGAAGATCTCTCCCACCCGTCAGAAGATCTCTCCCACCCGTCAGAAGATCTCTCCCACCTATCAGAAGATCTCTCCCACCTGTCAGAAGATCTCTCCCACCTGTCAGAAGATCTCTCCCACCCGTCAGAAGATCTCTCCCACCTATCAGAAGATCTCTCCCACCTATCAGAAGATCTCTCCCACCTATCAGAAGATCTCTCCCACCCGTCAGAAGATCTCTCCCACCTATCAGAAGATCTCTCCCACCCGTCAGAAGATCTCTCCCACCTATCAGAAGATCTCTCCCACCTGCCAGAAGATCTCTCCCACCTATCAGAGGGCCTCTCCATGTGAAGATCTCTCCCAGAGAAAATAAAATCACATTTTGGCTGCATTTCTGTTTTAACTGTATAACGTTGTGTTATTTTCCATGATTAGACGGGACTCTCTGTGGCGTCCATTAGACTCTCCTGTGGTTGGAGGCAGAATTCTCGGGGTGACGGGGACAGCAGTGACAAGGTTTATTCGGTGTATAATCAGGATTACTCCGCTCTCCATCAAATGGAAGGCCTCTGACATCCCAATTTAAATCTCTGAGGACTTTGAAATGACATCTGATGACTTGTCTGCACGCCGTCCATCTCTCTAATGCACACGAAGCGGATTCTGAACAAAGTCAATGAACTCATCAATTTCTTATCTGAATATTGCCCGGATGCGGGTCACCCCCCCCCCCCCCCCGGGTAATATTGATGAGGGTCTGTGCTTTCCTAAAATATCCTTTCATAAAATGAGTGAATGCAGCAAGTTTCCACCGCCGGTCCTCTTCACGGCTCCGAGGTTGTAGAGACCCCGGTGTCAGATGTACCGGCCTCCCTGTGGAGGGTGTCACTTCACCTGTCAGGATAATATCTGACGCTTCCTCATATCTCTGCAGGTCGTCCGTTCATCTCTGTGACGGCGTCTTATCAGCAGGAGACGAGAGGGCGGTGTGTCAGACTGCGGGGTGGCCGGGCGATGTACAGAGATCTCAGGGACCGATAAATGGGAGACGTACAAGACATCTACTGCCGAGTCAGTCTTTGGGGGTTACCGCTGGCTGTGGGACTACAACTCCCAGCAACATCAACACTACTACTACACAAGTCATAGATCCTCAACCTGGGGAAATCATTTAAAGGGAGTCCCTCTATAGCAGGGGACCCCAAACTGTCCTTCATACTTTAGGGGGGAATTATGCCCCATCGTTGATGTCAGTGGCAGGAATTATGCCCCATCTTTGATGTCAGTGGCAGGAATTATGCCCCATCTTTGATATCAGTGGCAGGAATTATGCCCCATCTTTGATGTCAGAGGCAGGAATTATGCCCCATCGTTGATGTCAGTGGCAGGAATTATGCCCCATCGTTGATGTCAGTGGCAGGAATTATGCCCCATCTTTGATGTCCGTGGCAGGAATTATGTCCCATCGTTGATGTCAGTGGCAGGAATTATGCCCCATCTTTGATGTCTGTGGCAGGAATTATGCCCCATCTTTGATGTCAGTGGCAGGAATTATGCCCCATCTTTGATGTCAGTGGCAGGAATTATGCCCCATCTATGTCAGTGGCAGGAATTATGCCCCATCTTTGATGTCAGTGGCAGGAATTATGCCCCATCTTTGATGTCAGTGGCAGGAATTATGCCCCATCTATGTCAGTGGCAGGAATTATGCCCCATCGTTGATGTCAGTGGCAGGAATTATGCCCCATCGTTGATGTCAGTGGCAGGAATTGTACCCCATCGATGTCAGTGGCAGGAATTATGCCCCATCGATGTCAGTGGCAGGAATTATGCCCCATGTCCCAAGACATGCCTGGAGCTGAGAAGGAATGAAGTCAGCAAAGGGCATACATGACAGGGTGGAAAATAGTTTATGGTGGTATGGATAGTATGGACTCTTCCCGGATTGACCCATGAGATGGGGAGGAGCTGGAAGGTCTAGTTGCTGGGGTAGGAGTGGTCAGGGCAGTTGCAGAGCAGATATCGGTGGATGAACACGCCTCCCTCCCACCCTATTATTGTTGTCCCTTAGTCTTGTTTGTGTTTCCTGGCGGTTTGGGGTAAAATCTGGTCATTGGGTAAACGGTGGGGAACCATCTGAGGTATGGCATCCTCGAGTTGGTACGGTTCACTGCACAGTGACTGGGTGGTGATAGGACCCCTGGGGGGGCTGAGGTCAGCAGGGTGTTTTTTGAGCCGGTGTTTTTTGGGGTCACAACTCGGCTATCTGGTGCCTCAGACACAACAACGTTATGGATAGACGGTACCGTCAAAGGATCTCGAATCGTATCTGGATCAAGACGTTTATTAGGTTTTGTTATTTAAAACAAGTTTATGTGAACAAAAGGTCGTATTCGGCCATTTTACTTAGATGTTGTGTGGTCTCAGTGGCAGGAATAATGCCCCATCATTGATTTCAGTGGCAGGAATAACGCCCCATCATTGATTTCAGTGGCAGGAATAATGCCCCATCATTGATTTCAGTGGCAGGAATAATGCCCCATCATTGATTTCAGTGGCAGGAATAATCCCCCCTCATTGATTTCAGTGGCAGGAATAATCCCCCCTCATTGATTTCAGTGGGAGGAATAGTGCCCCATCATTGATTTCAGTGGCAGGAATAATGCCCCATCATTGATTTCAGTGGCAGGAATATCGCCTCAAGGGCCAGAGATAGGCAAGCAAAGGGCCGCATTGCCGGTTTTCATGTGTTACGTTTACTTTCGTAAATGGGAATGGGGGGCCCCAAATGTTTTTTTTTTGGAAGGGGGTTTATGTGTAACTTTATTTTTTGTCTTAACGTTTTTTTCTTTTTTTATATCACATAGGAGACAAAAATGTCCCTTATGTGATGATTTTTAAGTGACAGATTCTCTTTGATGAGACATGCAAGGTCTAAAATACCCCGCATGGGGGGCGCCGGTACCAGGGGTGTGTGGAGGCGATTGGGCGGCACTGGACTGTGTGTGACCCCCCCCCCCCCCCCCCCCCCCCCTGTCAGGTCTGTACGATGTATGGGCCTCGCGGTGAATGGGAGCCATTGGATTCTGTCTGCTGTTTTCCTCGTGGTTTTGGCACCAAGGAACGCACTGAACTTCCTTCGTTAACCACACGGCGGACTTTAGAACAAACTGATGCCCACATGTGTACGACAAGCGAGCAGCACAGGGACTCAGGAAGGGATGGAGTTAACAGAAACAGCTGTATGCAAATGTTCCCATTGAGGATACAGAATGTCATTGCAGGCCTGAGGCTTCATCTGTGGCCCCAGGACATCTCCTCTTCCAGGAAACCAACAATCAATCCATCCGCTGCTGGAATAGCATTCGCTCGTGTGATCAGCCATGTCCCAGATTAAACGTCCTTGAGAGTCACCAGAAGGGGACAGACATGTAGACAAGCAGGCCAGGTACATGAATCATACACAGCAAAGACATGCAGGTGGGAGGAAGAAGAGCGCCAAGGACCCGCACTCACCTTGATTCCACCCCACGACTGGTTGGAGAGGAAGTCCACCGGGCTGGTGAGGCCGGGCTGGGCCGGGTACCGCAGGAGGAAGTCTAATTCCGTTGGATTTATCTCTTTGTTCATCAGCAGGATCTAAAAGATGTAGAAAACAGTAAAAAAAATAAAAAAAGAAATAGTATATTAGAGAGGCTTGCCACGGATCGTACCAAACCCGCTTACTGGGATCCCACACTGAGGTCCTATATTGTACATTGGACAAGACTGTCACCTTAATAAATAGACATGTGCAATTCGTTTCGTTTTTCGTTTTTTTTTCGTTATTTTCGTTCGTTCGTTTTCGTACGAATGAACGAATCATTCGAATCGTACGAATACGAATAACGAATTGTAACGAATCGTTCGAATCAGATTAACGAATCATTCGAATCGAACGAATCCGAAAAACAACGAAAATCCGAAAAAAAATAATTAGAAACAATGAATGTACTAATGAAGAAAATCCGAAAAACGAAAACGAACGAAAAAAATTCGTACATTCGTAACTTTTTTTTTTTTGTTGAATTGGTAATTTTCCGTGTCCCTTACAATGGTGCTGCTAAACGTGCTTCGAATGGATTGAACAAAAAAATTCGTACATTCGTAACTTTTTTTTCCGATTCGTAACTTTTTTTTTTTTTTTTTTTCGATTTGTAATTTTCCGTGTCTCTATTGAACAAAAAAATTCATACATTCGTAACTTTTTTTTTTCGATTCGTAACTTTTTTTTTTTTCGATTCGTAACTTTTTTTTTCGATTCGTAAATTATTAAAATGTAATAATAGCATACACATTACATCAAATTATGAATTATGCTCCGATTACGAATCTACGAATGTTACGAATGTACGAATAAATACGAATGCGTCCGAAAATTAAACTAACGAAAAAACAAATCAACGAAAAAATAACTCTTACGAATGTACGAATCGTTACGAATCCGAACACCGACGACTTACGAATGTACGAATCGTTACGAATCGACGGAAACGAAAAAAACGAAACGAAAAAAAACGAATTTTTTTCGGAAACTAAAAAAACTAAATGAAAATAAACGAATTTTTTTGTTGTGCACATGTCTATTCATAAAGCTGTAGCCTTGGATTTAGAGAATCACACCACATAAATAATTAGATAAAAATACAAAATGTATTATACATACAATTTAAAAATCACATACAATATTAGGGTTGCCCCGATACCACTTTTTTAAGACCGAGTACAAAAACCAATACTTATTTCCAAGTACTCACCGATAACCGATTACCGATACTTTTTTTTAATTTCATGTCACAGTTTTCAAAGCACAATACAAACGAATGATATCTTCTTTATAATCATGAAGAACTGTAATTTAAGACATTATAAAATAATAAAACTGTTTCATTTGCACTGATAGGTGGCACACACTGATGGGCACTGAAATGCAGCACTGATTGGCAATTGCTGGCCTGGCATAATAAATTACATGAATGATGACAGGAAAGGAAGGATTTTGCAATGCTATATGGCATATAGCATTGCAAAATCCTTCCTTTCCTCTCATCATTCGTGTCATTTATCATATAGTATATGCTGCGACGGCCATCTTGGTACACCCTGCACCCGGCTGCAATAAGCAGCAGCAGACATCTTGTTACACCCAGCCCAAACTATATGGGCTGGGTGTAACAAGATGTCCGCTGCTGGCTTACTGCGGCCGAGCGCAAGGTGTACCAAGATGGGCGTCGTAATGTTCAACCTCTGATGGAGACACAGAGCGTCACTTCTGTTAGCAAATGTGACGGCTCCGCCCACTGACTTCTGGTTGCGAGCAACGCCGCCTCATTCCCAGGTATCGGATTAGGCATCTGGAGCATTTGCGCGAGTACAAGTACTCGTGCAAATGCTCGGTATCAGGACAACCCTGTATAACACCATGTCCATTATGGTGTTCTCACATCCAATGATCCACATGTGGACTCTACGCGTTTCAAATGATCTTACTCAGGAGCAAGTACAGTGGAACCTCGAAATTACGAGCATAATCCGTTCCAGGAGAATGCTCGTAATCCAATGTACTCGCATATCAAAGTGAGTTTTCCCATTGAAGTCAATAGAAACGAAAATAATTTGTTCTGCATGGACTTCAATGGGATGCAATACCGCATGCAGCCAGAGGCGGGGGGGGGGGGGCGCCGGGGAGCCTTTGGAAATGGGAGAAAAGGCCCGAGCACACTTCGCCTGACCTCAGCAAACCTTGGTAAGACGCCGTTCACGAGCCTTTCCGAGGTCTGCCGAGGTCAGGCGAAGTGTGCTCAGGCCTTTCCGAACGCCGACGATCGTCGCTGTGTGGCTCTGGCGCCCCCCACCTCAGGCCAAACGCGGTACTGCACACTGCTTTTGGCCTGAATCCTGCTCGTTTTGCAAGACAACACTCGCTAACCGAGTTAGGATTTTTAGAAATACAGTGCTCGTATTGCGAAACGCTCGTTAACCGCCTTACTCGCAAACCGAGGTTCCACTGTAAATGGTTTCATAGTGTAATTTCCTCACTAGTTGAACCCTCCTTCCTTCATTGGTTGAACATGAAATTGGATGAGCAGTAAACCTAATGTCTTCATTGGGTGAACATGAACCCTCCTCATTGGTTGAACAGTCACCTCTCATTTCCTAACTGGATGAACAGTGAACCCTAATTTTCCCATTGGATGAGCAGGTAGCCCTCATTTCTTCATTGGTTTAACAGTTAATTCTCATTTCCTCATTGGTAGAACACAACCCTAATTTTTTCATTGGTAGAACAGTTCTCTCATTTCCTCATTGGGTGGACAGTTCCTTCCGGAAGGACATGGATATTTTGGACAAGCACTGTAGTAATAGGCATCTATCGTACCTGGAAGGCCAACTGCGCGGTGTAAGTTAGCTTGTCGCACTCGAACAGCCCCCGCGTTGTGTACTGGAAGACGGAGAAGGTGATGCTGTCGATGAGATTGGCCACACGCTGTTTGAGGACCTCGTCTGCCGGTGCCTTCTGTACGGCCTGCTGGAAGACCACGCTGAATGCCTGGGAGAGAACATAGACCGCATTCCATGTTAGACCAGACAACAACATCAGCCCCTAACATGGTACATGTGCAGTATCGGGGTACAGCCTACAGAGGGCACTATCATCAGGTTATTGAATTATGACATAGATGTGTAAAATCAGTCTGATACCTGGAGACTTGAGGGGAGACCAACATTAAAGAAGACCTCCAGGAAAGCTAAACCCTCCTTCCAATATCCAATATATTCAGAGAAAGAACACAAAACATTTCTAACTTTTGCTACCCTCCATTATTTTATTCTTTCATCATTCCTCCCGACAGGAAGAATTGTAAGAGAAAAGCAAGAAACTGGGAGTGAGTGAATGACAGTTGACGTTTTCCAACTGTCTGGTGTTCGGGGTTAATAAGAGCTCTTGGAGCACATCTCTGACATCTCAGCAAAGGTGGCAAATGTTGGAATGTGCCAGGAGGTTGGCACACATAGGCCTATAGCATTAGAGTGTGCACTTCAAAGCTCCAACACATATGTATGTGTGACATATTTACCGGCCTCTTCCCCACTATCCATCCTGAAACAATGGTGGGGGGGGGGGGGGGCAATGGGGACCTGGGCAGCAGAAAGAAGATAGGAGGGGTGGTGGCAGTGGCATATATTGGTTCCGTTACCCTGTATTTTCCTGTGGCAGCTGAATGCCGGGGAGAGGGAGAGAAGCCTACTTTCAGCTGCTGCAGGAGGAAAATACAGATCGGTTCCACTAAATTCCACCCCCCCCCCCCCCCCCCCCCCCCCCCCCCCCCCCCCCGATGCCCCTCCTGTCCAGATTTTAGAAGGCAAGGAAGGATCGCAGTTTACCTGTCACCTGCCAACCATTGGCGGGTAGATCGCGATTGATGGGTAGCCAACCTCCCTTGCGCACACGCCTATGCTGGCACTCATAGAAATAAGTAGAGGATCGGAGAAAAGGGAATCTCATTCTTCATTGTAAAGCAGTAATTCACCTGATGGGAGGCTCTAGTCCCGAATCATCTCCCTCTTGAAACCCACCTAAGAACCTCCATCTCATGGCTGTCAAAAAGCATTGCTGTTGCAAGCCTGATTTCAGCTTTCGGCTCCCAATAAAGATTGGGACATTACACTGAATGAACTAAGCAATGGGTTCATGTGGTATTTGAGGTGTTTTTTTATCTGGGAGAACAGGCGTTGATCTACAGGGAGAGACACAAATGCCGGTAATAACGCTACTTGCTTTAAGGTTTAGTTGCCGTTATTAAAAGTTGAGCTCAGTTCCTGCAAAGCAATATGAAAGCCTCAGTTATAATTCCTGAAATGTGAAACTGACAGAGGCCTAAGATCGGCAGAAATGAAACAAGACATAACAGGGATGTGATTGAGATTATATTGGAGCCATTAGTTACCAACCTTGAGAGAAAACTGATACATGGGGTGGATCTTATTGAGGTCGTTCATAATGAAGTAGAGGAGAGAGGCGCGGGCAGCGGCCAGGCGGTAATGTTCTCGCGCCTCATTCAGCTTGGCTTCCGTCACTTTGGCTTCTTGGACCTAGGCAGGATAAAACAGTCAGACCCAACCTGTCAATGGGGATGGCAACATTACACATACAATGTTACACATCTAGAGATCTCCAGACATTACCAGTAAAGTACCATTAAAGATATTGCAGTCTGGTCACGTTGTACCGGTGTTCTGTCACGAAATGTCCGCCTATCGAAAAGTGTCCGCCCCGTACTGCGCAGGCGCAGCGCTTGCGCAGTACGGAGGAAAAAACGATTTTGGAAAATCTCAGAAGATGAACGGCGCCTGCGCCGTGAGTCAAGGTGCAAGCCCCACCATGCAAGTGGACATAGGGCTGCACAAAGTTAGAGGGTCCCTCGCAGGCTCGCTGCGCTCGCCACGCTTCGGGCACGGCCTCGCTTCGCTCGTCTCTTTCTTATTCTAATGCCGCGTACACACGGTCGAAAATTCCGATGGAAACAGTCCGATGGGAGCTTTTCATCGGATTTTCCGACCGTGTGTACGCCCATCGGTCTTTTTCTGTCGGAATTTCCAACGGACTTTGGATTGAGAACCTGTTCTCAATTTTTCCGACGGAAAACCTTTCTATCGTGTGTATGCAATTCCGACGCGCAAAATTCCCGACGCATGCTCGGAAACAATTCGACGCATGCTCAGAAGCACTAAACTTCCCTTTTATAGTGCTGTCGAATTTGTTTCATGCCGCTGTGTTATTGACCGTCGGAATTTGGTGTGACCGTGTGTAGGCAACACAGTTTGAGCGAAATTCCGTTGGAATTCCGTCGGAAAAACCGTCAGAGTTTTTTCCGACGAGAATTCCGATCGTGTGTACGCGGCATAACTCTATGTCCACTTGGATGGTGGGGCTTGAACCTGGACTCACGGTGCAGGCGCCGTTCATCTTCGGCTATTTTCGGAATCTGCTTGTCCTGTGTACTGCGCATGCACAGTACACAGCGGACAGTATCCCATGGGGGACACAATCCGACAAAGGACACCGGCTTTGTCTGAGAAAAAGTAGGGTAAGCCATACCAGCCAATCAGAATTCACCGTGGCCCAAGCTGAAGCCAATCTAAAGCCTTACCTTCTCTTCGATTTCTGCTGCCGTCTTCTTGGTGATCTCCAGGTTTTCCACCAGCTCGGTGTCCCCCAGAAAATTCCCGGAGGCGGAAGACAGGCGGGACAGAAGGTTGTCTTCGAGGGTCTTCAGGGTGATTTTGAAGCCGTTCTGCTCCTTGGTCAGGTTGGACTGAGTACAAAAAAGGAGAGTTCAAAATTAAAATAACAATAAAGCTGAATTTACATCTAATCTGGTAAACTGAACGGTGCAGGCATGCAGTCCCATACCCTTCCACCCAGGGGCGGACTGACAACTCATGGGGCCCCCGGGCAATAGGAGATTATGGGGTCCCCAGGCAATCAGAGATTATGGGGCCACACAGTATACAATCACACAGTTCACACATACATGTACACACAGTATACACAGACATTTTTCTATTGGCTGAGAAGGTACTAGAGAGGTGGGGCAGCTATAATCTTGTGATTTTTAGACCAAAAGGATGTCGGTAAGGGACATTTCAGAAACAGAAGGGACATACTATCCCTCGTTTTACTGAGGCTGGCAACCCTGATGGGGCCCCCTAGTGGCCCGGGGCCCTTGGGAAGTGCCCGAGTGGCCGAATGGTCAGTCCGCCCCTGCTTCCACCCTTCAGTCCACTAAGGCTTTTTACATATTGTAACTTTTCAGCTTGCTGGATGGGTGGGCTTTTGTCATTATGACACACATAGCCCCTAGAGTCCCCTCCTCCAGCCATGTGAAGTCCATGCACCCCCCCTGTGATCATAGACACTTCTGGGTCCGCCATTGGGCAGCCAATGATGATGTAACCCCTGAGCAGGCTCCAAGTGGCAAAATGGTTGTACATCAATGACTTCACTTCCTTTCAAACTGATTACAGTGTGCACGGAGACTAACTCTGGTGCCGTTTGGATTGCTTATTTAGACACTCAGGGGGAAAGTAAAGGCAAGACTATTAGACATGTGCACTGCCGAAAAATTCTTTTTTTTAGTATTTTATTTTTTCAGGTCATTCGTTGTCATGGAAATTCGTTAATTTGTAAATTCGAAAAATTTAAAAAATCCGAAATTTGAAAGTTCCGAAATTCGAAAGTTCCGTAATTCGAAAGTTCAGAAAATAAGAAAGTTCCGAAAATTCGAAAAGTTCCGAAAATTCGAAAGTTCAGAAAATAAGAAAGAAAATCCGAAAGTTCGAAAGAATGAAAATCAGAAAATTCGAAAATAACTAACTAATAATAACTATGAAATGATAAGTATTGGAATTTCTTTTCAAATTTGTCTGTTAGTCGACGTAACAAATACAAATTTATCCAAAGTTACAAATTATCCAAAATAACGAATACCGCATCTAAACAAGCGGAATGAATAATAATAGTAATAATAATAATAATAAGGTTTTATTATTATTATTGTTATTTATTATTATTAATTCGTTACGTTACATTCATTTAGATGCGGCATTCGTTATTTTTGGATAATTAGTAACTTCAGATAAATTTGTTACATTCACTAACAGACAAATTTGAAAGGAAATTCCAATACCTATAACTTAATAGTTAGTAATAGTTACGTTATTGTTAGATATTATTTCAGATTTTCGAACTTTCGGAT
This sequence comes from Lithobates sylvaticus, assembly GCA_028564925.1. Taxonomy (NCBI): domain Eukaryota; kingdom Metazoa; phylum Chordata; class Amphibia; order Anura; family Ranidae; genus Lithobates; species Lithobates sylvaticus. The sequence goes on along the minus strand of CM053037.1, from coordinate 200,294,847 downwards.
TTTTGTTCTTATTTTCTGATTTCCGTTCATTTGAATTTTCGTTCTTATTTTCAAATTTTCTAATTTCCGAATTTTCTAATTTTTGGATTTTCAAATTTGGAATTTCTGATTTTCCGAATTTTCGAATATTCGAGTCTATGAATATTTGGAAAAATGTGTTCATTCGGATATTTCCGTAATTAACAAATTTGTTGAAAATAAAAAAAATAAAAAAACTAATTCGGAACGAAACTAATTGCACAGATCTACTAAATAGAATAAAATATCCATCCAATGTCTGTCTGACATACATTTATGTGACTTTAACTTGGCTTTCAGAGCTCATTCAGCAGCAAGAGGCGGTGCTCTGTGTAGGCAGAGCTGAGTAACAGCCACACCTCCCAGCACAAGTGTCCTGACACAAGCAGAGAAGGGGGCGTGTCTGACTAGGTCTGATTACACAGTGCGCCTGGTTCCAACGCTGATGCCTATTGGACTTCACAGTCACGATAAATGGAGGTTGTAAGTAGGGATGCACCGATACCATTTTTTTTACAATGAGTACGAGTAACGATACTTTTTTTTTAGTACACGCCGATACCAATTATCGATACCGACCGCAACTGTTTAGTTTTAACTTCAGTTGTCAGCAATGGTACAAAGCATTGAAAAGTTATTTACAATATTTTTAAAAAATCTATTTAGCGCTTTTCCAATGTGTAAATATACGTTAATATATATGTGTAAAAATATTCACTAACAAAGCAAACAAAAAGTTTTAATTGTTTATCGTTTACAAAATAGATGTGAATGAAAGAAAAAAAGCAGGAAAATAATAATTAAATAGAGGAGAATAGGGAGGTAATTAAGGCTGATTAGACTAAATGAAGGGTAAACAGAGGAACATTTGTTCATCACTTTGATCTGCAGATGAAGAAACAGAAATATACAAAAAGAAACAATGTTTCTTTTTATTTTAGTGTTTCAGGGCTGAGCAATGTTGTTTAAAGAGGAAGTAAATCCTAATGGGTGTTACTTCCTCTTTGTTTCCCTGCAAAGGTAAAGCATAATGGACTACAATGCATCGCATCGCATAGTAGTCCATTATGTGTCACGTACCTGACACAGGAGCCAGGGAAGTCACCACTGTCCCCTCGTGTACGGAGCCTCCATCTTCTTGGTGGGTCTCGTGGCTCCGGCGCTGTCATTCGAAGGCACCGCAATGACGTCACTCCCGCGCATGCGCAGGGGAGCCGCCACTCGTGGCATATCTCCGTTGAGAGCAGCGCACTCAGTGCGCCTGCGCGCCGCTGTCTACTGGCAAATATCTCCTAAACTATGTCGATTTAGGAGATATTTCTTTGACCTACAGGTGAGCCTTAATCTAGGCTTACCTGTAGGTCAAAGTGGTTTGTAAGGGTTTACAACCACTTTAAGTGGTGTTGCACAGAGTAAAAAAAATTCCTAAAAAAATAATAATAAACAGTTGGAAATTTTTTTTTTTTAACTCACCTCTAAATGGCTGTTGCTAGGGGGTCCCTCGTAGTCTGCCTCCTTCAGTGCCTGGGCTGGTGACATCACTTCCCCTCAGCCCAGGAAGGGCTCAGCTCTGCCCCCTCCCTCCTGTCAGTCATCTGGGACACGTGACAGGTCCCAGATGACTGTGCGGCCAATCACGGCGTGCGGCGGGTGCCCGGCTGTGAAGCTACAGCCGGGTGCCCACAGTTAGAATGCTGATGCCGCCGAGCGGAGGGGGGAACGAGCGGGGCTTCGATCCCCGCATCGCTGGACCCTGGGACAGGTAAGTGTCCAATTATTAAAAGTCAGCAGCTGCAGTATTTGTAAACCCTGATGGGTTTACTTCCTCTTTGTTTCCCTGCAAAGGTAAAGCATAATGGACTACAATGTATCGCATAGTAGCCCATTATGTGTCACTTACCTGACACAGGAGCCTGTGATGTCACCGCTGAAGGTAAAGCATAATGGACTACAATGTATCGCATAGTAGCCCATTATGTGTCACTTACCTAACACAGGAGCCCGTGATGTCACCGCTGTCCCCTGTAGTGGGAAGCGTCCATCTTCCTTCCGCGTATCGCTGCTCTGGCGCTGTTAGTGGCCGGAGTAGCGATGACGTCACTCCGGCGCGGGAGCCGTAAGTGACGGCATGTTTGCCTTCGCTTGCGGCACGCCCAGTGCACCTGTGCCGTTATCTACGGCGCTCATGCGCCATAGACAGCAGTGCCCTATTTTTGGAAAATATCTCCTTAACCGTGTAGGTTTAGGAGATATTTCTTGGACCTACAGGTGAGCCTTAATCTAGGCTTACCTGTAGGCCAAAGTGGTCTGTAAGGCTTTACAACCACTTTAAAGCGGAAGTTCGACTTTTGGGTGGAACTCCGTTTTAAGACCCCTTTCACACTGCGCCGCCTAGGGCGTCAGTGGTAAAGCGGCGATATTTTAGCGCCGCTTTACCGTCGTTTTAGCAGCACTATTCGGCCACTAGCGGGGCGGGTTTAACCCCCCGCTAGTGGCTGAAAAGGGGTTAAATCCTCAGTGTGAAAGGGGTCTTAACGCTGGGGAGACACACTGACAGCTCAAAGAGCCGAGCCTGAAAGTATCAGTTTCAGGTATCGAGTACCGATACTTGTGCAAATACTCAGTATCAGCACCGATACCGATAATAGTATCAGTGCAACCCTAGTTGTCCATCCAACATCTGTCTGATATATAAATCCATTCATCCTGCACCGACCAGATCCATCAAGAAGATGTGACGGACAGAGCCGGATACGAGCCCTTCTATTCATCGGGGTAAATTAATTGACTTCTAGCTGAGATTGTAAAAGCTGGCAGCCATCTGGAAGAGCTCCTTCCGCTCTCTCATTGGCCGGGGCCCCATCTTTAATATGCGCAGCGCGATCCGTCAGATGTCATATCAGGTAGACGGCAGACTGACAAGCCGATGGAGTGATTTATAACACTTTGTATAATTACAGAGTAACGTCTCCGCATTCTGATTCCTGAAAAAGAAACTTTTCATCGGCTTTTAGCAGAAGACAAAACGAATAAAAAAAAAGCGCGATAAAAATCAGGAGAGGCGAGCGGACGGAATCCTTCCCCCATTAAATCAAGTCTGTTTGGTACGTGAGCCTTAATCGGAACATCTTGGGAAGGCTGATTGCAGGCTTGTCCTTCTCAAAGTGTTTGTATTGAAATGATAAAAAAAAAAAAGAAGCAGTGACAGGAATAATTCATTATCTCTCCTGAGCTCCCCGCCCGCCACCTGATTACCGCCGATAAGAAACGCGCACAAAGAGAAATTAGCCCCGTCCGGCTGTCTGCGGAGAAAGTTTTCATCTTACTCGCCCAAAAATAAAATGGGAAAACTTTTGCATTAATTAGATCAGGCCGCTTCGCTAAATAATTATATATTTTTTGTGGTTAGGGATGCGTCCTCTTAAAGGGACTATCCAAGAATCACTGCAGCTGTCCTAAAAGTCTTCTTAGTTTGCTTGAATCCAAGTTTCTCTAAAGGGGTCTCCAAACTACGGCCCTCCAGTTGTTCAGGGACTACATTTCCCATCATGCCCAGTCATGTCTGTGAATGTCAATGTTTTACAATGCCTCATGGGACGTGTAGTTCCGCAACAGCTGGAGGGCCGCAGTTTGGAGGTCCTTTGGCCAAATTTCAAAAACCTTTCGCAGTGTTTTTAGGGTGGACACTGTAAATCCAGCTATTCTCAGACAGGGTTCCTCCAGAGATTGCTGGGGGTTCCTTGAGCTGTGACTTCCTATTTGATGGTGCCTACGGGGGCCAGGTCTGGGGCCAATACCACTTGACTGAGCCAGTAGCATGACATCAATATGATTCTAGCCATCTTGGGTCAGGCAGAGCCTGTTCAAGTTCCTCCAGAGACTGCTGGGGGTTCCTTGAGCTGTGGCTGATTGACTTCCCATTTTAATGGTGCCTACATAGTTCAGGGGGCCAATACCACTTGACTGAGCCGGTAGCATGACATCAATGATTCTTTACGCTAACTGTAAGGGTGGCATTTCGACCACGAAGGTACTTCACACTGCCTGTAAGCAGGTGCAGTCTACTTTTCTCTTCTGCAGGTGGCGCTTGTCTACAGCTGTAGAGGAAGCCAACGAGGAACATGGTTTCTCTATGGCTTCCGGGGTCACTGGGGGCGCTATCTGACTGGATGCTGCCTTTCAATGCGACTCTAGTAGCCATCTTGGGTCAGGCAGAGCCAATTCATTTCTCCAGAGACTGCTAGGGTTTCCTTGAGCTGTGGCTGATTGACTTCCCATTTGATGGTGCCTACATAGTTCCCGGGGCCAATACCACTTGACTGAGCCGGTAGCATGACATCAATGATTCTTTTAGCCAACTGTAAGGGTGGCATTTTGACCACTAAGGTATTTCCTACTAACTGTAGGGAGGTGCAGTCTACTTTTCTCCTCTGCAGGTGGCGCTTGTCTGCAGCTGGAGAAGAAGCCGAGAGGAACATGGTTTCTCTATGGTTTCCGATTGGATGCTGCCACCCCATGTGACTCTAGTAGACAACTTGAGTCAGGCAGAGCATTTTCAAGGTCCTGGCTCCCAGGCTTGGCATGCTTTTGCGAGTGGGTAGTGTAGGGACAGGTCCCCGTCTCTTAGGGACAGAACTTCTCTTCTGCAGGTGGCGCTTGTCTACAGCTGTAGAGGAAGCCAACGAGGAACATGGTTTCTCTATGGTTTCCGGGGTCACTGGGGGCGCTATCTGACTGGATGCTGCCTTTCAATGTGACTCTAGTAGCCATCTTGGGTCAGGCAGAGCCTATTCATTTCTCCAGAGACTGCTAGGGTTTCCTTGAGCTGTGGCTGATTGACTTCCTATTTGATAGTGCCTACATAGTTCCTGGGGCCAATACCACTTGACTGAGCTGGTAGCATGACATCAATGATTCTTTTAGCCAACTGTAAGGGTGGCATTTTGACCACTAAGGTATTTCCTACTGACTGTAGGGAGGTGCAGTCTACTTTTCTCCTCTGCAGGTGGCGCTTGTCTGCAGCTGGAGAAGAAGCCGAGAGGAACATGGTTTCTCTATGGTTTCTGATTGGATGCTGCCACCCCATGTGACTCTAGTAGACAACTTGAGTCAGGCAGAGCATTTTCAAGGTCCTGGCTCCCAGGCTTGGCACGATTTTGCGAGTGGGTAGTGTAGGGACAGGTACCCGTCTCTTAGGGACAGAACTAGTGTCAGGGAAAGGTTTCTGATGAGGAGGGAAAGCGTAGGGTTTGCAACTTATCTGGACATCTTCCAGCTTGGGCACGAGACGGCCAGGGGGCATTCTACCCTTCCTAACAGGCGCTGTCAGTTCGGCTGAAACCTGCTCGGTATAAGCTGTTGGGACTCGTGGGTGTTCCCAGTTGGGCTGTCTTCCCACTGGGCTATTTGTGAACTGTATTTGCATTACTTCAATACAAGTTCTTTACATAGCACTTGGACCGTGTGCGTTATTGCTGCCGCACCACGCTGCACCCCACCTACATGCCAACCAGTGCAATAGACATTTTTCCTACTACCCCCCCCCCCCCCCCCCCCCAATGAATTGGTTTCAGCACGGGTTCCCCAAGACCTGATAATTATTTCAAGAGTTCCTCAGGGGTAAAAAAAAGGTTGAGAATGGCCGCTCTAATCTCTACGGGGATTCAGAGCGCTCCGCGGGGGCGGCGCTAGAACTGGCCATCATGTCAGGCTGTAGGAGGCAATTGGCTGGTTACTGGAAGGGAAGTCAGATGAGGGAAGGAAAATATCTCCCCGTCTATGACACCTCCATCAGTACTATAGAAGTATTTCTATACTTTTGGTGGGTGTGGTTGTGTAGTGTTGGACATTTGTGGGTGGGGGCTGCAATAGGCTCCAGGGGGGCAGGACTAGAACCAAGGAACACACTGCTGGGATTGCACATGCTCAGGTCGGCTAGTATGTAACCTAGTCAGGATAGCGGTGATATTACAAATTTTGGCCTCTAGCAACACATTTTGAAACACAAATATAGATTAAAAAAGGAGAGGCTGCTAATCATCCATGCAGAACAGGGGAGATGGGTTGCCATTGAAAATAGAAAGACACCCTGTGGCTGGGTAGAGTTTTGTGTTACTTTTAATGATCTTCTATTGTTGATGGTGTGAGTTTGGTTACCTTCAGCTCTTCCAGGTCAGGTCGTTCCATGCTGACCACAGCTGCCAGAAGCTGGTCCTCCAGGCCGTCACGGGTGACAGTGAAGTTGATGAGCGTGCACTGCGCCTGCATCTCTGGTTGGTAATGGGGATTGGCCAGCTTGGTGTGCAGGATGAGACGGAAGTTGGGGCTGTACTCACACTCCTTGTCCCCGATCTTGATGTACCTAAAACAAACCAGAAAAAGGGAAAGTTCCTGTCAGGACAACCAGAAGGGACGACCAGTCCTGTACTGACCTACAAACCACCTCTAGGAACCTACCAACCTAAAAATGATGTTACTCTATGTGCCTACAGCAGAGTTTCTCAACTCCAGTCCTCAAGGCGCCCCAACAGGTCATGTTTTAAAGGATTTCCCTCAGAAACTGATCAAATCACCTGTGCAAAATAGTGGAAAGCCCTAAAAACATGACCTGTTGGGGCGCCTCGAGTACTGGAGTAGAGAAACACTGGCCTACAGACCAGGGCCGGGACAAGGGGTGGGCAGGAGGGGCGGCTGCCCCTGGCGCAATGGTTTATTGCAGGGGTGGGGGGGCACCCTGACCCTAAGGGTAAGGGGGGCACAGTTTGGCATTTTCGCCCTGGGCGCTGGATGACCTTGTCCCGGCACTGCTACAGACACAACGTCTGAGGAAGGAGGCACTGATATCATGCCAGTCTATGGGAGGCAATTCGCTGGTTATGGGATTACAGGACAGCAAGTCAGGTGGGGGTAATAAAAAATCCCCCCCCCCCCCCCCTGCTTCTATACCATGGAAGTATTTTTATACTGTTAATGTGTGTGGTAGTGCTGGAGAACCAGTATATTCCAGTGAACTCTATTTCTGAGGTTCATTCAAGGTGGTGTGCGGAACTTGTGTGTAGGACCTCGGCTTCTCAACTCAAGGAGGAGACCAGTCATGGTGCTGGTTCTGCAACAAAGTGACACTGGTAAATGTTGGGTGCATTTTGTACAAAGAGTTTTTCAGCTTAGTAGTTCAGTTTTAGACTTTAGTGCCAGGGGGCGCCCAACCTATTGAAGCACGAGGGCCGCTTAACCACATACCCACTGGGCAGTTAAACCCCCTTCCTAACCAGACCAATTTTCAGCTTTCGGTGCTCTCACACTTTGAATGACAATTACTCAGTCATGCAACACTGAACCCAAATGAATTTTGTGTCCTTTTTTTCACAGAAATAGAGCTTTCTTTTGGTGGTATTTAATCACCGCTGGGTTTTTAAATTTTTGCGCTATAAATCAAAATATACTGAAAATTCTGTAAAAAAAATAAATAAAAATTCTTTGTTTCTATTAAAATTTATTGGCGAGTATTGGCAGAGTACTGGCAGAGTATTGCAGTTTTGCAGTGTTTCACAGTGGTGGCAGAGCATTGCAGTGGTGGCAGAGCGTTGCACAGTGGTTGCAGAGCATTGCACAGTGGTTGCAGAGCGTTGCACAGTGGTTGCAGAGCATTGCATAGTGGTTGCAGAGCATTGCACAGTGGGGGCAGAGCATTGCACAGTGGGGGCAGAGCATTGCACAGTGGGGGCAGAGCATTGCACAGTGGTGGCAGAGCATTGCACAGTGGGGGCAGAGCATTGCACAGTGGTGGCAGAGCATTGCACAGTGGTGGCAGAGTATTGCACTGTGGTGGCAGTGTAGCTTTCACTGACCAGCGCTGTGGGCACTACACATCCAGCCCACAGCGCTGGTCCCGTCTCTCCCCCTCTCCGCTTTTCCCCTCTCACTGTACCGATCGGTACAGAGAGGGGAGGGAGCAACCGGCGTCATGACGTGACGCCGGTTTGAGTACATGTGATCGCTCCGCCATCTGACGGAGCGAACACGTGGTAAACGGGCGCTATCAGCGGCCGTTTACCGTGATCCGTGATGCGCCGGGTCCTCGGGACCCGGCGGTCACGGATGTTCCCGAGTGCGTGCCCCAGGGGGCGCGCGGGAACAAGTTTCTGGGAGAACGTCCACCCAGGATAAGCCGACCGCGCTGTAGCCGTCTTTTGACTATAGCGCGGTCGGCATGTGGTTAAGAGACTTGGTAACCGGTCGCGGGCCACAATGAGCAGGGCAGGCGGATGGCAGGTCAGTGTCTGCTTTGCATATGCAGAACGGACACAGCCCACTAAACTCTTTTTTTTTTTTTTTTTTGCGGATTGGAGGTGGGACACAAGTCGGTTTACATCTGCCGCTTCTTAGAGGGGAATGGAGGGTCCAATTGGGTCGGACTGACCGTGTGAAAGGGGCCCAAGGCTGCTTTCACACTGATGCACTGCGGTTTTCCCGCAACGCAGTGTACCTGTTAATAACAGTATTCTATTCTATTCCATCCCAGAGCAGGAGGTCGCGGGCCACATCAGAGGGCTCCGCGGGCCACATGTTGCCCCCCGGGCCACTGGTTGGGCACCCCTGCTTCAGTGTTATTCACTTTAAAAATGCAGCCGGGGATTGGGATACTTCCTTCTTCAAGGCTCTGGGTGGTGCTCTATGCCGTGAGCTTGAAGATACCTGGAGCCAGTATCCAGTATATTTTTGCATGTAGCGCCCCCCCCCCCCCCCCCCCCCCCCCCCCCCCCCCGGAAGAGCTACTCGTTTCCTTTCCCATTAGTTCACACAACCACACAGAATGTTGTTCACTCTTCCACTGGCTCGAAGAAACAGTCTAGGGGGGGGGGTCTTTTTAGGCTTTTATTTGAAAGAGGAACTTGGATGGGGTGAAGGAAGCATGAGATACCCCAAAACTGGACTGAACTGAACACTTCTCTAGCTTGCTGAGCTACAGAAAAATGTCCCACAGAAGCTCTAATGCCGACAGGTGACTAGGACTTTTCCCAAAAGACCAAATTTGCTGCACGCAGTCACTACTTTCCAGCACCAGAGTCATTTACTCATCTTACACTATCCACTGAGACTCTCCATTGAGGAATCAAACTCACACCAGGGGCGGACTGACCATTCGGCCACTCGGGCACTTCCCGAGGGCCCCGGGCCACTAGGGGGCCCCATCAGGGTTGTCAGCCTCAGTAAAACCAGGGACAGTATGTAAAAATCTGTGTTTTTTTTTACATCTGTTTCTGAAATGTCCCTTACCGACATCCTTTCGGTCTAAAAATCCCGAGATTATAGCTGCCCCGCCTCTCCAGTACCTTCTCAGCCAATAGAAACATGTCTGTGTATACTGTGTGATTGTATATTGTGTGATTGTACACTGTGTGGCCCCATAATCTCCGATTGCCTGGGGGCCCCATAATCTCCTATTGCCCGGGGGCCCCATGAGTTGTCAGTCCGCTCCTGACTCACACCACCATAGGACAGCTGGACACCTTTCCCCAGCTCTCCAAATAAATTTCAGGACTAGAATTTAAGAATAGGCCTAGCCCCCCCCCCCGCCCCCCACTAAAGCCACAGATAGGACCTCAATGTCTTCTAGATGGCACCTCCAGTAATCCTGCCCCGTCCTCCAGCAGGACTGGACCCAGGAACTCTGCTGCTCCAGTATCAGGTCCCCAACCATTTATGGGCTCTCCCACCACCTACTGGGCAAACACCCTAGGGATTGGCTAGAGTTCCATAAATATTCAGGCTGCCCACTCTGTTCTTCCTCCTAATATAATTTTGACAGAATCCTCTAGAGCAGTGGTCATCAACCCTGTCCTCGGGGCCCACTAATAGGCCAGGTTTTATGTATTACCTTAGGGGGAGATGCAGACTAGAATACGGCAATCACTGAGCGGCAAATGATATCGCCTGTGATGTATTTCAGTTATCTTGCAAACCTGACCTGTTAGTGGGCCCTGAGGACAGGGTTGATGACCACTGCTCTAGAATACAGGGGGAAGTAATCAGGGCAGCAGCCTATGAAACACTGAGCAGGCCTGAATAATCAACCCCCGCCCCACTGATTACAGGGGGGGCAAACTCAATGTACTGAGTAATCTACACTACTCTATGAGGATGCGACATGTAACCAGAAAACACTGAAATAACCCCACCACCACCTCCCGGTATCGCAAAGCCCATCACCCAGAGCCCTGCAGAAGGAGGGACCCCAATCCCCCCGAAACGCATTGAATGCATTTTTATATGAATGAATGAATGACTTGTATAGCGCTACCTATGCGAACTGAATCGTCTCAGGGCGCTTTTGCCACTGGTGTCCATCTGTGGTATAGCGCGGTCCTTGCCCTGTGGGGTCCCGACACGCTTACAAACACATACAACATACAACATACACATATTTGGCCAATTTTATCGACAGGATTTAATTAACCTACCAGCATGTCTTTGGAGTGTGGGAGGAAACCGGAGTACCCGGAGGAAACCCACACAGGCACAGAGAGAACATGCAAACTCCAGGCAGAAGGTGTCGTGGTCGGGATTTGAACCGGGCGACCCTATTGCTGCCAGGTGAAAGTGCTAACCACTACACCACTGTGCCGCCCATATGAAGAGTGGAACTTTCGTACTGGAACCAATCACTGCGTGGTGTAAGAATTGGGTGCTTGTCCTTAAACACCCACAGATGTCAGTATTTTGTACGGCACCAACAAATCTTCCACAACATTTAACGCAGTAAATCAGCCAAGAGAAATGTTCAAAATGCAGCGGCTTCAAATGACCAATCAGCAATCACCTTTGATTTGATTGCTGCAGACTAGTGACAGCTGAGGACTGATTGCTTGCGGTGGGCGCTGTGGTCGGTATGGGGGATCCTTTGCTGGGCTCAGTTTTGTTTATAGGAGAACACCGAGTGTATTCAGAATGCTTCTAACCAGAGGAGGCGGCAAGTTCTCTTACCCCGCATGTATACAAGGGGGTGACCAATAAGGGATAAAATCGAATAAAAACTACAACACAGCAAATGCAGCAGCCGCCATCAGAGTTTACACAAACTTGATAGTCTATTTATTTGCAGCAATTTATTTATTTTTTAGCAATATTTATATTTTATTTCTTGGACATATATACAATTTTTTTTACCATTTTTTGCATGAATTATTGCTGACGTTTTATTCACTTTTTTCGTTCACTATTTATGAAAAGTGATTTTTTTTTTGCACATCTAGTTTTCGATTTCCACGTTTTTTATTTCCACGCTTTGGATGCATTTTAGCACTTATTCTGCACTTTAAATTGATTTTATTACTTGGATGCACTTTATTGATTATTTATTGATCTATCGGACTATTTATTGATTATTTATTGATCTATCGGACTATTTATTGATTATTTATTGATCTATCGGACTATTTATTGATTATTTATTGATCTATCGGACTATTTATTGATTATTTATTGATCTATCGGACTATTTATTGATTATTTATTTGATCTATTGGATGCACACGTTTTTCGAATATTTATTGATTCATTTTTTTATTTATTGGTATAGCACGGTTTTTTATTACTCTGTTGCTATACAGTATTGGTTGAAGTTATTAACTCCAAGACGCTTTTTGGAAACCGTCCTTTGGAATCCTCCCGCAGGATTGGCATCCTTCCCACCAGCAAGCGCCACATAATTTATTGTCTATTTCAAATAATTTATTGTTCTAGATTTTTTAATTAAGCTTCATCATTTTTTATCCACTTTTGTATCTACGGATTATTCTAATATTTTTTATTGCTAGCGCCCCATTTGTTTATATATCTCTATATATTCATTTTACTGTATATCTTACCCCGCAAATGTTGGCATGGGCACACATGGGCATACTTACACCTTCACCCCAAAACACATTCTTCTGCTCCTCCCCCGTATGGGGAGACCACATGTGTAAGACTTTCTTTGCTGCTTATATGCAAAGAGGGGCCCAAAATCCAAGGAGGACCTTCAGGCTTTTTAGGGGCATAAATTATGCATCTCATTTCTTGACGGACGATCACGTTTCTTGAGGCCCTGAAGTGCCACATCCTCTTTGTAGCTCCATCTCTACATTTAAAGCTAAACTCCTGTACAGGCACCTGGTGTGGTCTTCTGCTGCTGTAGCCCATCTGCTCCAAGGTTGGATGTGTTGTGCGTTCAGAGATGGCATTCTGCATACCTTGGGTGTAACGAGGGGTTATTTGAATTCCTGTTGTCTTTCTATCACCTGGAACCAGTCTGCCCCATTCTCCTCTGACCTCAACAAGGCATTTTCCTCCACACAACTGCCGCTCACTGGATATTTTCTCTTTTTCCCACCATTCTCTGTAATCCCGAGAGATGGTTGTCTGTGTGAAAATCCCAGAAATACTCAGACCGGCCCGTTTGCCACCAACAACCACGCCACGTCCAAAGTCACTTTAACCCACTTTCTTCCCCATTCTGATGCTCGATTTGAACTTCAGCTAGTTGTCTTCACCACTTCTAGATGCCTAAATGCATGGAGTTGCTGCCATGTGATTGGCTGATTAGCAATTTGTGTTACCGAGCAACTGAACAGGTGTACCTAATAAAGTGTCCGGTGTGTTACTATTGAGTATTTGGCTATTTAGGCGGAGTTTCCCTTTACGCTGGTAGAACGATGGCGGAGATTAGCGGATCGCGCGGCACACGAATCATCGCCGCCCCCTTCCTCATTCTCCACATAATTATTATTCCTGGAGGCCAATTCCGCTCGTCATCACATGCAGGGAATTCTTCTGACGTCCCGCTGGACGGGTGTCACCGCGTCAACAGCTTCTCCCCGTAATGAGAAACACCAAATGACTTCCGTGGCCGTTTTCTTTTTCCCTTTCAATTAATTCCGCCGCGCCGCGTTCTTTCATCGCCGCGTCACCGGCCGCCGAAGGTGTTGAAAACCTCCAATTTATTATACGAAAACCTGAGAGCTCCGAATCGCACTGAGACGCTGCACAGCCGGGGGAGCCGGGAACGCGTCAGAAATCTGACATGTCGCCCCCCCCTCCCCCCACCAAGGTGGCATTTCACGAAAGATGCGGCATAACGATCGTCACTCGGAGCCGGCGAGGGCAGAAAAAAAAAAATGTCCAAAAAATGCTGAACGCCGTATAAATATATTACACGCGCTTCATCTTACATCAGAGATCACCTGATTGGTTTATTGGGAAACGTGCGAATCCCGGGAAGATTTATTCGTTGTGCGGAGAGGAGGAGGAGAAAGTTTCTGTGACTTTGTTGCAAATCATTGGAAATACTGTCAGGAGAACTCTTATGGCAAAAAAAATAAAAAAATCGGTCAAAAAATTTCCTATCTGCGAACGATCGGCTGATTTTCTGCTCTTTGATGCCCAGGAAGTTCGACCCGATACCGAGATTGTGAGCGAAAAAGAGCGATTGTGTCGGATCATTTGTGAACGAACGATATTCTATTCGTTGGTGTGAAGGTCGGCGGTAAAACATCTCTGGAACATTATCACACATGAGAGGAAAACCAGAAGTCCGCGAGACGCCAGCACTACGTATGAAATCGATCGCTCTTTTCAAGATTTTTTTATTGATTGGTTAATGTTGGCGACAATTTTCGACCAACGAACGCGGTTTCGGCGGTCGATCGATTGGCCGATTTTCTAACGGTGTATTCCTGCTTTTAGGGCCACTTTGCACCACAGAAACGCAGTCCGGATGTGTTCCAGATGCTTTTCTGCATGTGCGTTTTTTGATTCGTTTTTTATGCGTTTTCGGTGCGTTTCTGATGCAGTCCGGTGCATTTCCCCCCCTCTTTTTTCTTAACATTCAGAGTCAGTTTACACCATAGAAAACACAGTCTGGATGTGTTCCAGATGCTTTTCTGCATGTGCGTTTTCCATGCGTTGTAGCGCGATTTTGGTGCCCCCCCCCTTCTTTTTCCTTAACCTTAAATAAGAGCACCTGTGTTCCGGTGCGTCTTTGATGCATTTTACAGCGTTCCAGTGCAGGAAAAATGCAGCAAGTTCTACTTTTTTTTTCTAGAACTGACGGCACTGGTGTGAACTGCCACTGAAAACCATATAACCTACTTTCCATGCGTTTTTGATGCAGAAAAAAACTGGACTGCATGTGGTGTGAACCGGCCCCCAAGTCAGTCAATTCCAGGGGAAAAAAAAAGTAGGACATGTTGCATTTTTTTCTGCACTACACTGGAACACGGTAAAAGGCATCAAAAATGCACTGGAACGCATCAAAAATGCACTGGAACGCATCAAAACCGCACCAAAAACGCATCGGACCCCAGTACAGTGGAAAAAGAAAAAAAGACAAAAAAGAGAAGAAAAAAAGAATCTGGAATGCTCCCGGAAACGCACCAAAAAAGCATTAAAAAAACGCATGCAGAAACGCATCCAGAACGGAGACGGAATGCGTTTTTGTGGTGTGAATCGGCCCTCGAAGGTCACACCAGTCCTTTCCAGAAAGAGAGAAGAACCTGCTGCATTTTTCCTGCACTGGACTGTACTGGAACGCAGTGAAACGCATCAAAAATGCACCGCAATGCACTGGAACGCAGTGAAACGCATCAAAATTGCACCGCAATGCACTGGAACGCATTAAAAAAGCACCGGATCCGAGTCCAGAGGAAAAAGACATGAAAAAAGAAGGAAAAAAAGCATCAAAAATGCATCAAAAACGCTCTAAAGAAAATCATCGGGTATCGATTCCGCGGTGCCCACCGCTCAGTTCCCGCTGTGTATAATCACGCATGCCCGCCCCCTACCCAGAAGTGTTGGAACGCGTTCTAGGTACCCGGCGCATTATCAGTACTTATACCCGATTTTCAGCGCCCGATATATCGGGACATCCCTAGTTTGTATATCTGTCCCGGAACATTCTTGGAGGGAAAGTCTACAAAGAGAAGAATCAGTTCCTCACCTTCCTTTCTTGATGGTTTCTCTGCCCAGTAAAGGTCCGAGGACGGGATCTACGCTCTCCTCCAAGTTCTCAATGAGGACCACATCTCCCCCGCCCAGAGCTCTCTCCAGGGTATCCAGGTACCTGGAAAAAGGGAATA
This sequence comes from Lithobates sylvaticus, assembly GCA_028564925.1. Classification (NCBI taxonomy): domain Eukaryota; kingdom Metazoa; phylum Chordata; class Amphibia; order Anura; family Ranidae; genus Lithobates; species Lithobates sylvaticus. The sequence goes on along the minus strand of CM053037.1, from coordinate 200,279,716 downwards.
AGGAAAAAATAAAAGCCTGAGAATCACAGACCCGCTTCCCAGAAAAAGAAGATGCCTAAATGAACGGAGGTATCGGAGGGTATTGGGGGGTATCGGGTGGTATCAGGAGGTATCGGGTGGTATCAGGAAGTATCGGGTGGTATCAGGAAGTATCAGGTGGTATCAGGAAGTATCGGGAGGTATCAGGTGGTATCAGGAAGTATCAGGTGGTATCAGGAAGTATCGGGAGGTATCAGGTGGTATCAGGAAGTATCGGGAGGTATCGGGAGGTATCGGGAGGTATCGGGAGGTATCAGGAAGTATCGGGACGTATCAGGAGGTATCAGGTGGTATCAGGAGGTATCAGGAGGTATCAGGTGGTATCGGGTGGTATTAGGAAGTATCAGGAGGTATCAGGAAGTATCGGGAGGTATCAGGTGGTATCAGGAAGTATCGGGAGGTATCAGGTGGTATCAGGAAGTATCGGGTGGTATCAGGTGGTATCAGGAAGTATCGGGAGGTATCAGGTGGTATCAGGAAGTATCGGGTGGTATCAGGAAGTATCAGGAGGTATCAGGTGGTATCAGGAAGTATCGGGAGGTACCAGAAAGTATCAGGAGGTATCAGGAAGTATCAGGAGGTATCGGGTGGTATCAGGGGGTATCGGGAGGTATCGGAAAGTATTGGGTGGTATCGGGAGGCATCAGGAAGTATCAGGAGGTATCAGGAAGTATCGGGGGGTATCGGGAGGTATCGGGTGGTATCGGGTGGTATCAGGAAGTATCAGGAGGTATTGGGGGGTATCGGGTGGTATCGGGAGGTATCAGGAGGTATCGGGGGTATTGGGTGGTATCGGGTGGTATCAGGAAGTATCAGGTGGTATCAGGAAGTATCAGGAGGTATCGGGAGGTATTGGGTGGTATCAGGAGGTATCACGTGGTATCAGGAAGTATCGGGAGGTATCAGGAAGTATCAGGAGGTATCGGGTGGTATCAGGAAGTATTGGGTGGTATCAGGAAGTATCAGGAGGTATCGGGAGGTATTGGGTGGTATCAGGAGGTATCACGTGGTATCAGGAAGTATCGGGAGGTATCAGAAAGTATCAGGAGGTATCAGAAAGTATCAGGAAGTATCAGGAGGTATCGGGTGGTATCAGGAAGTATCGGGTGGTATCAGGAAGTATCGGGTGGTATTAGGAAGTATCAGGAGGTATCGGGAGGTATTGGGTGGTATCAGGAGGTATCACGTGGTATCAGGAAGTATCGGGAGGTATCAGGAAGTATCAGGAAGTATCAGGAGGTATCGGAAAGTATCGGGTGGTATCGGGGGGTATCACGTGGTATCAGGAAGTATCGGGAGGTATCAGAAAGTATCAGGAGGCATCAGGAAGTATCAGGAAGTATCAGGAGGTATCGGAAAGTATCGGGTGGTATCGGGGAGTATCGGGAGGTATCGGGTGGTATCAGGAAGTATCAGGAGGTATCGGGAGGTATTGGGGGGTATCGGGTGGTATCGGGAGGTATTGGGGGGTATCGGGTGGTATCGGGAGGTATTGGGGGGTATCGGGTGGTATCGGGAGGTATTGGGGGGTATCGGGTGGTATCGGGAGGTATCGGGAGGTATTGGGGGGTATCGGGTGGTATCGGGAGGTATTGGGGGGTATCGGGTGGTATCGGGAGGTATTGGGGGGTATCGGGTGGTATCGGGAGGTATTGGGGGGTATCGGGAGGTATCGGGAGGTATCGGGAGGTATTGGGGGGTATCGGGAGGTATCGGGAGGTATTGGGGGGTATCGGGTGGTATCGGGAGGTATTGGGGGGTATCGGGTGGTATCGGGAGGTATCGGGGGGTATTGGGTGGTATCGGGAAGTATCAGGAGGTATCAGGAGGTATCGGGAGGTATCGGGAAGTATCAGGAAGTATCGGGTGGTATCGGGTGGTATCGGGTGGATTAATATCATGTGCAAGCCCTGACCACAAGAGCTGACAATCTATAGGCAATGGGGGAATCTCTAGCTCTGATCAGAGAGGAGAACCTCGGAGACCCACCAAAGTCCCTCATGAGAAGAAGTTGTCGGATGTGACCAGAAGGGAAATGCCGCACCGGCCTCTGTGCAATGTGGTCACCCCCTCCCCCTCCTACTTACCCTCGCTGCCCGATGCGGATGACTCGGAGATTTTCCCCATATTTATTCTTGATCCACTTGATGCCTTGTAGTTGTGGATCCACCATCAGAGGCCACCGCTCGCAGCTGGTCAGGATGGTGGCGTTCTCTGTAGACATGCGGTCAGCCGGAAGACCCTCATTCTGCCAAGTGGCTACATCAGCATCATCAGTCAGCATGGTGAGGGGGTCCAAAGATGGCGTCACCGGTATGGGGACCTGGAGAGGAAGTACATGGGAGGAGTTATAGAGGAAGGAGCAGAGTCCTCCAGCAGTGCAGATTGGATGGAGAGCGTCTGTGATCAGCAATTTTCAAGTCTGGCCACAGATTCTCAATGTGATTTAGGTCTGGACTGTGACTGGGCCATTCTAACACATGAATATGCTTTGATGTAAACCATTCCATTGTAGCTCTGGCTGTATGTTTCGGGTCGTTGTCCTGCTGGAAGGTGACCCTCCCCCCCCAGTCTCAAGTCTTTTGTAGACTCTAACAGGTTTTCTTCTAAGATTGCCCTGTATTTGTCTCCATCCATCTTCCCATCAACTCTGACCAGCTTCCCTGTCCCTGCTGAAGAAAACCATCCCCACCACATGATGCTGCCACCACCATGTCTCACGGTGGGGATGGTGTGTTCAGGGGGATGTGGAAGAATCAGTGGAAGGAATAGTGTGCCATCACTGGTGTTAGTGGGAGGAATAGTGATCCATTGTTGGTGTCAGTGGGAGGAATAGTGACCCAAGGGCCAGACAGAGACAAGCAAACGGCCACAACTGGCTCGTGCGCCGCAGTTTGGAGAACCCTATCATCCATGGGCGTCCGCAGGTAGGGGCAAGTGCCCGCCCTGGAATCAGGGATCCGTTTAGCAAAGATTACCCCCATCACCCCTCTCTCTCTCTCTCTCTCTCACCCCTCTGTCTTTTTCACCCCCTCTCTCTCTGTCACCCCCGTCTGTCTCTCTCTGTCACACTCCTCTCTCTCTCACCCCCTTTCTCTCTGTCACCCTCCACATGTATGCAGTCTCTGACAGTCTCTTGGGCCATGTCCGCAGTCTCTTGGGCCATGTCCGCAGTCTCTTGGGCCATGTCCGCAGTCTCTTGGGCCATGTCCGCAGTCTCTTGGGCCATGTCCGCAGTCTCTGACAGTCTCTTGGGCCATGTCTGCAGTCTCTGACAGTCTCTTGGGCCATGTCTGCAGTCCCTGACAGTCTCTTGGGCCATGTCCGCAGTCTCTGACAGTCTCTTGGGCCATGTCCGCAGTCTCTGACAGTCTCTTGGGCCATGTCTGCAGTCTCTTACAGTCTCTTGAGCCATGTCTGCAGTTTCTGACCGTGATAATGTGATAAAGACATTGTTGAAGAGGTCAGAGCATGGGTGACCTTAAAATGATGCCCCCCCCCCCCCCCCCCCCCCTGAAAAAAGTTCTGCGGACGCCCATGCTGTCATCCCTTCTGTGCTAATTCTGCCCATGCTCAGAACTGGATAGAGACCACCTAGAGCCGATGGTATTTCAGAAGAAATGTCTTTTGAGTTCTACATCTCGGGTGTAAATCGGCTACTTACCTTCAGCTGCCCCAGGTAGGGCTTCCAGGTTTTATCCATGAGGTCCTGCCTGTACTTCTTGGTGAAGTAGCCGAGGTAGGACACGAAGGCGGTGATGAGCAGGACGTCTCCGCACAGCGTGCTTTCCTGGAGCTTGAAATTCCTCACCGCTTCGGCCCATCGGACGTTTTCTGACGCAAGTCCTCCAACCTACAAGTTAAACATTTTTACTGGTTACATGTTTTGAGTTACAGAGGGAGGTCTAGGGCTAGAATTATTGCTCTCGCTCCTTTTTTTTTATTTTTTTATTGTTAATTTTACTTTTATTTTTTTAGTTTGACACTTTAAAAAAAAAAAAATGTTTTTGATTACCTTTATTCCTATTATAAGGAATGTAAACATCCCTTGTAATAGGAATATGACACGATCGGACCTCTTTACAGTGAGATATGGGGGGGGGGGGGTCAATAAGACCCGACATCTCACCTCTAGGCTGGGAAGCCTAAAATAAAAAAAAATAAAAAAACGGTCACGGCTTCCCAGCCGCGGCGCCGTTATTTGAATGCAGAGGCCGGGCGTGACATCATAACATCGCGCCCGGCCTCCGAGCGATCATAAAGACTCCGGCGACCATCTGGTCCGCCGGAAATCTCTATGATCACCATCCGGGGGGGCGGCGGATCCTGTGTCCGACTCACTGATGGGATCGGTGAGTCGGAAGAAGCATCAGAGGGCCGCAGGAGGGGGCGGGGCATCCCCTCTCGCCACCCGTAAAAAAAATTAAGCGGCGGAACAGCCGCTATAACCGTTCTTATGGTGCAGGGAATCGGCGGCTGAAAAAGCCGATATCTGAATGATGTCTGTAGCTGCACCCGTCATTCAGATATACCCCCCGGGAAGTCAAGGGTGCGAAGTGGTTAAAGTGTGTGGGGGGGGGGGGGGGCTACAAGGAAATGGGAAAGAAAATTAGAGGGGGGGGGGGGTAACACCATGTTTTACTGCACCGGGTGACCCTTGTGAAGCCACGGCAGGCAGCCTGTAGTGGGTGGAGCCTGCTGGGCCGCTCCCACAGCTCTGCTCTCTCTCCTTGTGCAGGGTGACCGGTCTTGTCTCCGCCCCCCTCCTGTAGTTTTCTGTAGTGGGTGGAGCCTTCCAGGCCCCTCCCACAGCTCTGCTCTCTCTCCTTGTGCAGGGTGATTGGTCTCGTCTCCGCCCCCCTTCTGTAGTTTTCTGTAGTGGGTGGAGCCTGCTGGGCCCCTCCCACAGCTCTGCTCTCTCTCCTTGTGCAGGGTGATTGGTCTCGTCTCCGCCCCCCTTCTGTAGTTTTCTGTAGTGGGTGGAGCCTGCTGGGCCGCTCCCACAGCTCTGCTCTCTCTCCTTGTGCAGGGTGATTGGTCTCGTCTCCGCCCCCCTTCTGTAGTTTTCTGTAGTGGGTGGAGCCTGCCGGGCCCCTCCCACAGCTCTGCTCTCTCTCCTTGTGCAGGGTAACCGGTCTCGTCTCCGCCCCCCCCCTCCTGTAGTTTTCTGTAGTGGGTGGAGCCTGCTGGGCCCCTCCCATAGCTCTGCTCTCTCTCCTTGTGCAGGGTGATTGGTCTTGTCTCCGCCCCCCTCCTGTAGTTTTCGGTAGTGGGTGGAGCCTGCTGGGCCCCTCCCATAGCTCTGCTCTCTCTCCTTGTGCAGGGTGACTGGTCTTGTCTCCGCCCCTCCTGTAGTTTTCTGTAGTGGGTGGAGCCTGCCGGGCCCCTCCCATAGCTCTGCTCTCTCTCTCCTTGTGCAGGGTGATTGGTCTGGTCTCCGCCCCCTCCTGTAGTTTTTTGTAGTGGGTGGAGCCACAGCGATGATGTCACTGTTACATTTACAAGGTGATATCTGGGTTTGCAAAGGCACTTGGAGCTCAAAAAGTGTTTTTTATATCCTTTGTGGCTACTAAGGAATATATTTAAATGAAAGCTTTCCTATGACTCCAGTACACACATGACGCGATGTATTGGGTACCAGCGAGAAACTGGGCAAAAAAGAAGATAATTACATACTGAGCAGAAAAGAAGTCATGACAAATTCGGGGGAGGGGGGGGGGGAGGGGGCGATGATGGATTCATCCTCGAAATCTCCATTAATAACTGTCCTGCTGAAGGAAAAAAGCGAATGAAGAGATTTCGATAAAACAATATGGCCGACGCGCTCGGCTGAATGAAAAGGGGACGCCGTTCCTCAGGGGCTTCCGGGCAAACGCCAATGTTAATTCACAGCGGTAATGAAAAGCGGCACGAGGCTGCCGCGTGTGACAAAGACACATATTACAGCGGCGCCAAGGACAGGTGTGAGGTGTAGAGCGCATATTGTGCGATATTTAATGAGGACGCGGCTGCAGAGTATCACAACCTCCGGAACGGCAGTCCTCATCGCTCCACTGAACCCGCTCCAGAGCCTCCTTCCCATAAAACAAACTTATTATTTTTTTTTAAGTGTTGTATATTAACCACTTGACCTCCGGAAGATTTACCCCCCTTCATGACCAGGCCAATTTTTGCGATACGGCACTGCGTTAGTTTAACTGACAATTGCGCGGTCGTACGACGTGGTACCCACATAAAATTATTGCTTTTTTCCCCCCACAAATAGATATTTCTTTTGCGACATTCATGCAACTAATGTTTTATAAATTGACCCCCTCGTGTGTGCTGGATCACTCCATGTAGGCAGGTGCATTCTATTTTCACACTGTAGGTGGCGCTCGATCACTGCTGCATTGCAGCTGGAGGGAAAATTATACTTCCTCTTTTGTTTCTTGGGTCATCGGGGAGGCTGTCTGATTGGATGCTGCCTTCCCATGTGACTCTGGCAGCCATCTTGAGTCAGGCAGAGCCTACTTAAGGCCCTGATTCCCAATCTTGGTGCGCATTTCACATGTGGATAGTGTAGGGACAGGTCACCTGCTTGGAGTCAGTGAATAATGGAAGGGAGAGGTTCCTGATGAATAGGGACAGTGACTAGTGGCAGGGAGAGGTTCCTGATGAATAGGGACAGTGACTAGCGGAAGGGAGAGGTTCCTGACCAGTAGGGACAGTGACTAGCGGCAGGGAGAGGTTGATGACGAGTAGGGACAGTGACTAGCGGCAGGGAGAGGTTCCTGACGAGTAGGGACAGTGACTAGCAGCAGGAAGAGGTTCCTGACGAGTAGGGACAGTGACTAGCGGCAGGGAGAGGTTTCTGACGAGTAGGGACAGGTCGATGATGAGTAGGGACAGTGACTAGCGGCAGGGAGAGGTTAATGCCGAGTAGGGACAGTGACTAGCGGCAGGGAGAGTTTGATGACGAGTAGGGACAGTGACTAGCGGCAGGGAGAGGTTCCTGATGAGTAGGGACAGTGACTAGCGGCAGGGAGAGGTTGATGACGAGTAGGGACAGTGACTAGCGGCAGGGAGAGGTTGATGACGAGTAGGGACAGTGACTAGCGTCAGGGAGAGGTTCCTGACGAGTAGGGACAGTGACTAGCGTCAGGGAGAGGTTGATGACGAGTAGGGACAGTGACTAGCGGCAGGGAGAGTTTGATGACGAGTAGAGACAGTGACTAGCGGCAGGGAGAGGTTAATGCCGAGTAGAGACAGTGACTAGCGGCAGGGAGAGGTTGATGACGAGTAGGGACAGTGACTAGCGGCAGGGAGAGGTTAATGCCGAGTAGGGACAGTGACTAGCGGCAGGGAGAGTTTGATGACGAGTAGGGACAGTGACTAGCGGCAGGGAGAGGTTCCTGACGAGTAGGGACAGTGACTAGCGGCAGGGAGAGGTTGATGACGAGTAGGGACAGTGACTAGCGTAAGGGAGAGGTTCCTGACGAGTAGGGACAGTGACTAGCGGCAGGGAGAGGTTCCTGATGAGTAGGGACAGTGACTAGCAGCAGGGAGAGGTTGATGACGAGTAGGGACAGTGACTAGCGGCAGGGAGAGGTTGATGACGAGTAGGGACAGTGACTAGCAGCAGGGAGAGGTTGATGACGAGTAGGGACAGTGACTAGCGGCAGAGAGAGGTTCCTGACGAGTAGGGACAGTGACTAGTGACAGGGAGAGGTTGATGACGGGTAGGGACAGTGACTAGCGGCAGGGAGAGGTTAATGCCGAGCAGGGACAGTGACTAGCGGCAGGGAGAGTTTGATGACGAGTAGGGACAGTGACTAGCGGCAGGCAGAGGTTGATGACGAGTAGGGACAGTGACTAGCGGCAGGGAGAGGTTGATGACGAGTAGGGACAGTGACTAGCGGCAGGGAGAGGTCGATGACGAGTAGGGACAGTGACTAGCGTCAGGAAGAGGTCGATGACGAGTAGGGACAGTGACTAGCGGCAGGCAGAGGTTGATGACGAGTAGGGACAGTGACTAGCAGCAGGCAGAGGTTGATGACGAGTAGGGACAGTGACTAGCGGCAGGGAGAGGTTGATGACGAGTAGGGACAGTGACTAGTGTCAGGGAGAGGTTCCTGATGAGTAGGGTCAGTGACTAGCAGCAGGGAGAGGTTGATGACGAGTAGGGACAGTGACTAGCGGCAGGGAGAGGTTGATGACGAGTAGGGACAGTGACTAGCAGCAGACAGAGGTTGATGACGAGTAGGGACAGTGACTAGCAGCAGGGAGAGGTTGATGACGAGTAGGGACAGTGACTAGCGGCAGGGAGAGGTTGATGACGAGTAGGGACAGTGACTAGCAGCAGACAGAGGTTGATGACGAGTAGGGACAGTGACTAGCAGCAGGGAGAGGTTGATGACGAGTAGGGACAGTGACTAGCGGCAGGCAGAGGTTGATGACGAGTAGGGACAGTGACTAGCAGCAGACAGAGGTTGATGACGAGTAGGGACAGTGACTAGCAGCAGGCAGAGGTTGATGACGAGTAGGGACAGTGACTAGCGGCAGGGAGAGGTTGATGACGAGTAGGGACAGTGACTAGCAGCAGACAGAGGTTGATGACGAGTAGGGACAGTGACTAGCAGCAGGCAGAGGTTGATGACGAGTAGGGACAGTGACTAGCAGCAGGCAGAGGTTGATGACGAGTAGGGACAGTGACTAGCGGCAGGGAGAGGTTGATGACGAGTAGGGACAGTGACTAGTGTCAGGGAGAGGTTCCTGATGAGTAGGGACAGTGACTAGCAGCAGGGAGAGGTTGATGACGAGTAGGGACAGTGACTAGCGGCAGGGAGAGGTTGATGACGAGTAGGGACAGTGACTAGCAGCAGACAGAGGTTGATGACGAGTAGGGACAGTGACTAGCGGCAGGGAGAGGTTGATGACGAGTAGGGACAGTGACTAGCGGCAGGGAGAGGTTGATGACGAGTAGGGACAGTGACTAGCGGCAGGGAGAGGTTGATGACGAGTAGGGACAGTGACTAGCGGCAGGGAGAGGTTGATGACGAGTAGGGACAGTGACTAGCGGCAGGGAGAGGTTGATGACGAGTAGGGACAGTGACTAGCGGCAGGGAGAGGTTGATGACGAGTAGGGACAGTGACTAGCGGCAGGGAGAGGTTCCTGACGAGTAGGGACAGTGACTAGCGGCAGGGAGAGGTTGATGACGAGTAGGGACAGTGACTAGCGGAAGGGAGAGGTTCCTGACGAGTAGGGACAGTGACTAGCGGCAGGGAGAGGTTGATGACGAGTAGGGACAGTGACTAGCGGCAGGGAGAGGTTCCTGATGAGTAGGGACAGTGACTAGCGGCAGGGAGAGGTTGATGACGAGTAGGGACAGTGACTAGCGGCAGGGAGAGGTTCCTGATGAGTAGGGACAGTGACTGGCGGCAGGCAGAGGTTGATGCCGAGTAGGGACAGTGACTAGCGGCAGGGAGAGGTTGATGACGAGTAGGGACAGTGACTGGCGGCAGGGAGAGGTTGATGACGAGTAGGGACAGTGACTAGCGGCAGGGAGAGGTTGATGACGAATAGGGACAGTGACTAGCGGCAGGGAGAGGTTCCTGATGAGTAGGGACAGTGACTAGCGACAAGCAGAGGTTCCTGGTGAGTAGGGACAGTGACTAGCGGCAGGGAGAGGTTCCTGACGAGTAGAGACAGTGACTAGCGACAGGGAGAGGTTCCTGGTGAGTAGGGACAGTGACTAGCGACAAGCAGAGGTTCCTGGTGAGTAGGGACAGTGACTAGCGGCAGGGAGAGGTTCCTGACGAGTAGAGACAGTGACTAGCGACAGGGAGAGGTTGATGACAAGTAGGGACAGTGACTAGCGCCAGGGAGAGGTTGATGATGAGTAGGGACAGTGACTAGCGGCAGGGAGAGGTTCCTGATGAGTAGGGACAGTGACTAGCGTCAGGGAGAGGTTCCTGACGAGTAGGGACAGTGACTAGCGTCAGGGAGAGGTTCCTGGTGAGTAGGGACAGTGACTAGCGACAAGCAGAGGTTCCTGGTGAGTAGGGACAGTGACTAGCGGAAGGGAGAGGTTGATGCCGAGTAGGGACAGTGACTAGCGGCAGGCAGAGGTTGATGACGAGTAGGGACAGTGACTAGCGGCAGGGAGAGGTTCCTGACGAGTAGAGACAGTGACTAGCGACAGGGAGAGGTTCCTGATGAGTAGGGAAAGGATAGGGACACGCCATCCTTCCTGGAAACCTCCCCGTTTGGGTATCGACTGAACAGGCCGCATTCCGCCCCACAAGACAGACACTGTCGACACCCCCGAGATCCACTCTGCTGCACACTGTTACATTCCGTGAGTGTTCCTGTTCAGCGCCTTCTCACCGGGCTTGTTGTGAATTATTGAACCCGGATATTAATACAAGTTCTGTTCCCTGCCACCGGACTTTCCGTTCACTGCCGCGGCACCACGCTGCACCTCCCCACATGCACAGCATAGGCGTGGGGTTAAATTATGGTAATGCGGTCCTGTAAGTAACAATCTAAGGCTATTTTTTCAAATTGTTATACATCCAGCTCTCCCCCAACCCCCTTCCTCCTGGAAGACTGGCCTTGTACCTCAGACCTGGATTCTAATAGGCTGGTTTGGTACAATGGCCACCCCATGAGTGGTGGGTGCAGCCCCCTAAGCGGCCATGTCTCAGCCCTTAACAATGGCGTTTTGCATGCGTCCATGCCGCAACAGACTCACCAGGCGGTTGGCCAGGTTGATGGTCAGGGCGGTAGCGTCGGCTTCCTGTTGACATTTTAGCTTGTCTGCGGTGGCCTTCTCGAATTTTGCTGTCAGTTTCGCCAGGTTTTCATTCAGTTGCTGAAAAGAGAAAAAACATCTTTACAATGTAATATTTTATGGAACCGAAAGGATGACCAAGAAGAAGATCCAGACCCAATTAATAATATAGAGATCTGTATATATTAGTCTTGGCTATGAAAAAATAAGCTTTAAATGAGCAGGTTTCATATATTCCAATTAAAACCAACAGAGGGCAAACCCTAGGTAAGAAAATTTGCTTTCTGGAGGGTTTTTTACTTTTCTGCTGAAACAGACCTGAAAAGCAGAGCAATCAGACTACCAGTGATGTAAGTAACTGAGTTAAAATAAACTGAGTTACATAACGCAGTTACTTTAGAGGGTAACGAGTATCTAACTGATTACTTTTCCCCTCATGGTAACTCAGTTCCCATTACTTTGGCTTAGTTACCCCAATTACATCTACCGCCACTAGATGGCAGTAGTGTAATTCCGGTGTCCTGCCGAAAAAGTTCCCCCGCCGGATAAGGACCCCCCTGTACTGCGCAGGCGCAGCGCTTGCGCAGTACGAAGGACTACGGAGCTTCCGAAAATTGACGAACCTGAACAGCTCCGAGTGAACTCTACACCGCGCAGGCGCAGTTAACATGTAATTGTACGAGGCGATGCCGCACGCTCCCGATGCTCGCGCTACTCTGCAAGGGGCGTCCATCGTGTAAGTAAGGGGCGGGTCTAGTATTACTGTAACCAAGGGGCGCATTTATTATTATTGTTATATATCGAGCTCTGCCCATTAATTTAACATTCGCCCTCTTCTGTAGCCACCCGCCCCCTTACACGATATAATAATAATAGACCCGCCCCTTACACGATATAATAATAATAGACCCGCCCCTTACACCATATAATAATAATAGACCCGCCCCTTACACCATATAATAATAATAGACCCGCCCCTTACACAATATAATAATAATAGACCCGCCCCTTACACCATATAATAATAATAGACCCGCCCCTTACACCATATAATAATAATAGACCCGCCCCTTACACGATATAATAATAATAGACCCGCCCCTTGCTTACACGATATAATAATAATAGACCCGCCCCTTGCTTACACGATATAATAATAATAGACCCGCCCCTTACACCATATAATAATAATAGACCCGCCCCTTGCTTACACGCTATAACAGATCTGCCCCTTGGTTAGAGTAATAATAGAGCAGCCCCTTGTGGTTACACGATATATAACAATAATAATAAATGCGCCCCTTGGTTACAGTAATACTAGACCCGCCCCTTAGTTACACGTATAGAATATTAAAAAAAAAGTCAGTTACTTTTCTGAGTAACGAATTACTTTTCCAATGTAGTAATTGAGTTACTAACGCAATTAGTTTTTGGGAGAAGTAATTTGTAACTTAACTAATTACTTTTTTAAAGTAAGATGACCAACACTGCAGACTACACAGACTGCAGGATAAAAGAAGGGACACGCCATCTCATCCAGCAGAGAGTAAAACACTGGTTTAGTCAGATTACCAACAAACACGCAGGCAATGTTGCCTTTCCCCTCCCCCGGCCTAGGACTTGGCCATAAAGTGAATTTACAGTAGACATGTGCAATTCGTTTAGTTTTTTTTCGTTTTTCGTTTTTTTTCGTTATTTTCGTTCGTTCGTTCGTTTTCGTACGAATGAACGAATCATTCGAATCGTACGAATCCGAATAACGAATCGTAACGAATCGTTCGAATCGTACGAATCCCATTAACGAATCATTTGAATCGAACGAATCCGAAAAACCACGAAAATCCGAAAAAAACTAAATTAGAAACAACGAATGTACTAATGAAGAAAATCCAAAAAACTAAAAAATTCGTACATTCGTAACTTTTTTTTTTTGTTGAATTGGTAATTTTCCGTGTCCCTTACAATGGTGCTGCTAAACGTGCTTCGAATGGATTGAACAAAAAAATTCGTACATTCGTAATTTTTTTTTTTCGATTCGTAATTTTTTTTTTTTTCGATTCGTAACTTTTTTTTTCAAATCGTAAATTATTAAAATGTAATAATAGCATACACATTACATAAAATTATGAATTATGCTCCGATTACGATTGTTACGAATGTACGAATAAATACGAATGCGTCCGAAAATTAAACTAACGAAAAAACAAATCAACGAAAAAATAACTCTTACGAATGTACGAATCGTTACGAATCCGAACACCGACGACTTACGAATGTACGAATTGTTATGAATCAACAGAAAAGAAAAAAAACGAAACGAAAAAAAACGAATTTTTTTCGGAAGCGAAAAAACGAAACGAAAATAAACAAATTTTTTTGTTGTGCACATGTCTAATTTACAGTATGTTGAAGGTCACTTACAGCAATTTTGGCCTTAATAGTGGCCAGCTTCTCTTCTGCCGCTGCCAGCTCCGCGTTGGCCTTGCTTAAGGCTTGTCGTTTTGGCTCCACCTCACAGTAGACTTCATAGAACCTGACGATGTTGATGACCCAGGAGCACAGGCCGGAGGCGGCCAAAGACTTGGAGGAGATGAACTCGGGGTTGAACTCCGGGTCCTGCAGGTACGGCTGAATTGCTTTCATGCAGTTTTCGTGAATGTTCTCCTTATTGAAGTTGATCAGAGAGTCCAGAAAGCCGTCGACTTTTCCCATGACCACCCTGGCAGCCTTCCAGCTCCTGTCCTTGGGAACCCTACCTCCTGGGGCTGTGAGGACCATGACGGCAGCGGTCACGTTGGTGACGGCCGAGGGTGGGGAGCCAAATGACTTCAGTTCTGTCAGGTTGGTCTGAAAGGTCAACATAGGAGAAAGTTCATATCTTGCCTTATAAAATATGAGTGCAGGACAAAACAATCATGGTCAAAAGATTCCACAAGTCGACATAGGTCCAAGGGTAATACTGACTTGTCACCTGATCTTATTCTTTAATAAGTAAGACTCAAACACTTCCTATTCTGTATGGGATGTAAGCTATAAAGAGCAGGACCCACATACCTTCCATGCCTATTAGGTGTAAGCTATGAGCAGGACCCTCACACCTTCCATGACTATTAGGTGTAAGCTATAAAGAGCAGGACCCTCATACCTTCCATGACTATTAGGTGTAAGCTATAATGAGCAGGACCCTCATACCTTCCATGACTATTAGGTGTAAGCTGTAAAGAGCAGGACCCTCATACCTTCCATGCCTATTAGGTGTAAGGTATAATGAGCAGGACCCTCATACCTTCCATGCCTATTAGGTGTAAGCTATGAGCAGGACCCTCAAACCTTCCATGTCTATTAGATATAAGCTATAATGAGCAGGACCCTCATACCTTCCATGCCTATTAGGTGTAAGCTATAATGAGCAGGACCCTCATACCTTCCATGCCTATTAGGTGTAAGCTGTAATGAGCAGGACCCTCATACCTTCCATGACTATTAGGTGTAAGCTATAATGAGCAGGACCCTCATACCTTCCATGCCTATTAGGTGTAAGCTGTAATGAGCAGGACCCTCATACCTTCCATGCCTATTAGATATAAGCTATAATGAGCAGGACCCTCATACCTTCCATGTCTATTAGGTGTAAGCTATAATGAGCAGGACCCTCATACCTTCCATGTCTATTAGGTGTAAGCTATAATGAGCAGGACCCTCATACCTTCCATGCCTATTAGGTGTAAGCTGTAATGAGCAGGACCCTCATACCTTCCATGCCTATTAGGTGTAAGCTATAAAGAGCAGGGCCCTCATACCTTCCATGCCTATTAGATATAAGCTATAATGAGCAGGACCCTCATACCTTCCATGCCTATTAGGTGTAAGCTATGAGCAGGACCCTCATACCTTCCATGCATATTAGATGTAAGCTATAATGAGCAGGACCCTCATACCTTCCATGTCTATTAGGTGTAAGCTGTAAAGAGCAGGACCCTCATACCTTCCATGACTATTAGGTGTAAGCTATAATGAGCAGGACCCTCATACCTTCCATGACTATTAGGTGTAAGCTACAATGAGCAGGACCCTCATACCTTCCATGCCTATTAGGTGTAAGCTATAATGAGCAGGACCCTCATCCCTTCCATGACTATTAGGTGTAAGCTATAATGAGCAGGACCCTCATACCTTCCATGTCTATTAGGTGTAAGCTGTAAAGAGCAGGACCCTCATACCTTCCATGTCTATTAGGTGTAAGCTGTAATGAGCAGGACCCTCATACCTTCCATGCCTATTAGGTGTAAGCTATGAGCAGGACCCTCAAACCTTCCATGTCTATTAGATATAAGCTATAATGAGCAGGACCCTCATACCTTCCATGCCTATTAGGTGTAAGCTATAAAGAGCAGGACCCTCATACCTTCCATGTCTATTAGGTGTAAGCTATAATGAGCAGGACCCTCATATCTTCCATGTCTATTAGGTGTAAGCTATGAGCAGGACCCTCATACCTTCCATGTCTATTAGGTGTAAGCTGTAATGAGCAGGACCCTCATACCTTCCATTACTATTAGGTGTAAGCCGTAATGAGCAGGACCCTCATCCCTTCCATGACTATTAGGTGTAAGCTATAATGAGCAGGACCCTCATACCCTCCATGACTATTAGGTGTAAGCCGTAATGAGCAGGACCCTCATCCCTTCCATTACTATTAGGTGTAAGCTATAATGAGCAGGACCCTCATACCTTCCATGCCTATTAGGTGTAAGCTGTAATGAGCAGGACCCTCATACCTTCCATGCCTATTAGGTGTAAGCTATATGAGCAGGACCCTCATACCTTCCATGCCTATTAGGTGTAAGCTATAATGAGCAGGACCCTCATACCTTCCATGCCTATTAGGTGTAAGCTGTAATGAGCAGTACCCTCATACCTTCCATGTCTATTAGGTGTAAGCTATAATGAGCAGGACCCTCATACCTTCCATGTCTATTAGGTGTAAGCTATAATGAGCAGGACCCTCATACCTTCCATGCCTATTAGGTGTAAGCTATAATGAGCAGGACCCTCATACCTTCCATGTCTATTAGGTGTAAGCTATAATGAGCAGGACCCTCATACCTTCCATGCCTATTAGGTGTAAGCTATAATGAGCAGGACCCTCATACCTTCCATGCCTATTAGGTGTAAGCTGTAATGAGCAGGACCCTCAAACCTTCCATGTCTATTAGGTGTAAGCTATAATGAGCAGGACCCTCATACCTTCCATGTCTATTAGGTGTAAGCTGTAATGAGCAGGACCCTCATACCTTCCATGCCTATTAGGTGTAAGCTGTAATGAGCAGGACCCTCATACCTTCCATGCCTATTAGGTGTAAGCTATAATGAGCAGGACCCTCATACCTTCTGTTACACAGCTCAAACAGACCCCTCATAGCTATGGTTCCTTATAATGTTTTGTCTCCCCAACAATGCTTCCATGCCTACATTACACCCTGATATAAAGTATTATAAAATATGAAGTGCTGTATAAAATAAAATGATACCATAATGGCAGTCTAGATATAAGTACATGACAGACAATGCAGCCATGGAGCAGCAGACAGAACTTGCTTGTCATTAGTACCTTATTGAGGGTGTTCAGAGCTTCCTGGGCTGCTATTAAAGCTGGTTCTGCTTTGGCCAAGTCCGTTTCACAGTCCCTTTGCTTCCTTCCGACTTCCTCGGCAATCACAGCAACCTTCTTCTCTTCCTCATCTGCTATGGCTTTCTCCTTACCCACTTTCTCGGTCTCCACCCCAACCACCTGGATCAGCTTATCGGCATCCTCGTTCTTCTGCTTTAGCTCCACCTCTTGTGCTGCCAGTTTGGCTTTCAGGTCATCCACCTGTCCAATGAGGTAAACAAAGCATTGTGATATGCAGTTCAAAAAAGAGACACAAAATACATACATATATACTGTCTTCAACTATTAGTAAAAACTATCAAGATGTTTCATGTATAGATCATTTCTTGGCGTTTCAGTCCAAAGGACAACACCAACGTTTTTTGACTATGGTTTGTATTGCCCAATAGCATCTTGGTCTTTGGGTTTAAGGGACAACATCAAAGCATTCATGACTGTGGTCTGTAGGTTCAATAGCATCTTGGTCTTTGAATCTAAGAAATAACATCAAAACATTCAAGATGGTCTGTAAACCCAATAGCATCTCTGTCTTTGGGTCTACTCTAAGGGACAACATTAAGACTATGGTCTGTAGGTTCAATAGCATCTTGGTCTTTGGGTCTACTCTAAGGGACAACATCAAAGTATCTAAGACGATGGTCTGTAAACCCAATAGCATCTTGGTCTTTGGGTCTAAGGAACAATGCCAAAGCATCCATGACTATGGTCTGTAGGTTTAAAAAGCATCTTGGTCTTTGGGACTAAGAGACAACATCAAAGTATTCAAGACTATCGTCTGTAGCCCCAATAGCATCTCGGCCTTTGGGTTCAAGGGACAATGACAAAGCATTCATGATTATGGACTGTATGCCCAATAGCATCTCGGTATTTGGGTCTAAGGGACAATATCAAAGCATTCAAGACGCTGGTCTTTAAACCCAATAGCATCTTGGTCTTTGGGTCTAAGGCACAATACCAAAGGATCCATGACTATGGTCTGTAGGTTGTAGCTCCCTCAAACTTAATGGATCCAAAACAGAACTCCTTCTCCTAAATGCAAACCGAAATATTAAATCTACGACCCCATGGACTCCACCCACCATCCTTGGACAGACCATCCCCCTAAGCCAAAAGTCTCGGAGTCATCTTCGATTCAGAAATGTCAATGGACGCAGAAATAAGATCAGTAGTCAGCGGATCCTACCATCTTCTACGCATGCTACGTAGACGCATCCCCTTCATTCCAGAAAAGGAAAAAGCAATAGTGGTAGTAACAATCATCAACTCTTGACTCGACTGCGCAAACTCCCTCTACATAGGACTACCTAAATTCCAGATTGCACGATTACAAGTCGTTCAAAACACGGGAGCAAGACTAGTTACGGGAAAAAAAACCTGGGAATCCATCTCCCCCTCCCTGAGGATCCTACACTGGCTAACCGTAAAGGATCGGATGACATTCAAGACCCTCTGCCTGACCCATAAATGTACACAGGGAGACGCTCCTCAATACTTATGCGAAAAAAATACAACACCACCCCCAATCGCTGCCTCCAACCAACCAAAACCTCCTCCTCATCCCCAAGTCCCGGTACAAATCAAGGGGAGAACGAAGATTTGCAGTCCAAGGACCACGGCTATGGAACGCTCTACCTACGAACATCCGCTTGGAAGAAAACTCAAGACCCACCTCTTCTAAGAAGGAATCAACGAAGGTCGGATCAAGTACCTCGAGGCGATTCAGTTCGCAGTTGCAGCGCTATACAAATCATTCAATCAACATCAAAGCATTCTTGAAAATAGTCTGTAGGCCCAATAGCATCTCAGTCTTTGGGTCCAAGGGATAACACCAAAGCATTCATGAATATGGTCTGTTTGTCCAATAGCATTTCGGTCAATGGGTTCAATGGACAGTAATCATGACTGTGGTGTGTAGGTCCAATAGCATTTAGATCTTGGATCCAATGGACAACACCAAAGCATTCTTGAAAATAGTCTGAAGGCCCAATAGCATCTCGGTCTTTGGGTTCAAGGGACAATACTAAAAAGTTCATCGACTATGGTCTGTATGTTCAAAAGCATCTTGGTCTTTGGGTCTAAGCAACATCATCAAAGCATTTATGACTATGGTCGGGTCCAATAGAATCACGGTCTTTGGGTTCAAGAGCTAGAGCCAAAGCATTATAACTATGGTCTGTAGGCCCAATAGCATCTCAGTCTTTGGGTCCAAGGGACAACACCAAAGTATTCATGAATATGGTCTGTTGGCCCAATAGCATTTCGGTCAGTGGGTTCAATGGACAGTAGTCATGACTGCGGTGTGTAGGTCCAATAGCATCAAGATCTTGGATCCAATGGACAACACCAAAGCATTCTTGAAAATAGTCAGTAGGCCCAATAGCATCTTGGTTTTTGGGTTCAAGGGACAACACCAAAGAATTCATAACCATGGCCTGTAGGCCTTGTTTTTGACATCTTGGTATGGGTTCAAGGGGCAATATCAAAATCTTCATGACTGTTAACCTAATAACATGGAGCCCTGATTTCTCTGTATACATCAAATGGCATATTTTTGTTTTTACTTTTCAGAACAAGAATCATGTGACCGTAATGTTTATGATTTGGGCGGGGCTAATATTCCACCGCCCTTAGAACAATATACGTCTAACTATCCCAGTGCAGAAGCTTACAAAAAGAAAAGTTGTTTTTGCGGGAAGAATTCCACAGCTGAACTGTCTCTGCAGATGGGTTCGGCTCGAAGATTAAGGAGGAAAAGCCATGTGGGATTAACCTTCTGGTTCTGCAGCTCTTATAACAATTACATTGACAGAACGTTGGCCGGTTCGGAGCCTCCGGGGAAATTTGAGGTTTCGCGTGGATCGCTAAACTATTTTTTTTTTTTTTTCCAGCTACTTCATAGTTTCTAAACTCAATGAATTTGTTTTCGGTTTTCCTTAAATTATGCGTTAGATTGTACAAGTCCCGGGACGGAGGTCCGCTTCATGCAAAATGCATCAGAATGCATCATCATGAAATGAGCCCATTGATTGGCTGGGACTTTCTGCAATTCAGATTTCGACCCAAACTAAGCAAGATCTGCCCAGAAAAAAGACGGCTAAACATTGTGGACACATTGTTATAATGTTAGCCTGCCTAGAAGGATTATGTTTATTACAATTGCAACAATTCTATTATGTGCTGAGACCCCCCCAAGTACTGTACACCACCACCACTGCCACCCCCCCCCCCCCAAATACCACCGCTGCCACCCCCTAAAGTACCACCGCTGCCACCCCCTAAAGTACCACCGCTGCCACCCCCTAAAGTACCACCGCTGCCACCCCCTCAAGTACCACTGATGCCACCCCTGTCACAGTTACTTTGCTGAGTAACTAATTACTTTTCCAATGTAGTAACTGAGTTACTAACGCAATTACTTTTTGGGAGACGTAATTTGTAACTTAAAGTGGTTGTAAACCCTTACAAACCACTTTGACCCTTTGACCTACAGGTAAGCCTAGATTAAGGCTCACCTGTAGGTCCAATAAATATCTCCTAAACCTACATTGTTTAGGAGATATTTAGAAAAGAAAAGGCACCGCTATCTACGGCGCGCAGGCGCACTGAGCATGCCGAGATCACGGCGATATGCCGCTCTCGTGCGCATGCGCGGGAGTGACGTTATCGCCGCTCCAGCGAATGACAGCGCTGGAGCGCCGAGACCCGGAAGTCACTCCGGGCTTCATGGTGGCGGCGGAGGTCGTGGACGAGGGTCGCTATGGGGGCTTCGTTCTCAGGTAAGTTATTCATAATGAGCTAGTATGCTAATAACTACTTACTTTTTTAAAGTAAGATGACCAACACTGGGCAATAATGGTTGTATTAATTACCAACAATGATCCTAAAAGATAATGTGGTGGGAGCAACAAAACTTGGTCAAGATTGTACACTTGACAGTGGCTGCATGAATTAAAGTTGTGCTTGGTCTGCCACAATGGTGGGACAGGAGGGCCACAATGGTGGGACAGGAGGGCCACAATGGTGGGACAGGAGGGCCACAATGGTGGGACAGGAGGGCCACAATGGTGGGACAGGAGGGCCACAATGGTGGGACAGGAGGGGCACAATGGTGGGACAGGAGGGGCACAATGGTGGGACAGGAGGGGCACAATGGTGGGACAGGAGGGGCACAATGATGGGACAGGAGGGGCACAATGATGGGACAGGAGGGCCACAATGGTGGGACAGGAGGGGCACAATGGTGGGACAGGAGGGCCACAATGGTGGGACAGGAGGGGCACAATGATGGGACAGGAGGGGCACAATGATGGGACAGGAGGGGCACAATGGTGGGACAGGAGGGCCACAATGGTGGGACAGGAGGGCCACAATGGTGGGACAGGAGGGGCACAATGGTGGGACAGGTGGGGCACAATGGTGGGACAGGTGGGCCACAATGGTGGGACAGGTGGGCCACAATGGTGGGACAGGAGGGCCACAATGGTGGGGCATGAGGGCCAGGACACAAGGCAGGAGGAGCACAGATCAACTCTCCTGGAAAAGGCTGGAAGTCTAACACCTGGTTTCTCTGGTTCTCACCTGGGCAGAGGTACTGTTTAGCTTCTCCAGTCCATTCTCCAGACGTTCCATCTTGGCCGCCAGCTCTTTTCCTTTCTTCTTTAGAAGGTTCTGATACAGCTTGATCTGCTCCAGGAAGGACTTGGGCGTGGTGTAATTGTAGCGGCGCTCATTGGTCAGGTAGCTTTTGGACATCTCGTTGACGCTTGTGTGCACATAAGCCATGAATTTACTTATAGACTCTTTGACGGACAGCTGAGGTAAAAAGCAAAAAGAAAACCACATGAATATATCCCTATTTTTTTGACAGAAGGGCACAAAGATCCATCATAGAACAACCTCCATGTCTGCTCCAGAACACAATATACAGGATCTCACCTCAATATTCTCTGTTTCCTGGAGGAATCTAAGACTGACGGACTCCAGCGCCTCCTGTGGCCACTCATGGAACCAATCTATCGCTGTACAATTCACCACCGCTGGGAATTTTCTGCTTCGAACTCGCAACTTGTTTCCGACGGGAGAGAAACACAAAGCGACCTGGAAATAAAAAAAAAAAAAAAAAAAAAGGTCTAAGCCAACAAGTATCACAAAATGAAGCACCTTCCAAAACTTTGGTAATAGAACTTATCCACCATACACCTATATAACTATATACTG
Organism: Lithobates sylvaticus; assembly: GCA_028564925.1. Classification (NCBI taxonomy): domain Eukaryota; kingdom Metazoa; phylum Chordata; class Amphibia; order Anura; family Ranidae; genus Lithobates; species Lithobates sylvaticus. The sequence goes on along the minus strand of CM053037.1, from coordinate 200,258,014 downwards.
TCTTACCCATATGGTACATGGCCAATATACGTGGCTCCAGTGAAGGTGTTAATACTATATCATACAATTTTTTTTTAGCTTATTGTGGTCTTCCAATCTTGTGGCACCAGTTTGGGGAAGACCCTTTTCTGTTACATCATGACTGTGTCCGGTGCAACCAAGTCAGCTCCAAAAAGACCTGGTCCGACCAGTTTGGTGTGAAGGAACTTAAGTGGCCGGCACAGAGCCCCGACCTCATCCCTACCCAACACATTTGGGATGAATTGAAACTCTGACTGGGAGACGGATCTTCAACATCAGTACTTGACCTCACAAATGGCCACAAATTAAAATGGTCCTGTTATACCGCTGGATGGTCTTGGCCACCGCGCTGCAGCTCAGCTCAGGGTCTTGGCAATCTTCTTATAGCCTAGGCGTGATGGCGAACCTATGGCACGCAGAGCCATCTCTGTGGGCACACGAGAGGTTTCAAGGCAGAGCTAGGAGGTCTCTCAATCTCCTCTCAGCCCCCCATCTCTCCCCCCCCCTCTCAGCATCTCTCTCGCACCCCTCTATCTCTGTCCCCCCCCCCTCCCTCTCTCTGTTCCTCCTCTTGCTCAGCTCACCTCTCTCAGCATTTCTCTCACACCCCTCTCTCTGTCCCCAAACCCCCCCTCTCTCTCTCAGCCCACCTCCCTCTCTCTGTTCCCCCTCTCTCTCAGCATATCTCTCGCACCCCTCTCTCTGTCCCCCCTCTCTCTCAGCATATCTCTCGCACCCCTCTATCTCTGTCCCCCCCTCCCTCTCTCTGTACCCCCTCTCTCTCAGCATATCTCTCGCACCCCTCTATCTCTGTCCCCCCCTCCCTCTCTCTGTCCCCCTCTCTCTCAGCATATCTCTCGCACCCCTCTCTCTCTATGCCCCCTCCCTCTCTCTGTTCCCCCTCTCTTTCAGCTCACCCCTCTCTCAGCATTTCTCTGTCCCCCCTCCCTCTCTCAGCCCACCACCCTCTCTCTGTACCCCCTCTCTCTCAGCATCTCTCACACCCCTCACTCTCTCTGCTCTCTCTCTCTCTCTCTCATACCCCTCTCTCAGACAACCCCTCTCTTTTGCTCAGCCCCCCTCTCTCGCAAATTGCCATGTTGGCACTTTGCAACACAAAACCAACGTATTTATTTCAATTTGGGCACTCGGGCTCAAAAAGGTTCGCCATCACTGGCCTATGCCATCTTAATGTAGAGCAACAATTCTTTTTTTTTCAGATCCTCAGGGAGTTCTTTGCCATGGGGTGCCACGTTGTACCTCCAGTGACCAGTATGAGAGAGTGAGAGCGATAACACCAAATTTAACACACCTGCTCCCCATTCACACCTGAGACCTTGTAACACTAACGAGTCACATGACACCGGGGGAGGGAAAATGGCTAATTGGGCCCAATTTGGAGATTTTCACTTAGGGGTGTACTGATTTTTGTTGTCAGCGGTTTAGACATTAATGGCTGTGTGTTGAGTTATTTTGAGGGGACGGCAAATTGACACTGTTATACAAGCCGTACACTCATTGTATTGTGAATCAATATTCGCGGTTGTAACACTGATCCTCCTCCTCCCGGCCAATCAGGAAGCGGGTTTTGACACCGGTCACCCAATTGGCTGAAAGGACAGGCGATCCCATCACTACTTTACATTGTAGCCAAGTGTCATTTCTTCAGTGTTGTCACATGAAAATATAGAAGAAAAGATTTACACAAATAGGAGGGGTGTACTTACTTTTGTCAGATACTGTGTATCTATTTTAGGTTTTTGCCTATTTGAAATGTAATATGATTACATGAACTGTTCTATTTGGATATGTTGGTGAAAGTTGCAGCGGTCTTGGCATCCGTGCCGACTTTCCTGGTGTACGCGGTAACATTTCGCACTGTAAATGTCATTGGATAATCGTCGGGGCGGATCTGGAAATATCTTTCTGGGAAATGAAGGTTTCGGTCAGAAAAGTCGTCTCGCATCTCTTTGCACGGAAAAGACCAACATTCCATTTTCTCCTCCGAGGCGAAGACAGAAGGGAGGCAATTTCCCCGTCACTAAAATATTCAGCCGGAGAAAATCGCTTTCCAGAGACTCAAAACAAAACTTTTTACCTCCTATAACCTGGAATGTCACCGCAGAGATCCGGGAGGACCTCCTATGATCAGGGCTGGTGCAAATAATTTTGACACCCTAGGCGAAACCTAAATTTTGCTGCCCCCCTTGGCTCCACCCCTGACTCCACCCACTTTGCTATGCCCATGTATACGCCACCTTTTTAATAAAGCACCCATCAAATGCAGCCTCACCAGCGCCCATCAAATGAAGCTTCAACAGCGCCCATCAAATGCAGCCTCACCAGCGCCCATCAAATGCAGCCTCACCAGCGCCCATCAAATGAAGCTTCAACAGCGCCCATCAAATGTAGCCTCACCAGTGCCCATCAAATGTAGCCTCACCAGCGCCCATCAAATGCAGCCTCACCAGTGCCCATCAAATGTAGCCTCACCAGCGCCCATCAAATGCAGCCTCACCAGCGCCCATCAAATGCAGCCTCACCAGCGCCCATCAAATTCAGCCTCACCAGCACCCATCAAATGTAGCCTCACCAGCGCCCATCAAATGCAGCCTCACCAGCACCCATCAAATTCAGCCTCACCAGCACCCATCAAATGTAGCCTCACCAGCGCCCATCAAATGCAGCCTCACCAGCACCCATCAAATGCAGCCTCACCAGCTCCCATCAAATGAAGCTTCAACAGCGCCCATCAAATGCAGCCTCACCAGCGCCCATCAAATGCAGCCTCACCAGCGCCCATCAAATGCAGCCTCACCAGCGCCCATCAAATGCAGCCTCACCAGCGCCCAACAAATGCAGCCTCACCAGCGCCCATCAAATGAAGCTTCAACAGCGCCCATCAAATGCAGCCTCACCAGCGCCCATCAAATGCAGCCTCACCAGCGCCCATCAAATGAAGCTTCAACAGCGCCCATCAAATGTAGCCTCACCAGTGCCCATCAAATGTAGCCTCACCAGCGCCCATCAAATGCAGCCTCACCAGTGCCCATCAAATGTAGCCTCACCAGCGCCCATCAAATGCAGCCTCACCAGCGCCCATCAAATTCAGCCTCACCAGCACCCATCAAATGTAGCCTCACCAGCGCCCATCAAATGCAGCCTCACCAGCACCCATCAAATTCAGCCTCACCAGCACCCATCAAATGTAGCCTCACCAGCGCCCATCAAATGCAGCCTCACCAGCACCCATCAAATGCAGCCTCACCAGCTCCCATCAAATGCAGCCTCACCAGCGCCCATCAAATGCAGCCTCACCAGCGCCCATCAAATGCAGCCTCACCAGCGCCCATCAAATGCAGCCTCACCAGTGCCCATCAAATGCAGCCTCACCAGCGCCCATCAAATGCAGCCTCACCAGCACCCATCAAATGCAGCCTCACCAGCACCCATCAAATGTAGCCTCACCAGCGCCCATCAAATGCAGCCTCACCAGCTCCCATCAATGAATGTTTGTTTGCTTCTATTCATTCGGGAGTCGGGACACAGACACAGTCCTCTGCCGCTGCACCTCTGACACTATGTGCAAACGGATCAGTGCCTGCTGATACTGAGACTTAGTTGCTTGCTGCAGAGAGAAGAGAGTAGGAACACCAGTGGCCGGGTGTCCTAGGCGGCTGCCTAATTTGCCTAGTGGTAGCACTGGCCCTGCCTATGGTAGACGCCGGCGGATTGATCCCTGCATTCCCTACTCCGGATATGACATTCATCGCATATTTCAGGTTTGGGTTCACAAGGGCTGAATTAGTCCCTCGCCGCCCTCCCCCATCTCTGGACCTTTTTATCTGATTATCCAGCTAAACCAACCTGCCAGGGCCACCAAAAATCCTCCGAAGGGATGGAAAGGGGCGGGGCATGAAGGTCCGGCATGGAAATGTCACCACAGAGGACATCAAAGAGGCCAACGGTGACTCCGCCCATCCAGGTGTTCTCCAACTCTATCTATAAAATTGGGGCTCTGGTGCGGGGGTCGGGTGGAGCATCGGGGGGGGGGGGGGGGGAACCTTTGAAGGGCGCCCTTTATTTATCCATTCTGAGTAGGTTTCCCCTTTTTGTGTTCTATATTTCATATATTTATCATCACTTCACCTCCATGTGGAATATTTTACCATTTTGTGTCACACATTTGTGGTTCAACCGTCTTTGTTCCGGCTTTGCTATTTTTACTTTCTTAATATAAGTGCTGTATTTTCTTGTATTTTCTTGTATTTTCTTGTATTTTCTTATATTTTTCTTGTATTTTCTTGTATTTTTCTTGTATTTTCTTGATACAGTCCTGTATTTCTAAGGGCGGTTTTATTGGTTACTTCCTTGATTTCCATTATTTTCTAACTTGCTTGATCTTCCTGGCCTTATGAGTTACATTGCGATAATACAAAGCTCTCTGGGGACCCTGATGTAACTGAGGGGCTCTCTGGGGACCCTGATGTAACTGGGGGGCTCTCTGGGGACCCTGATGTAACTGGGGGGCTCTCTGGGGACCCTGATGTAACTGGGGGGCTCTCTGGGGACCCTGATGTAACTGGGGGCTCTCTGGGGACCCTGATGTAACTGGGAGGCTCTCTGGGGACCCTGATGTAACTGGGGGGCTCTCTGGGGACCCTGATGTAACTGGGGGGCTCTCTGGGGACCCTGATGTAACTGGGGGGCTCTCTGGGGACCCTGATGTAACTGGGGGCTCTCTGGGGACCCTGATGTAACTGGGGGGCTCTCTGGGGACCCTGATGTAACTGGGGGGCTCTCTGGGGACCCTGATGTAACTGGGGGGCTCTCTGGGGACCCTGATGTAACTGGGGGGGTCTCTGGGGACCCTGATGTAACTGGGGGGCTCTCTGGGGACCCTGATGTAACTGGGGGGCTCTCTGGGGACCCTGATGTAACTGGGGGGCTCTCTGGGGACCCTGATGTAACTGGGAGGCTCTCTGGGGACCCTGATGTAACTGGGAGGCTCTCTGGGGACCCTGATGTAACTGGGGGGCTCTCTGGGGACCCTGATGTAACTGGGGGGCTCTCTGGGGACCCTGATGTAACTGGGGGGCTCTCTGGGGACCCTGATGTAACTGGGAGGCTCTCTGGGGACCCTGATGTAACTGGGGGCTCTCTGGGGACCCTGATGTAACTGGGGGGCTCTCTGGGGACCCTGATGTAACTGGGGGGCTCTCTGGGGATCCTGATGTAACTGGGGGGCTCTCTGGGGATCCTGATGTAACTGGGGGGCTCTTGGGGGATCCTGATGTAACTGGGGGGCTCTCTGGGGATCCTGATGTAACTGGGGGGCTCTCGGGGGATCCTGATGTAACTGGGGGGCTCTCTGGGGACCCTGATGTAAGTGGGGCTCCCTGGGGACCCTGATGTAAGGGGGGGCTCTCTGGGGACCCTGATGTAAGGGGGGCTCTCTGGGGACCCTGATGTAAGGGGGGGCTCTCTGGGGACCCTGATGTAAGGGGGGCTCTCTGGGGACCCTGATGTAAGGGGGGGCTCTCTGGGGACCCTGATGTAAGGGGGGGCTCTCTGGGGACCCTGATGTAAGGGGGGGCTCTCTGGGGACCCTGATGTAAGGGGGGGCTCTCTGAGGATATATACACACACACATTATATACATGTGTATGCCCGCCCGAGCCTATGACTTTCTTTACTACGCAGCTATGGGCTCTAGCCCCAGATCTATTGTAGACACAGCAACGCCCCTACACACACATGAACTTTAATGACATCCCAGTCTTAGTCCGGAGGGTTCAATATTGAGTTGGCCCTTTGCAGCAAAATGTCTTGGTATGATGAAGCCTTAAAAGTTCCCTTCACTGGAACTAAGGGGCTAAATCCAACCCCTGAAAAACAACCCCCAACACCATAATCCCCCCTCCACCAAATGATTGGACCAGTACACAAAGCAAGGTCCATAAAGACATGGATGAGCGAGTTTGGGGTGGAGGAACTTGACTGGCCTGCACAGAGTCCTGACCTCAGACCCGATAGAACACCTTTAGGATGAATTAGAGCGCAGACTGCGAGCCAGGCCTTCTCGTCCAACATCAGTGCCTGACCTCACAAACGCTCTTCTGGAAGAATGGTGAAACATTCCCATAGACACCCTCCTAAACCTTGTGGACGGCCTTCCCAGAAGAGGTGAAGCTGTTATAGCTGCAAAGGGCCAACTCAATATTGAACCCTCCGGACTAAGACTGGGGGGTCATTAGAGGTCATGTGTGTGTAAAGTCAGGCGTCCCAATACTTTTGGTAATATGGTGTAAGAAGCCACACGGGACGGGTCAGTAACCCCCAACATGGGCGCGTCCATCGTGAATGGCGGCCGTCTAGGATATTCAGTATTTCCTATTGAAGCAGAAAAGTATGGAAGTGATTCCTCGGCACACAAGGGAAGTTGATGGAAAGCCCGTCGATCGTCTTGCGTCACTCCAATGAAGGAGAATTCTCTAATGACGGGCGGCTGTGCGTCCCGGAACTCGGTGAAGTCAGCGTTTCGGAGGCTGTAATTAGGGGAACTCCGCGGCTTCTCTGCGATATTTCCGGAAGTTCTGCAATCAGAGGCGGCGGATATCATTGTTTCCGAGGGATGCCGGCCGCCTAATCATCTCTCAGACGGCTTTTGTGAAAACGTATTGATTGGATAATCACATCCCAATAGTTCTTCTTTGTTTGCACATAACCGGCGCCATCTGTTGCCTCCCATAATGAATGGAGGAGGGGGAGGGGAGCGCCGAGCGCAGTCCTCCGATTCGCTGACAAAGAAAATGCTGCGACAGCCAAAGAGCTGCATCTGCCTGAAGGAATCCGAGTCACACACCATACAATGTAATCATTTCATCCATTCCACCATCAGAGCCACAAAATACGAAGTGCGTCGGCGACAGAACGCCGCAATAGAAAACCTTCAAAGTGGACCTGTCATCAGATAGATGTTCTACCATTCCAGGATACCGAGTACAGGGGGTCCCCGAGTTACCAACTCGTTAGGGACTGTCCTCCTGTTCTTAAAGTGGGGTTGCGGGCAAAAAAAAAAAATGTGGCTTAAAAATCATAAAAAAAAATATAATAATTGGAAAAAATAAATTTTTTACTCACCTCTAAATGCCTGTTGCTAGGGGGTCCCTCGTAGTCTGCCACCTTCATTGCCCGGGCAATGACATCACTTCCTGTAGGCGCCACACAGTCACCTGGGACCTGTCATGTGTCCCAGATGAGTGAGCGTCGAATCACGGTGCACGGCGCCGCTCGCGCATGCGCAGTGGGTGCCCGGCTGTGAAGCCACAGCCAGGGTTCCCACATTAAGAATGCCGGCGCCGCGAGCGGAGCGGGGAACGAGGGGGGGTTTCGATCCCCCGCATCGCTGAACCCCGGGACAGGTAAGTGTCCATTATTAAAAGTCAGCAGCTGCAGTATTTGTAGCTGCTGACTTTTAAATTTTTTTTTTTTTGTTGGCACTCCACTTTAAATCGGAAATGTTTGTAAGTCGGCCGCGCATGCGCAGACCGACAATTACGGACGTTTCCGATGTTCCGCCAAATGCCGTTCTGCGCATGCGCGTGAAATTACGGACATTTCCGATGTTTGCCGTCATTTTCCGAGGTTCCGTCTGGCCGCGCAGGCGCAGAACAGCCAAAGGTCCGCGGAAAATGGCAGAGGGTCCCCGCAGCACGCCGGTTCGTAAGTAGGAGAGGTTCGTAGGTCGGGCGCTCATAAGTCGGGGACCCCCTGTAATGTGTGAGTGTCCCCCTGCCTGGTGTTTATTATCTCTCACTGAGATCTCACGACTCCCCCTGACAACGCCGCCATCTGCTTTCCTCCTCAGAAGGACGGCACCATCTTTATTCAGGTTAGACATGTGCAGAACCCAAAACATTTCTTTCACTGCATTTCGATTATTTAAATAATTTTGTTCAGTTCAATTCATTTAATGCTTTTTCGGAATCTGTTTCGAACTCGATTTTTCCAAATTCTATCAAATTCAAAATTTATTCTATACTCTCATTTATTCTATTCAATTATTTTTTCTAAATGTATTCTATTTTTTTTTTTTTTTCTATTTTATTGTTTTTTTTTTTTTTTTTCTATTCTATTGTTTTTTTTTCTATTCTATTCTTTTCTATTTTATTAAAATGTATTCTATTCGAAATTCAAATTTCAGAAGACTGTTATTTTCTAATTTATTCTATTCTTCATAATAGTTATATTTAGTTAGTTATTATTTGGAATTTTCGTTCGGATTTTCTAATTTTCAGGAAAATTTGTTAAACAGGTTTTCGTTAAGTTACACTCTGCAGAGCTCAGTGAGAAGAGCTCTGAGAGCTGATTGGAGGGAAGGGACACCCCCCTTCACAAAGCACACAGGAACAGAGCTGAGGCTGTCAGCTACAGTGACTTATGCTGATAGCAGATAGATGTTAACCCAATTTCCCCCTCACACAATCCAGACAGAAATGACTTTCTGTACGTTTTGTATTTATGATTTTTTTTTTGCGCTTTTTTTATATTTTGTTTATATGTGGAAATCATAATAAAAAAAAAAAAGGAAAAAGATTTACTACTGGAAAGGACAACAGTAATGAATGGTATAACTAAACTATACTGGGTGGTGGGAAGTCTATGATCTAGGTGGGTATCGGAGACCCTGGGTGGTGGGAAGTCTATGATCTAGGTGGGTATCGGAGACCCTGGGTGGTGGGAAGTCTATGATCTAGGTGGGTATCGGAGACCCTGGGTGGTGGGAAGTCTATTATCTAGGTGGGTATCGGAGACCCTGGGTGGTGGGAAGTCTATGATCTAGGTGGGTATCGGAGACCCTGGGTGGTGGGAAGTCTATGATCTAGGTGGGTATCGGAGGTGGGAAGTCTATGATCTAGGTGGGTATAGGAGATCCTGGGTGGTGGGAAGTCTATGATCTAGGTGGGTGTCGGAGACCCTGGGTGGTGGGAAGTCTATGATCTAGGAGGGTATCGGAGACCCTGGGTGGTGGGAAGTCTATGATCTAGGTGGGTATCGGAGACCCTGGGTGGTGGGAAGTCTATGATCTAGGTGGGTATCGGAGACCCTGGGTGGTGGGAAGTCTATGTTCTAGGTGGGTATCGGAGACCCTGGGTGGTGGGAAGTCTATGATCTAGGTGGGTATCGGAGACCCTGGGTGGTGGGAAGTCTATGATCTAGGTGGGTATCGGAGACCCTGGGTGGTGGGAAGTCTATGATCTAGGTGGGTATAGGAGACCCGGGGTGGTGGGAAGTCTATGATCTAGGTGGTGGTGGGAAGTCTATGATCTAGGTGGGTATCGGAGACCCTGGGTGGTGGGAAGTCTATGATCTAGGTGGGTATCGGAGTCCCTGGGTGGTGGGTAGTCTATGATCTAGGTGGGTATCGGAGACCCTGGGTGGTGGGAAGTCTATGATCTAGGTGGGTATCAGAGACCCTGGGTGGTGGGAAGTCTATGATCTAGGTGGGTATCAGAGACCCTGGGTGGTGGGAAGTCTATGATCTAGGTGGGTATCGGAGACCCTGGGTGGTGGGAAGTCTATGATCTAGGTGGTATCGGAGACCCTGGGTGGTGGGAAGTCTATGATCTAGGTGGGTAACCCTATGATCAGGTGACCCTGGGTGGTGGGAAGTCTATGATCTAGGTGGGTATCGGAGACCCTGGGTGGTGGGAAGTCTATGATCTAGGTGGGTATCGGAGACCCTGGGTGGTGGGAATTCTATGATCTAGGTGGGTATAGGAGATCCTGGGTGGTGGGAAGTCTATGATCTAGGTGGGTATCGGAGACCCTGGGTGGTGGGAAGTCTATGATCTAGGTGGGTGTTCCGAGACCCTTGGTGGTGGGAAGTCTATGATCTAGGTGGGTATCGGAGACCCTGGGTGGTGGGAAGTCTATGATCTAGGTGGGTGTAGGAGACCCTGGGTGGTGGGAAGTCTATGATCTAGGTGGGCATCAGAGACCCTGGGTGGTGGGAAGTCTATGATCTAGGTGGGTATCGGAGACCCTGGGTGCTGGGAAGTCTATGATCTAGGTTGGTATCGGAGACCCTGGGTGGTGGGAAGTCTATGATCTAGGTGGGTATAGGAGACCCTGGGTGGTGGGAAGTCTATGATCTAGGTGGGTATAGGAGACCCTGGGTGGTGGGAAGTCTATGATCTAGGTGGGTATCAGAGACCCTGGGTGGTGGGAAGTCTATGATCTAGGTGGGTATCGGAGACCCTGGGTGGTGGGAAGTCTATGATCTAGGTGGGTATCAGAGACCCTGGGTGGTGGGAAGTCTATGATCTAGGTGGTATCGGAGACCCTGGGTGGTGGGAAGTCTATGATCTAGGTGGGTATCGGAGACCCTGGGTGGTGGGAAGTCTATGATCTAGGTGGGTATAGGAGACCCTGGGTGGTGGGAAGTCTATGATCTAGGTGGGTATCGGAGACCCTGGGTGGTGGGAAGTCTATGATCTAGGTGGGTATAGGAGACCCTGGGTGGTGGGAAGTCTATGATCTAGGTGGGTATAGGAGACCCTGGGTGGTGGGAAGTCTATGATCTAGGTGGGTATCGGTTGGTGGGAAGTCTATGATCTAGGTGGGTATGGGAGACCCTGGGTGGTGGGAAGTCTATGATCTAGGTGGGTATCGGAGACCCTGGGTGGTGGGAAGTCTATGATCTAGGTGGGTATCGGAGACCCTGGGTGGTGGGAAGTCTATGATCTAGGTGGGTATCGGAGACCCTGGGTGGTGGGAAGTCTATGATCTAGGTGGGTGTCGGAGACCCTGGGTGGTGGGAAGTCTATGATCTAGGTGGGTATCGGAGACCCTGGGTGGTGGGAAGTCTATGATCTAGGTGGGTATCGGAGACCCTGGGTGGTGGGAAGTCTATGATCTAGGTGGGTATCGGAGACCCTGGGTGGTGGGAAGTCTATGATCTAGGTGGGTATAGGAGACCCTGGGTGGTGGGAAGTCTATGATCTAGGTGGGTATCGGAGACCCTGGGTGGTGGGAAGTCTATGATCTAGGTGGGTATCGGAGACCCTGGGTGGTGGGAAGTCTATGATCTAGGTGGGTATAGGAGACCCTGGGTGGTGGGAAGTCTATGATCTAGGTGGGTATCGGAGACCCTGGGTGGTGGGAAGTCTATGATCTAGGTGGGTATAGGAGACCCTGGGTGGTGAGAAGTCTATGATCTAGGTTGGTATCGGAGACCCTGGGTGGTAAGTCTATGATCTAGGTGGGTATCGGAGACCCTGGGTGGTGGGAAGTCTATGATCTAGGTGGGTATAGGAGACCCTGGGTGGTGGGAAGTCTATGATCTAGGTGGGTATAGGAGTCCCTGGGTGGTGGGTAGTCTATGATCTAGGTGGGTATCGTGGGTGGTGGGAAGTCTATGATCTAGGTGGGTATCGGAGACCCTGGGTGGTGGGAAGTCTATGATCTAGGTGGGTGTCGGAGACCCTGGGTGGTGGGAAGTCTATGATCTAGGTGGGTGTCGGAGACCCTGGGTGGTGGGAAGTCTATGATCTATGCTAGGTGGGTATCGGAGACCCTGGGTGGTGGGAAGTCTATGATCTAGGTGGGTATAGGAGACCCTGGGTGGTGGGAAGTCTATGATCTAGGTGGGTGGGGGTGGTGGGAAGTCTATGATCTAGGTGGGTATGGGAGACCCTGGGTGGTGGGAAGTCTATGATCTAGGTGGGTATCGGAGACCCTGGGTGGTGGGAAGTCTATGATCTAGGTTGGTATCGGAGACCCTGGGTGGTGGGAAGTCTATGATCTAGGTGGGTATCGGAGACCCTGGGTGTGGGAAGTCTATGATCTGGTGGGAAGTCTATGATCTGGGTGGTGGGAAGTCTATGATCTAGGTGGGTATCGGAGACCCTGGGTGGTGGGAAGTCTATGATCTAGGTGGGTATCGGAGACCCTGGGTGGTGGGAAGTCTATGATCTAGGTGGGTATCGGAGACCCTGGGTGGTGGGAAGTCTATGATCTAGGTGGGTATCGGAGACCCTGGGTGGTGGGAAGTCTATGATCTAGGTGGGTATCGGAGACCCTGGGTGGTGGGAAGTCTATGATCTAGGTGGGTATCGGAGACCCTGGGTGTGGGAAGTCTATGATCTAGGTGGGTATCGGAGACCCTGGGTGGTGGGAAGTCTATGATCTAGGTGGGTATCGGAGACCCTGGGTGGTGGGAAGTCTATGATCTAGGTGGGTATCGGAGACCCTGGGTGGTGGGAATTCTATGATCTAGGTGGGTATCGGAGACCCTGGGTGGTGGGAAGTCTATGATCTAGGTTGGTATCGGAGACCCTGGGTGGTGGGAAGTCTATGATCTAGGTGGGTATCGGAGACCCTGGGTGGTGGGAAGTCTATGATCTAGGTGGGTATCGGAGACCCTGGGTGGTGGGAAGTCTTTGATCTAGGTGGGTATCGGAGACCCTGGGTGGTGGGAAGTCTATGATCTAGGTGGGTATCGGAGACCCTGGGTGGTGGGAAGTCTATGATCTAGGTGGGTATCGGAGACCCTGGGTGGTGGGAAGTCTATGATCTAGGTGGGTATCGGAGACCCTGGGTGGTGGGAAGTCTATGATCTAGGTGGTGGAAGTCTATGTCTAGTTGGTATCGGAGACCCTGGGTGGTGGGAAGTCTTTGATCGTAACGGAGACCCTGGGTGGTGGGAAGTCTATGATCTAGGTGGGTATCGGAAACCCTGGGTGTGGGAAGTCTATGATCTAGGTGGGTATCGATCTAGACCCTGGGTGGTGGGAAGATCTAGGTGGGTATCGGAGACCCTGGGTGGTGGGTAGTCTTTGATCTAGGTGGGTATCGGAGGACCCTGGGTGGTGGGAAGTCTATGATCTAGGTGGGTATCGGAGACCCTGGGTGGTGGGAAGTCTATGATCTAGGTGGGTATCGGAGACCCTGGGTGGTGGGAAGTCTATGATCTAGGTGGTATCGGAGACCCTGGGTGGTGGAAGTCTATGATCTAGGTGGGTATCGGAGACCCTGGGTGGTGGGAAGTCTATGATCTAGGTGGTATCGGAGACCCTGGGTGGTGGGAAGTCTATGATATAGGTGGGTATCGGAGACCCTGGGTGGTGGGAAGTCTATGATCTAGGTGGGTATCGGAGACCCTGGGTGGTGGGAAGTCTATGATCTAGGTGGGTGTCGGAGACCCTGGGTGGTGGGAAGTCTATGATCTAGGTGGGTATCGGAGACCCTGGGTGGTGGAAAGTCTATGATCTAGGTTGGTATCGGAGACCCTGGGTGGTGGGAAGTCTATGATCTAGGTGGGTATCGACCCTGGGTGGTGGGAAGTCTATGATCTAGGTGGGTATCGGAGACCCTGGGTGGTGGGAAGTCTATGATCTAGGTGGGTATCGGAGATCTGGGTGGTGGGAAGTCTATGATCTAGGTGGGTATCGGAGACCCTGGGTGGTGGGAAGTCTATGATCTAGGTGGGTATCGGAGACCCTGGGTGGTGGGAAGTCTATGATCTAGGTGGGTATCGGAGACCCTGGGTGGTGGGAAGTCTATGATCTAGGTGGGTATCGGAGACCCTGGGTGGTGGGAAGTCTATGATCTAGGTGGGTATCGGAGACCCTGGGTGGTGGGAAGTCTATGATCTAGGTGGGTATCGGAGACCCTGGGTGGTGGGAAGTCTATGATCTAGGTGGGTATCGGAGACCCTGGGTGGTGGGAAGTCTATGATCTAGGTGGGTATCGGAGACCCTGGGTGGTGGGAAGTCTATGATCTAGGTGGGTATCGGAGACCCTGGGTGGTGGGAAGTCTATGATCTAGGTGGGTATCGGAGACCCTGGGTGGTGGGAAGTCTATGATCTAGGTGGGTATCGGAGACCCTGGGTGGTGGGAAGTCTATGATCTAGGTGGGTATCGGAGACCCTGGGTGGTGGGAAGTCTATGATCTAGGTGGGTATCGGAGACCCTGGGTGGTGGGAAGTCTATGATCTAGGTGGGTATCGGAGACCCTGGGTGGTGGGAAGTCTATGATCTAAGTGGTTATAGGAGACCCTGGGTGGTGGGAAGTCTATGATCTAGGTGGGTATCGGAGACCCTGGGTGGTGGGAAGTCTATGATCTAGGTGGGTATCGGAGACCCTGGGTGGTGGGAAGTCTATGATCTAGGTGGGTATCGGAGACCCTGGGTGGTGGGAAGTCTATGATCTAGGTGGGTATCGGAGACCCTGGGTGGTGGGAAGTCTATGATCTAGGTGGGTGTCAGAGACCATGGGTGGTGGGAAGTCTATGATCTAGGTGGGTGTCGGAGACCCTGGGTGGTGGGAAGTCTATGATCTAGGTGGGTATCGGAGACCCTGGGTGGTGGGAAGTCTATGATCTAGGTTGGTATAGGAGACCCTGGGTGCTGGGAAGTCTATGATCTAGGTGGGTATCGGAGACCCTGGGTGGTGGGAAGTCTATGATCTAGGTGGGTATCGGAGACCCTGGGTGGTGGGAAGTCTATGATCTAGGTGGGTATCGGAGACCCTGGGTGGTGGGAAGTCTATGATCTAGGTGGGTATCGGAGACCCTGGGTGGTGGGAAGTCTATGATCTAGGTGGGTATCGGAGACCCTGGGTGGTGGGAAGTCTATGATCTAGGTGGGTATCGGAGACCCTGGGTGGTGGGAAGTCTATGATCTAGGTGGGTATCGGAGACCCTGGGTGGTGGGAAGTCTATGATCTAGGTGGTATAGGAGACCCTGGGTGGTGGGAAGTCTATGATCTAGGTGGGTATCGGAGACCCTGGGTGGTGGGAAGTCTATGATCTAGGTGGGTATCGGAGACCCTGGGTGGTGGGAAGTCTATGATCTAGGTGGGTATCGGAGACCCTGGGTGGTGGGAAGTCTATGATCTAGGTGGGTATCGGAGACCCGGGCCCCTGTCCTCACCTTGAGCTGTCGGCGGACTCGGTCGATGAAGAATTTCCAGCAGTTCTCTCTGGTGTCCAGCATTCCTTGGCTCTTCACTTCATTCCTCACACTGCTGATGATGTTCTCCACCTCGTCATCGGGGAACAAGTCCGGGATTTCACCTGCACATCACAGAGAGGTCAAGGACCAATCACAGAAGCCACAGCGGCTAAACATCAAGAAAGTTCAATAATGCAAGGTGCAGTAACCCATAGCAACCAGAGATCATCTATTACAGGGGAAGGCAAACCTTGGCCCTCCAGGTGTTGCAGAACTACAAGTCCCAGGAGGCAGTAAAAGATTTTTACAGCCACAAGTGGGATACCCAGAGGCAGTGCTGGGACAAGGTCATCCAGTGCCCAGGGCAACCCCCCCAAACCCCCTGGCCGATCTGTATGTTGGTTGGCCGGGTAACGGGCGGCACCACCCCCCACAGTCAGTCAGTCAGTCAGTCAGTAGTCGGGGCCCCGGCCGCACACTCACCCTAACTCGCGGGCAGTGCTCTGGGCGGCGGCCTCCCCCATTCGCTAATGTCACACAAGTGGGTGGGCTTCAGACACAGTGCTCTACGCCCCAAGCCCACCCCTTTTTATGAGGCTCCAATCACGTGCTTCAAAAAAAAAAAAAAAAACCCCATTGAAATCCATGCATTCTGCATGTAGATCAGGGGGCCGGACGAATAGGGGGGGGGGGGGGGGGCGCGGCACCCGTGCGCCCCCTATGGATGGGCCATCACTGGTTCTCCACATCTTAATGGTAATAAATAGGCCTGCATGGATCTCACGTTGCAAAGCATTCTGTGCACATCCCAGCCATGGCTCCATTCACCTACTACTGATCCCCTTCAGCTGCTGGTAACTGACTCCAATTATTGCTTGATAACATGACCCCTTACCTTACACCCCTACCACTGTCAAACATTGCCCCACTTTCCACAGCTTGAACCCTAAATAAACCAACATCCAGCTGTGCTATAGACAGGACGCACCCAAAGGTTATTAGGAGTAGAAATTCATATAATTCGACTGGACTGAAGTCTGTCCTTCTTTGTGAGAGACAGTGAGTGTGTAGGCAGGTGCAATCTATTTTCTCCACTGTAGGTGGCGCACGACTGCAGCAGCATTGCAGTTGGAGGGAAAGACAAGAGGAACTTGGTTCTTCTATGGTTTCCTGGGTCACTGGGGAAGCTATCCAATTGGATGCTGCCACCCTATGTGGCTCTGGCAGCCATCTTGGGTCAGGCAGAGCCTATTTAAGGCCCAGGCTTGGCACACGTTTTGTGTGCGGGTAGTGTAGGGACAGTACACCCGTCTGACAGGAACAGTGATTAGCGGCAAGAAGAGGTTCCAGGCAAGTAGGGAAAGGATAGGGACATGCCATCCTTCCTGGAGACCTCCCATTTGGGTACAGACTGGCCAGGCCGCATTCCGCCCCTCAAGACAGGTACCTCTGAGACCTGCTCTGCTACGCACCGCCGATATATCCTGTGAGTGTTCCTGGTCGGGTGCCTCCCCGCTGGGCTGGAATTTTTGAACTCTGACATTAATACAAGTTCTGTCCTCTGCAACTGGCGCCGGACCATGCTGCGTCTTCCCACAAGTGGGGCTGAGGACACCTAATGGCCATGTTCATGTGGTGCAAGAGGTGATGCTCCCAGATTACCAGCAAACAATTACTATTGTGGTGACCTACAATAGGGTGACCAGACATCCCCGGTTTGCGGACACTGTCCCCGAACCAAGTCTGTCCCCGGTTTTGTCCCCGGATTGGATTTGAACAGGGGCTGGGGCAATTTCAAAGACAGTCAGTGCAGAATTAAAAGAAAAAAGCTGAAATACACCCCCTGCTCTGCTGCTCCTACTAGTTTAGGGGGTGGGCAGAGGCGGCTCTCTAATTAGGCAAATTAGGCGGTCGCCTAAGACCTCGCACTCACAGGGGCCTCGCGGCCTCCTAATTTGCCTGTGCTTAATCACTGATTTTCTCTCTCTAACCCCCCCCCCCTCTTTATCTCACCCTCTTTTCTGTGTGCTTGTAATTTTTTTCCTATTACAGGCGTGAGTGGGGCCTCATGTGTGAGTTTCGCCTAAGGCCTCACAAAGCCTTTTTCATTATCTGTGCCCCTTTCTGATGATCATGTGCTGGTCGGAGCAGAGAGCATATTTTTTTCAGTTTTGGGTGCATGCCCGTTCTGCTCCTGCACGCATGTTCTTCTGCCTTGGCTCAAGTCCTGGCCAGCCACCTGCCCATCTCCTTGCCTTCCCTGGCGGAGTGATCTTCCTCCGCTCCCCACCCAGTAGTAGCCGGGGCCCGGAGATTAAGACTTGGCAGGCTGTGAGGCGAGCGGCGACGGGCAGAGAGTCGCTAATTGCCGCCATTGCTAGTAAAAAAAAAAAAAAAAAAATCGTCCCCGGATTTAATTTAAACAATCTGGTCACCTTAACCTACAAGTAGGCCTGGATGAAACATTCTCTAGAATGTATTTTAACCACTTCCCACCCGGCCACTGTACATATACGGCGGGGTGGGAGCCGTCTACTTCTGAATGGACGTTCCGGAACGTCCTTCAGAAGTAGAGGGATCGCGCGTGCCCGCGCAGCGGCGCAATCCCGATGCGGCCGTGTCACCCGGACACGGCGCATCTCGGATCGGTAGGAGGGCTCGGTGATTGGCCCTCCTGATCACATGACGGCCGTGTCGAATCACAGCCATCATGTGATGTAAACAAACAGCCGGTTGCTAGGCAATCGGCCCTCCTCTCCTCACGCGGAAGTTGTCGGTGAGGAGAGGAGAGCGGATCGCTGCAGCCGGCTGGTGATCAGTGAGTATTAGCTGTTTTTTTTACAGCTTTTTACTCACTGATCACCAGTGTAGTGTCCCCACAGTAAAACACACATGTCCCCAAAACACACATGTCCCCAAATAATAAAAACACACGTCCCCCACATATGTCCCAGTAAAATAACATGTGGCAATGATTATCTGCCCACATATGTCCGTGATCACCTGCACACATCTGTACATGATCATTTGCGTACATATGTCACACGAACCAATTATTATACACTTAATGGAATTGTTTTTACTAAAAACATGTAGCAGAATACATTTTGGCTTAAATTTATGACAAAATTTGATTTTATTGGATTTCTTTTAAAAAAGAAAAGGAGAAAATATTGTTTTTTTTCAAAATTTCCGCTATGTTTTCGCTTATATCGCAAAAAATAAAAAACAGAGTCGCGAATAAATACCACCAAACTAAAGCTCTATTTGTGCGAACAAAATGATAAAAAATTAATTAGGTTACAGCATTGCATGGCCGCGCAATTGTCGCTGAAAGTGCGAGAGCGCTGAAAGCTGAAAATTGGTCTGGGCAGGAAGGGTGTTTAAGTGCCCAGTAAGCAAGTGGTAAAAATATGAAAATCATGAACCAAACATTCAGATTTTTGAAAAAAATAAAAAACTGAAGAAGGAAATCTTCATTGATTTTAGGAACCAGATTACAGTGTGAAAGTCAATCATAAATCATCGCCAATGATCGAGGATAGGGAAGGGTAGGAGGAGATGCAGAACGGCTCACCAGAGGCCAGCAAATCATTGACCAGCACCAGGAACTTCTCATCAGCCACCTGAGCGTCCGTCATGAGGAAGACCGTGCCCACGTTCTTCACCCCAGCCTTGATGTACTGGTTCGCAAGATCGGCCTGTGGAGAGAGATGAAAAAAGAAGGTGGTGGTGAAGCGCTATGGTGGAGGAATGGACAATTGTTCAATTAGGATCTCGATTCTGCTCCCTAAATCTTCATAAAATTACAATTCCTGATAACGAGCTTCTCTGCTTTTCATCTCATCGTGTAGAAAGGATGGAGACATCAGTCATTGACAACCTCTGAGGAAGAGCCTCACAGCTGATGTCTCCTATGGAAGGTCTATGTGACAGTGAAGCGTTGCTGACATATCATCCCCTTAATTACTGACATCTCTAACTTACAGACTCCTTGGGAATTTCAATTAAGTATCTCACCAGCATGTTCCAGAACCCAAGCATTCCATATGTGCCAGTAATAGAACAGATCTGTTCACATTCCTGTAGGAAAGACACCCAATTTATGATGGTTCCATTAACTAGGACCAGCAATCCTTCAGCATAGGCGTCACTCAAGAAGAGTAACTCACTCTCTGGTCAGAATTTCATGGGCACCTGATAATTATACCTGCTATATGTATGTGGACCACCCTTTCAAATGATGGAGTTTGAGCGTTTCCAGTGAAAATTACAGTTAATGCTATACTATACCCAGTGCCAGGACAAGGTCATCCATTACCTAGGGAGAAGATGGCAAATTGCGTAAGAGGAGGAGAGAGCCATGAGGAGGAGAGAGCCAGGAGAAGGAGAGAGCCAAGAGGAGGAGAGAGCCAGGAGGAGGAGAGAGCCAGGAGGAGGAGAGAGCCAGAAAGAGGAGAGAGCCAGGAGGAGGAGAGAGCCAGGAGGAGGAGAGAGCCAGGAGGAGGAGAGAGCCAGGAGGAGGAGAGAGCCCAGAGGAGGAGAGAGCCAGGAGAAGGAGAGAGCCAAGAGGAGGAGAGAGCCCAGAGGAGGAGAGAGCCAGGAGGAGGAGAGAGCCAGGAGGAGGAGAGAGCCAGGAGGAGGAGAGAGCCCAGAGGAGGAGAGAGCCAGGAGAAGGAGAGAGCCAAGAGGAGGAGAGAGCCCAGAGGAGGAGAGAGCCAAGAGGAGGAGAGAGCCCAGAGGAGGAGAGAGCCAAGAGGAGGAGAGAGCCAGGAGGAGGAGAGAGCCAAGAGGAGGAGAGAGCCAAGAGGAGGAGAGAGCCAAGAGGAGGAGAGAGCCAGGAGGAGGAGAGAGCCAGGAGGAGGAGAGAGCCAGGAGGAGGAGAGAGCCAGGAGGAGGAGAGAGCCAGGAGGAGGAGAGAGCCAAGAGGAGGAGAGAGCCAAGAGGAGGAGAGAGCCAGGAGGAGGAGAGAGCCAAGAGGAGGAAAGAGCCAGGAGGAGGAGAGAGTCAAGAGGAGGAGAGAGCCAGGAGGAGGAGAGAGTCAAGAGGAGGAGAGAGCCAGGAGGAGGAGAGAGCCAGGAGGAGGAGAGAGCCAAGAGGAGGAGAGAGCCAAGAGGAGGAGAGAGCCAAGAGGAGGAGAGAGCCAGGAGGAGGAGAGAGCCAAGAGGAGGAGAGAGCCAAGAGGAGAAGAGAGCCAAGAGGAGAAGAGAGCCAAGAGGAGAAGAGAGCCAAGAGGAGGAGAGAGCCAAGAGGAGGAGAGAGCCAGGAGGAGGAGAGAGCTAAGAGGAGGAGAGAGCCAGGAGGAGGAGAGAGCCAAAAGGAGATGTGGGCTGTGCTCTCTCCCCCGCTCCTTTTCATGAGCTTGTACATAATGAAGGGGGGAGAAAACAGGCATCTATTGCCCTGGGCACTGGGTTGTTTTTAGACCCCTGATATTTCATCAAAGCCTCCAAATAAATTATAAAAAAAAACTGTAAAAAATTCTGAAAAAAAAAAAACTACCGACATCAGTGGTGGAACTACCAGGGTCTACCACTGATGCGGTGGAACTACCAGGGCCCTGGCATTCAGGGATGGGGGGGGGGGGGGGGGTCTTTATAGTTTCTTGCACCGGGGCCCTGAAGGTTCTAGCTATGCCTTTGCTCTATATTAATGCTCCAGGTTTTAGAATGGGACGACCAACAAGCCTACAATATTGGTGCGATGGTCAGGTGTACAGAACCCTTGATGATGTATGGTTCAGCTGGCCCTTTAATTATGTTATGGAGCGGAATGATAGCAGACGGTGATGCATGGCGGGTTATCGTGGTGACCCCGTAGGAGAGGATTTCCCATCTGTAGACAATTGAATCACCCACACAGCCAGCCCCATACAGATCACCGCCTCCCTCTCCACTCCAAATAAGAGCCCCGGAGATGCCGCCCAGCGAGGCCGAGCGGGGAGAGGAAGATGGGAATTACATAGAGACGGTTGTGTTTGAGGGCGGTGATAACCCCGTGCAGATGGGGCAGCCACGCGGAATTGGCTCTTCTATTCCGGGACTCGGAGGACTTTAATTATTGTGTACAGAGAGGAGAAGATGAAACGTGTTATGGAATCCGTCATCTGATAGAGGAGAAGGTTAAATGTGATCCTACAGAGGAATGAGAAGATTTCAGCGATTATCTCCCCTCAGCCACCCGTCACGCCGCTCAATTTATTTGTTGTAGCGAAAGCGAATTCTGAACAACATAACCAATTACAGCAGTCTCTGCACCACAGGAGCTTACACTCTAATGCCCCTAACCGCTGTCACACTTTATTATTTATATCTCCAACATATTGCGTGGTGCTGTACTGAGCCGGTCACATTAGTCTATGCACCAGAGGAGCTTACACTCTAAGTTTACACTCAGCCCCTACCCATCGTCACACACTAATAGAGGACAGTGATGAAGGTGTGGGAGATGTCAGGAGCTACTCCAAAAAATGCCCCATGATAAACGGGATTATGGACTGTCTCAGTACCCGGGGAATGGACACATTTTATACATTGTTTGTATTAATATGTATCAATTTTCTTCTCTATAATAAAAATATATTGTTTATACTGAATTGTAGATTTCCTGGGATATGTTGTAGTCCTGGGTCTCCTCTCGGTGCTCCCCAAGTTTGGTGTCTCTGTCACCTATGGTTCGGGAGCAGTACCATGCCAAGCTGACCAAGATTTCCCACAGAGGCACAAACTACTGCAGGAAATCTCCCCATTGTGGGAGGGGCAGAGACACAAACTACTACAGGAAATCTCCCCATTGTGGGAGGGGCAGAGACACAAACTACTACAGGAAATCTCCCCATTGTGGGAGGGGCAGAGAAACAAACTACTGCAGGAAATCTCCCCATTGTGGGAGGGGCAGAGACAAACTACTGCAGGAAATCTCAGCATTGTGGGAGGGGCAGAGACACAAACTACTGCAGGAAATCTCATCATTGTGGGAGGGGCAGAGACACAAACTACTACAGGAAATCTCCCCATTGTGGGAGGGGCAGAGAAACAAACTACTGCAGGAAATCTCCCCATTGTGGGAGGGGCAGAGACAAACTACTGCAGGAAATCTCAGCATTGTGGGAGGGGCAGAGACACAAACTACTGCAGGAAATCTCATCATTGTGGGAGGGGCAGAGACACAAACTACTGCAGGAAATCTCATCATTGTGGGAGGGGCAGAGACACAAACTACTGCAGAAAATCTCCCCATTGTGGGAGGGGCAGAGACACAAACTACTGCAGGAAATCGCATCATCATGGGAGGGGCAGAGAAACAAACTACTGCAGGAAATCTCCCCATTGTGGGAGGGGCAGAGACAGAAACTACTGCAGGAAATCTCCCAATTGTGGGAGGGGCAGAGACACAAACTACTGGGGGAAATCTCCCAATTGTGGGAGGGCCAGAGACACAAACTACTGCAGGAAATCTCCCAATTGTGGGAGGGGCAGAGACAAACTACTGCAGGAAATCTCAGCATTGTGGGAGGGGCAGAGACACAAACTACTGCAGGAAATCGCATCATTGTGGGAGGGGCAGAGACACAAACTACTGGGGGAAATCTCCCAATTGTGGGAGGGCCAGAGACACAAACTACTGCAGGAAATCTCCCAATTGTGGGAGGGCAGAGACACAAACTACTGCAGGAAATCTCCCCATTGTGGGAGGGGCAGAGACACAAACTACTGCAGGAAATCTCCCCATTGTGGAGGGGCAGAGAAACAAACTACTGCAGGAAATCTCCCCATTGTGGGAGGGGCAGAGACAGAAACTACTGCAGGAAATCTCCCAATTGTGGGAGGGGCAGAGACACACTACTGCAGGAAATCTCCCCATTGTGGGAGGGGCAGAGACACAAACTACTGCATGGAAATCCCATCATTGTGGGAGGGGCAGAGACACAAACTACTGCATGGAAAACCCATCATTGTGGGAGGGGCAGAGACCAATTACTGCATGGAAATCCCATCATTGTGGGAGTGGCAGAGACACAAACTACTGCAGGAAATCTCCCCATTGTGGGAGGGGCAGAGACACAAACTACTGCATGGAAATCCCATCATTGTGGGAGGGGCAGAGACCAACTACTGCAGGAAATCCCATCATTGTGGGAGGGGCAGAGACACAAACTACTGCAGGAAATCTCCCCATTGTGGGAGGGGCAGAGACACAAACTACTGCAGGAAATCCCATTGTGGGAGGGGCAGAGACGCAAACTACTGCAGGAAATCTCCCCATTGTGGGAGGGGCAGAGACCAACTACTGCAGGAAATCCCATCATTGTGGGAGGGGCAGAGACACAAACTACTGCAGGAAATCTCCCCATTGTGGGAGGGGCAGAGACACAAACTACTGCAGGAAATCTCCCCATTGTGGGAGGGGCAGAGACGCAAACTACTGCAGGAAATCTCCCCATTGTGGGAGGGGCAGAGACGCAAACTACTGCAGGAAATCTCCCCATTGTGGGAGGGGCAGAGACACAAACTACTGCAGGAAATCTCCCCATTGTGGGAGGGGCAGAGACACAAACTACTGCAGGAAATCTCCCCATTGTGGGAGGGGCAGAGATGCAAACTACTGCAGGAAATCTCCCCATTGTGGGAGGGGCAGAGACACAAACTACTGCATGGAAATCCCATCATTGTGGGAGGGGCAGAGACCAACTACTGCATGGAAATCCCATCATTGTGGGAGGGGCAGACACAAACTACTGGGGGAAATCTCCCCATTGTGGGAGGGGCAGAGACACAAACTACTGCAGGAAATCTCCCCATTGTGGAAGGGGCAGAGACACAAACTACTGCAGGAAATCCCATCATTGTGGGAGGGGCAGAGACCAACTACTGCATGGAAATCCCATCATTGTGGGAGTGGCAGAGACACAAACTACTGCAGGAAATCTCCCCATTGTGGGAGGGGCAGAGACACAAACTACTGCAGGGAAATCTCACCATTGTGGGAGGGGCAGAGACACAAACTACTAATAGGAAATCTCATCAAAAAAATTGGCATGTAAATTAAGAAGCTGGTGGGTGAACTGAGCACCGTCAAAACTAAAAACTCAATTGACCTTTAAGGTGTCTATTAATTAAAAGCTCGCTCTGTGAATGTCTCAAAATTCACACATCTGTTAAGAATAATTGCCATAACTAGTGTAATACTTGTACTCCCTCTAGTGGTCACGATGTGGTATTATTCTGAAATATCCATAGCAGGATTATACAGCATTATGGCCACTAGATGGAGCTGACGGTCATAGGAAGTAAACATAATACATGAATTATGGTGATTATTCCTGAGATCTGTGCAAATGCTCGAGACACTCGCACAGCAAATTCTTTTTATAAATAAATCCCTAATGGAATTAGTCGGATTGACTCAAATAAAAGCAGCCAGTCAGCTTCCAGTAATCATTTTTGTAGATGATGTAAGAAAATGAACCTGTAATGTGATTGGCTGCAGTTCTGTTTGGAAACTTTTACTTTATTTTTTTGGCGCCAGGCGTTGCTCGCGCTCTCGCTTCCCTACCTTGAGATCCGGGATGCCGTAACCCTTTCTCAGCGTGATCTGAAAGACCTCCAAGGAGCTGATGTAAGCTGCCAACCTCGTCAGGCTCTGCTTGCCACTTCCGCCCACTCCGACCAGCAGCGCGTTCCCCCGGGGCGACTCCAGGATGCGGTTGATTCGGCAGCTACATGGAAACAGAAGAAAGATATTAATACAACTCCCGGCTGAACACGAGGGAGGATGTTGTGCGGGGTCCCGAGCTGGCAGGGAGCACCAGGCGTGTTTAACATGCAGACAGCGGAGGTGACAGGCCAATGAAGCTTGCACTTGTCCGGGATACCGACACTTGGCATCGCTGCCCCCCCCCGAAACACCATTCCAAGGCAAAGACAAACAAATCCCATTAATAAGAATTGGCTACATTTGTAGAAGAGCCGATATCAGCGATTTCCTGCCAGTAAGGAACAGGAATGATGGACCGCATGAGCAGCTAAAAAATAATTACTAATAATCACAGCGATTAGAGGTCTTAGTTTTGTCAGTCGGCTGACAGCTAATCTGCCAAGAAGTGCCGAGGAGATCGGCACAGAATGCCATTTGTTCCTTGGCAAGTTCTCTAATTTGCACACCCGCTGTGCCCATTATGAGGGGTTCTCACCATCCCTGTGCTGAGTTCCCGGGTCTGTACACCCGCTGTGCCCATTATGAGGGGTTCCCACCATCCCTGTGCTGAGTTCCCGGGTCTGTACACCCGCTGTGCCCATTATGAGGGGTTCCCACCATCCCTGTGCTGAGTTCCCGGGTCTGTACACCCGCTGTGCCCATTATGAGGGGTTCACACCATCCCTGTGCTGAGTTCCCGGGTCTGTACACCCGCTGTGCCCATTATGAGGGGCTCCCACCATCCCTGTGCTGAGTTCCCGGGTCTGTACACCCGCTGTGCCCATTATGAGGGGTTCCCACCATCCCTGTGCTGAGTTCCCGGGTCTCTACACCCGCTGTGCCCATTATGAGGGGTTCCCACCATCCCTGTGCCGAGTTCCCGGGTCTGTACACCCACTGTGCCCATTATGAGGAGTTCTCACCATCCCTGTGCTGAGTTCCCGGGTCTGTACACCCGCTGTGCCCATTATGAGGGGTTCCCACCATCCCTGTGCTGAGTTCCCGGGTCTGTACACCCGCTGTGCCCATTATGAGGGGTTCCCACCATCCCTGTGCTGAGTTCCCGGGTCTGTACACCCGCTGTGCTCATTATGAGGAGTTCTCACCATCCCTGTGCTGAGTTCCCGGGTCTGTACACCCGCTGTGCCCATTATGAGGGGTTCCCACCATCCCTGTGCTGAGTTCCCGGGTCTGTACACCCACTGTGCCCATTATGAGGGGTTCCCACCATCCCTGTGCTGAGTTCCCGGGTCTGTACACCCGCTGTGCCCATTATGAGGGGTTCCCACCATCCCTGTGCTGAGTTCCCGGGTCTGTACACCCGCTGTGCCCATTATGAGGGGTTCCCACCATCCCTGTGCTGAGTTCCCGGGTCTGTACACCCGCTGTGCCCATTATGTGGGGTTCCCACCATCCCTGTGCTGAGTTCCCGGGTCTGTACACCCGCTGTGCCCATTATGAGGGGTTCCCACCATCCCTGTGCTGAGTTCCCGGGTCTGTACACCCGCTGTGCCCATTATGTGGGGTTCCCACCATCCCTGTGCTGAGTTCCCGGGTCTGTACACCCGCTGTGCCCATTATGAGGGGTTCCCACCATCCCTGTGCTGAGTTCCCGGGTCTGTACACCCGCTGTGCCCATTATGAGGGGTTCCCACCATCCCTGTGCTGAGTTCCCGGGTCTGTACACCCACTGTGCCCATTATGAGGGGTTCCCACCATCCCTGTGCTGAGTTCCCGGGTCTGTACACCCGCTGTGCCCATTATGAGGGGTTCCCACCATCCCTGTGCTGAGTTCCCGGGTCTGTACACCCGCTGTGCCCATTATGAGGGGTTCCCACCATCCCTGTGCTGAGTTCCTGGGTCTGTACACCCGCTGTGCCCATCTACATGGCAGCAATCACTGAAGACATTTCAGAATCTTGCCGGTGAAAACTATTTAGTGTGACTTCATCTGTAGAGATCATCATTTTGTTCTCTGGACACGGATTACATATCTGGGACTTCATGATACTGAAAATAAAAGGCGTCTGCGGAAGAGTGAAGAAAACTTTGGCGGGAAAGTTCTCCTGGAACACAAATGATTGGAGGATGTTCCTCCCCCGATGTACTTTTATCTGGCGCTCCGTCTTGTTATGTGTAATGAGGCCATCGCTCTCCTGGTACCGCGCCCGGCGAAGCCCCTAACAACTCCAAGAATTGTCTCTATCAGGAGCGATGGCCAATTACACGAGCGAGGAGCCGCTGGAGACACGACGACCGCTCGGGCCTTCCGCTTGGGGAAATCAGAGGCCTTCAATCCTCCGGCCAAAACTGATGACTCCGCGTCCCGCCGCCGCCATGTGGAACCGACGGCGCACAACTTATTGCTGCTCCCTTCTTCTCTAATAAATGGACTCTTCTGACACAACGCAACCGGATTATAGATAAAATAATAAGCTCTAGAAAAAGCGGAGGACACCGGGGGATGGAGCGACTCTACTAATAAAAGATATCGGTGAGAGGCGAAACTCTTCTGGGGTTAGATTGCTAGAGGCCGCCCAATGGCCAAGGAGATGCCGGACGCGGGTGAAGAGGAAGGAAAGATGTCGTGGCGCACCAAAATGAAGATTCATGTGCCGAAAACGAAAGTTCTGGATCAACTTGGCCAAAAAAACTAAACTGAAAATGGACAGTTTTAAAAAAAAAATGTAATTTGTTTATATATAATAAAATATAATTCGACTTTTTAATTAATATCATGAATATGAATGTATTTCCAGCCATTATTGGCACCTTTTCGGCTGATTGGCTGCTTTCGCAGGGAGCAGTTTTCAAATCGCTTTTACGTTAAAAAGAAGCTCAAGAAAGATTCTATGTACCGTATATATACTCGAGTATAAGCCGACCCGAATATAAGCCGAGGCACCTAATTTTACCACAAACAGCTGGGAAAACGTATTGACTCGAGTATAAGCCTAGGGTGAGAAATGCGCCGCTACTGTAAGTAGACATGTGCAATTCGTTTCGTTTTTCTTTGTTCGTTCGTTTTCGTACAAATGAACGAATCGTTCGAATCGAACGAATCTGAATAACGAATCATTCGAATCGTACGAATCCGATTAACGAATCGTTCAAATCGAACGAATCCGAAAAGCAACGAAAATCAGAAAAACGAAATAAGGAACAAAGAAAATGAACGAAAAAATTTGTACATTCGTAACTTTTTTTTTTTTGTTGAATTGGTCATTTTTCGTGTCCCTTACAATGGCGCTGCTTAACGTGCTTCGAATGGATTGAACAAAAAAATTCGTACATTCGTAACTTTTTTTTTTCGATTCGTAACTTTTTTATTTTTTTTTCGATTCGTAAATTATTAAAATGTAATAATAGCATACACATTACATAAAATTATGAATTATGCTCCGATTACCAATCTACGAATGTTACAAATGTTACGAATGTACAAATAACTACAAATGCGTCCGAATTTCGAATAAACGAAAATTAAACTAACGAAAAAACGAATCAACGAAAAATAACTCTTACGAATGTACGAATCGTTACGAATCAACGGAAACGAAAAAAACGAAACGAAAATAAACAAATTTTTTTGTTGTGCACATGTCTAACTGTAAGTGGAAAAGAGGGTCAACAATGCCCATTTGCAGCCATAGGTCCCCCAAACTTCACACTCGGTAGTTAAGGGTTCCTAGATGCCCCCTTGTTGCAGCCAAAATTTGGGGTCTGTGGACCCAAAGGGTCCCGAAATGACATTGCTGCAGATGGACACAGTTGACCGACTTTGGGGCCCCGTATCTCGGGGGCCACGTGGTGCTAGGAACCCCAAATTTGGATATGTTGTAGTGCTACTCCACTGGGTTTGCACGCCGAATTTGGGGTCCCTACCACCAAGTGGCCCCGAGATACGAGGCCCCAAAGTCGGGTCAGAAAATTTAATTTTCTACTGCAGAAAAGTGCTTGACTTAAGTATAAGCCGAGGGGGGCATTTTCAGCACAAAAAAAAACGTGCTTAAATAACGCGGCTTATACTCGAGTATATACGGTATGTCTTCACATTGGTCCGTTGCATGTCTACTGCAGTGTTAAAAACCCTGCTCGCCACACCACAAAAACGCATCAAAAATGCACCGTGTTGCGTTTTTTGAGTTACATGACCTATAAAATAAAAACAATGCACTGTTAACGCTGGAAAATCGCACGCTTTTTTCGGCGCCCATTCTCCTTTTTTCCGCATTACACCGATAACCTTACTTTCAGCTGATAATTTTCAAGGTCGGCCCCTGAGGGCTGGACCTTGAAAAAAAAAAGCCTAGAGGTAAGTATACTGTGAACAAATATGGCAAGGGCTACCTACTGTAGGTCAAGCTACAATTCCACCTTAAGGCCCCATTCACGCCTCAGCGTTTTGTAGCTTGACGCTTGAAGCTCCAAGACGCTGAAAGAGAAAAAAAATTAAAAAATTCTTCACGGAGATGGTTCAGATCTCCACTACAAGTCGCCTGAAGCCAAACCGCATGAAGCCCGAAAAAAGTTCTGAAGCTTTTTTTTTTCTGTAGCTCGAATCTGGCAGATTGATGCGTTTTTAAAGCATTTTTTGTAGACATGCGCACAACAAAAAAATTTGTTTATTTTCGTTTCGTTTCCGAAAAAAATGTGTATTTTTTCGTTTCTTTTTTTTTTTTTTTTTCGTTTCCGTTGATTCGTAACGATTTGTAAATTCGTAAGAGTTATTTTTCGTTGATTTGTTTTTTCGTTAGTTTAATTTTCGTTTATTCGAAATTCGGACGCATTCGTATTTATTCGTAACATTCGTAACATTCGTAGATTCGTAATCGGAGCATAATTCATAATGTTATGTAATGTGTATGCTATTACTACATTTTAAGAGACACGGAAAATTACGAATCGAAAAAAAAAAGTTACGAATGTACAAATTTTTTCGTTCAATCCATTCGAAGCACGTTAAGCAGCGCCATTGTAAGAGACACGGAAAATTACGAATCGAAAAAAAAAAAAGTTACAAATTTACGAATTTTTTTCGTTCAATCCATTCGAAGCACGTTAAGCAGCGCCATTGTAAGAGACACGGAAAATTACGAATCGAAAAAAAAAAAAAAATAAAAAAAAAAAAAAAAATTTACAAATTTACGAATTTTTTCGTTCAATCCATTCGAAGCAAGTTAAGCAGCGCCATTGTAAGAGACACGGAAAATTACGAATCGAAAAAAAAAAAAAAAAAGTTACGAATGTACGAATTTTTTCGTTCAATCCATTCGAAGCACGTTAAGCAGCGCCATTGTAAGAGACACGGAAAATTGCGAATCGAAAAAAAAAAAAAAAAAAGTTACGAATGTACGAATTTTTTCGTTCAATCCATTCGAAGCACGTTAAGCAGCGCCATTGTAAGAGACGCGGAAAATTACTAATTCAACAAAAAAAAAAAAGTTACAAATTTACGAATTTTTTCGTTCAATCCATTCGAAGCACGTTAAGCAGCGCCATTGTAAGGGACACGGAAAATTACGAATCGAAAAAAAAAAAAAAAAGTTACGAATTTATGAATTTTTTTCGTTCAATCCATTCGAAGCACGTTAAGCAGCGCCATTGTAAGGGACACGGAAAAATTACCAATTCAACCAAAAAAAAAAAGTTCCGAATGTACGAATTTTTTCGTTCCCGTTTTCGTTTTTCGGATTTTCTTCATTCGTACATTCGTTGTTTCTAATTTGTTTTTTTTTTTTTTCGGATTTTCGTTGTTTTTTTCGGATTTGTTCGATTCGAACGATTCGTTAACATTTTTAGCGAATCAATCGTTCATTCATACGAAAACGAACGAACGAAAATAACGGAAAAAAAACGAAAAAAAAAAAAAAAAAACGAATTGCATATGTCTAATTTTTTGTTCCATAAAAAAAGCATGGAAACGCTCAGGTGGCCAATAACCTTCCCACTATGTCATGGCTTTATCTTTTACCTGCTGCTTTTATTTTTCAGATACTATTGTCCTTATCAAATGACTCACCTCAACCTATCTAAGGATCTCCAAACAATTGGGGATTAAACCAGCAGGCAAGACAGCTGGAAATATGTGGCCACTAGAGGCCACCAGAGACCACCAGAGACCACCAGAGACCACCAGAGACCACCAGAGGCCACCAGAGGCCACCAGAGACCATCAGAGGCCACCAGAGACCACCAGAGACCACCAGAGGCCACCAGAGGCCACCAGAGACCATCAGAGGCCACCAGAGACCACCAGAGACCACCAGAGACCACCAGAGACCACCAGAGGCCACCAGAGACCATCAGAGGCCACCAGAGACCACCAGAACCAGAGTTCAGGTTCCGTCTGTCCGGAGTCGGGGGAACCCTCAGTAGGCACCAACCTTCACTGCCCTAGTGTTTTGTACTTACATGTGGCACATGGCGTCCTCAAACAAAACCAAGTTCATCACAGCATTGACCTCGTTGTGACTGTCCAAGGCGTCCACCAAGATCTTGTTCAACGACTGCCAAGACTGGACTGGCATATATTTGGGCTCGCCAACTCCATTTGCAAAATGGCAGAACATGTTCAGCATTTTCGTTTGTTCCAGAGTTTCATCTATGTCCTGGAAAGATAGACCAAAGGAAAGAGTTACTCCGAGCTGGACCAAGACTCTACACATGGAAAACAAACACAGAAGAGCCGACTGAATCCCCCCCCCCATCTGACCTACGAGCAGGGGCGGACTGACCATTCGGCCACTCGGGCACTGCCCGAGGGCCCTGGGCCACTAGGGGGCCCCATCAGGGTTGCCAGCCTCATAAAACCAGGGACAGTATGTAAAAATCTGCCTCTGAAATGTCCCTTACCGACATCCTGGAGTCTAAAAATCCAGAGATTATAGCTGCCCCACCTCTACAGTACCTTCTCAGCCAATAGAAACATGTCTGTGTATACTGTGTGGCCCCATAATCTCCTATTGCCCGGGGGCCCCATGAGTTGTCAGTCTGCCGCTGACCTCAACCTGATAGAACACCTTTGGGATGAATTACGATTGTAAGCCCCATTGAATGGCCATAATGCGGTATGTGGTTCAGGAAGATATGACCAGTAGGTGGAGCTGGAGATCATAGGAAATACACATAACTCATCATGGTGACTATTAGTGACAGAGACCCCAATATATACTGAAGTCAGGTTATATATTTAATACATTGTTTCATTTTATATTTTATATAGTTCCATATCAGGCAATTTAGAGGACATAATCTGCGTCACCAATCCATCCAGAACCAAAAAAATAATAAAATGTTCAGCTTTAGAGGCACTTAATGGACCCCCCGGAGGATCTTGTAGAATCCTCCTCTCCCCGTTACTATAGTGATACAGAAGTTGTCGGATCCTCGAATGACCCGCGAGGAGTTCCATTGAACAGGTGAATCCCGGATTCTCACAAAACTTACATCGTAAAATTTCTTCACCATGTCCACCTGGATCTTATCGAACATCTCCATGTCCTTCTCCTCCACCATCTTGTCGCGGTAGACGCGGTTGGATTCGTGAAGGTAAAGCTTCACCAAGTCTTGCGGAGTTTTCAGGCAGTCCGGCGTGGAGAAGAGGATCCCCTGAAATCAGAGAGAATCACATTAAAGTTACAGTTTGAAACAAGAAGACAATTCGCAGCTGTTGCCTCGCAGGGAGGCGGTCAAGCAGAACGATTGGATCCCGGGAAACGCTGCCATTGCGTCCCGACAAAACATGACATTCAAATCTTCGAGTGTTTTATTTCTGAACTCCCCCCCTCCCCCGATAGACCAGAGCAAAAGCAGGTCAATGACTAAAGATGACTGGCCAGGGACACTGGGCGGAGGGACGCTGGGCGGAGGGACGCTGGGCAGAGGGACGCTGGGCGGAGGGGACGCTGGGCGGAGGGGACGCTGGGCGGAGGGACGCTGGGCGGAGGGGACGCTGGGCGGAGGGGACGCTGGGCGCAGGGACGCTGGGCGGAGGGACGCTGGGCGGAGGGGACGCTGGGCAGAGGGACGCTGGGCGGAGGGACGCTGGGCGGAGGGACGCTGGGCGGAGGGGACGCTGGCGCAGGGACGCTGGGCGGAGGGACGCTGGGCGGAGGGACGCTGGGCGGAGGGGACGCTGGGCGGAGGGACGCTGGGCGGAGGGACGCTGGGCGGAGGGACGCTGGGCGCAGGGACGCTGGGCGGAGGGGACGCTGGGCGGAGGGGACGCTGGGCAGAGGGACGCTGGGCGGAGGGACGCTGGGCGGAGGGACGCTGGGCGGAGGGGACGCTGGCGCAGGGACGCTGGGCGGAGGGACGCTGGGCGGAGGGACGCTGGGCGGAGGGACGCTGGGCGGAGGGACGCTGGGCGGAGGGACGCTGGGCGGAGGGACGCTGGGCGGAGGGACGCTGGGCGGAGGGGACGCTGGGCGGAGGGACGCTGGGCGGAGGGACGCTGGGCGGAGGGACGCTGGGCGGAGGGGACGCTGGGCGGAGGGACGCTGGGCGCAGGGACGCTGGGCGGAGGGACGCTGGGCGGAGGGGACGCTGGGCGGAGGGGACGCTGGGCAGAGGGACGCTGGGCGGAGGGACGCTGGGCGGAGGGACGCTGGGCGGAGGGGACGCTGGCGCAGGGACGCTGGGCGGAGGGACGCTGGGCGGAGGGGACGCTGGCGCAGGGACGCTGGGCGGAGGGACGCTGGGCGGAGGGACGCTGGGCGGAGGGACGCTGGGCGGAGGGGACGCTGGGCGGAGGGACGCTGGGCGGAGGGACGCTGGGCGGAGGGACGCTGGGCGGAGGGACGCTGGGCGGAGGGACGCTGGGCGGAGGGACGCTGGGCGGAGGGACGCTGGGCGGAGGGACGCTGGGCGGAGGGGACGCTGGGCGCAGGGACGCTGGGCGGAGGGACGCTGGGCGGAGGGGACGCTGGGCGGAGGGGACGCTGGGCAGAGGGACGCTGGGCGGAGGGACGCTGGGCGGAGGGACGCTGGGCGGAGGGGACGCTGGGCGGAGGGACGCTGGGCGGAGGGACGCTGGGCGGAGGGGACGCTGGGCGGAGGGGACGCTGGGCAGAGGGGACGCTGGGCAGAGGGGACGCTGGGCAGAGGGGACGCTGGGCAGAGGGACGCTGGGCGGAGGGGACGCTGGGCGGAGGGGACGCTGGGCGGAGGGGACGCTGGGCGGAGGGACGCTGGGCGGAGGGGACGCTGGGCGGAGGGACGCTGGGCGGAGGGACGCTGGGCGGAGGGACGCTGGGCGGAGGGGACGCTGGGCGGAGGGGACGCTGGGCGGAGGGACGCTGGGCGGAGGGACGCTGGGCGGAGGGACGCTGGGCGGAGGGGACGCTGGGCGGAGGGGACGCTGGGCGGAGGGACGCTGGGCGGAGGGACGCTGGGCGAGGGACGCTGGGCGGAGGGACACTGGGCGGAGGGGACGCTGGGCGGAGGGGACGCTGGGCGGAGGGGACGCTGGGCGGAGGGACGCTGGGCGGAGGGACGCTGGGTGGAGGGGACGCTGGGTGGAGGGGACGCTGGGCGGAGGGACGCTGGGCGGAGGGACGCAGCGTTTTGCGTTTGTGCGTCATTGGAACGATAACATGTGCGGCAGAGTCACTTGTTTATAAAGCTGCTCACCAAAGTGGAAATAACCCAAGAAAACATTTAAATTTGTGGCGATGTTTCCTATTTACACCCACCGGCCACTTTATTAGGTACACCTGCTCAGTTGCTCGGTAACACAAATTGCTAATCAGCCAATCACATGGCAGCAACTCCATGCATTTAGGCATCTAGACGTTATGAAGACTACTTGCTGAAGTTTAAACCGATCATCAGAATGGTCAGAGACTGCAGACATAGTACAGGAGATGGTCAGAGACTACAGACATAGTACAGGAGATGGTCAGAGACTACAGACATACTACAGGAGATGGTCGGAGACTGCAGACATACTACAGGAGATGGTCGGAGACTGCTAACATTCTATAGGAATTGCTGGAGACTGGAAACACATTCTGGAGACATAGACTGGACACATAATTACATGAAACTCTTGAGATCACTGCTATGATGGGGTAATAGAAAAACACAGATCACTGTATGCAGGGCCCCAAGGGCTGAACAAAAAGTGCCAAAAGAGCACATGTGGCCCCCCTGTGTACAACCAGGCATGTACTGGCCATTGGGACTACCGGGAGTTTCCCGGTGGGCCGATGGCTTAGTGGGCCAGTTTCTGTGACAGCCAGTGGCATTGCTAGGGGGGGACTTTTGGGGCTATAGCCCCAAATCTCGGGCCCAGAGTCAGACCAGGAGTCCCCAACCACAGGTGTCCCAGCCCACTACCGGGCCATGGGCTCTCTGCAGCCATGCGGCGGGCAGCACGGGAGAGCTGGAAAGTGGGCAGGCAGCTCTCACTGCCTGCCCTCTTTGGTGACCCTGATGTAATGAGGGGCTCTCTGGGGACCCTGATGTAAGGGAGATGCTCTCTGGGAACCCGGATGTAAGGAGGGGCTATCTGGAGACCCTGATGTAAGGCAGAGGCTCTCTGGGGACTCTGATGTAAGGGGAAGGCTATATGGGGTCCCTGATGTAAGGGGGCTCTTTGGGGACCTTGATGTAAGTGGGGGGCTGTCTGGGGATACTGATGTAAGGAGGGTCTCTAGGGACTCCGATGTAATGGGGAGGCTTTTTTGTACATTATCGGTAGGAAGGGCTGTACATTATCGGTAGGAAGGGTCATACATTATCGGTAGGAAGGGTTGTACATGATCGGTAGGAAGGGTTGTATATTATTGGTGGGAAGGGTTGTACATTATCGGTAGGAAGGGTTGTACATTATCAGTAGGAAGGGTTGTACATTATTAGTAGAAGGGTTGTACATTATCGGTAGGAAGGGCTGTACATTATCGGTAGGAAGGGCTGTACATTATCGGTAGGAAGGGTTGTACATTATCGGTGGGAAGGGTTGTACATTATCGGTAGGAAGGGTTGTACATTATCGGTAGGAAGGGTCATACATTATCGGTAGGAAGGGCTGTACATTATCGGTAGGAAGGGTTGTACATTATTGGTGGGAAGGGTTGTACATTATTGGTAGGGAGGGTTGTACATTATTGGTAGGGAGGGTTGTACATTATTGGTAGGGAGGGTCGTACATTATCGGTAGGAAAGGTTGTACATGATCGGTAGGAAAGGTCGTACATTATTGGTAGGAAGGGTTGTATATTATTGGTGGGAAGGGTTGTACATTATCGGTAGGAAGGGTTGTACATTATCGGTAGGAAGGGTCGTACATTATCGGTAGGACTAGGAAGGGTTGTACATTATCGGTAGGAAAGGTTGTACATTATTGGTAGGAAAGGTTGTACATTATTGGTAGGAAAGGTCGTACATTATCGGTAGGAAAGGTCGTACATTATCGGTAGGAAGGGTCGTACATTATCGGTAGGACTAGGAAGGGCTGTACATTATCGGTAGGAAAGGCTGTACATTATCGGTAGGAAGGGTTGTACATTATCGGTAGGAAGGGCTGTACATTATTGGTAGGAAGGGTCATACATTATCGGTAGGAAGGGTTGTACATTATTGGTAGGGAGGGTTGTACATTATCGGTAGGAAGGGTTGTACATTATCGGTAGGAAGGGTCGTACATTATCGGTAGGAAGGGTTGTATATTATTGGTGGGAAGGGTTGTATATTATTGGTGGGAAGGGTTGTATATTATCGGTAGGAAGGGTTGTACATTATCGGTAGGAAGGGTTGTACATTATCGGAGGGAAGGGTTGTACATTATCGGTAGGAAGGGTTGTACATTATCGGAGGGAAGGGTTGTACATTATCGGAGGGAAGGGTTGTACATTATCGGTAGGAAGGGCTGTACATTATCGGAGGGAAGGGTTGTACATTATCGGTAGGAATGGTTGTACATTATCGGAGGGAAGGGTTGTACATTATCGGTAGGAAAGGTTGTACATTATCGGTAGGAAGAGTTGTACATTATTGGTAGGAAGGGTTGTACATTATCGGTAGGAAAGGTTGTACATTATCGGTAGGAAGGGTTGTACATTATCGGTAGGAAGGGTTGTACATTATCGGTAGGAAAGGTTGTACATTATCGGTAGGAAGGGTTGTACATTATCGGTAGGAAGGGTTGTACATTATCGGTAGGAAAGGTTGTACATTATCGGTAGGAAGGGTTGTATATTATTGGTGGGAAGGGTTGTACATTATTGGCAGGAAGGGTTGTACATTATCGGTAGGAAAGGTTGTACATTATCGGTAGGAAGGGTTGTACATTCTTAGTAGAACGTTGTCTCTTTGGTCTCGGGGTGAGCCGTGTTGTTGATTTAGTGGGTTTGCACATCATTGCTTATAGAGCTGATTACCAACAGATTGCAGTCTGCTCCCCCCATCTGCGATCAGCTGTCTCGGGGCCGCCGTCACCATCGCGCTACCTTGCTGTAATAATGTCTCGCGCAGAAGCTTGGCGGTGGCTGCAAGGCCTGACACGGTTCTCCTTGTCAAAACAGGTTGACAGCTCCCTTCATTACAAATAGGCCTATGCTAATTGTCTCATTACCGCACCGGCTAAAAGCAGAGCCTCAATTAGCGTTGCTAATGAAGAATGAGATGAGAGTGTCCCTGCATTGTGAGATGTGAATATGCATAAAACTGACAACTCGCAAAACGCTAAAAAAAAAAAACAAGCGCCCCTGGATCAAAGACGTCACCGCGTCGCCAGATGGGACAAGGAGGCTATGGGACTGTGACAAGTTCTAGTATAACCCTGAATAAAACGGGGCCAACCATTGACATGTCCACCATGTAGAACCAGCATTGGCCTTCTGCGGCCAAACAGACGCCAATCCTGCAGGGGAGCACCGACTTATTCACATTCTCTATCACATACGGCTAATGAGCCTCTGTCACAATCATTCCAGACATCTGCTCTCTTTTCTCTCCTTCCTCCTCTCTGATTTATAATAGCCGCCTCGTTGCCCAGGAAAGCCCATGGAGCTGCGGGGCACAGGATCAGCCGTCTCTCCTGTATTGTGAAGCAGCAATCACCCAAAGCAACATGTGCTGGTGGAGCGACGCTTGCCAATGGCCAATCAGGAGCTGGCAGCATGTAGAGGACATCATGTTTAGTGGCTGGGAAAGGGGGATTTTTGACCGAGGATGCAGCTTGGCTCTCCACCCCTCCAACAATCTTCCAGCACACTGAATTGGCTTTTAGAAAGGAGAAATGACAATGTTATAATGGCAGCTCCCGGCGGTCACGTGTCTCCTCTAAGTGCAGCTAGCGGTACGGTCCCAGGAACTTCACATCAGTTTGATGAACAAAGGCGCCCTCATCAAAGCCGACATTATTGATCTTTGTAAGTCCTACTGGCAGGTAAAGGCCACATTCACCAGATAGACCAACACCACCATACTTTATATGGAAACAATTGTTTGAAACCAAGAGAAGAAAGAGCTGTTAGAGGGACAGAACGTATATAAGAGAGAGAGAGAGAGAAGGAGAGAAGGAGAGAGCGAGAGAAGGAGGGAGGGAGAGAGAGAGAGAGAAGAGAGAGAGAGAGAGAGAGAGAGAGAGAGAGAAAGGAGCGAGAGCGAGAATGGAGCGAGAGAGAGAACGGAGCGAGAGAGAGAACGAAAGAGGAGGAGAGAGAAAGAGAGAGTGCAAGAGAGAGAGAAGGAGAAGGGGGGAGAGAGAAAGAGAAGGGGGAGAGAGAGAAAAAGAGAAGGGGGAGAGAGAGAGAGAGAAAGAGAAGGGGAGACAGAAAGAGAAGGGGAGAGAGAGAGAAAGAGAAGGGGAGAGAGAGAAAGAGAAGAGGGGAGAGAGAAAGAGAAGGGGGAGAGAAAGAGAGAGCGGAGTGAGAGAGAGAGAAGGAGAGAGAGCGAGAGAGAGAAGGAAGGAAGGAAGGAAGGAAGGAAGGAAGGAAGGAGGAAGGAGGGAGAGGGAGAGAGAGAGGGAGAGAGAGAGAGAGAGAGAAGAGAGAGAGAGCGAGCGAGAGAAGGAGGGAGGGAGAGAGAGAGAGAAAAGAGAGAGAGAGAGAGAGAGAGAGAGAGAGAGAGAGAGAGAGAGAGGAGCGAGAGCGAGAACGGAGCGAGAGAGAGAACGGAGCGAGAGAGAGAACGAAAGAGAGAGAGAGAGAGAAAGAGAGAGTGCGAGAGAGAGTGCGAGAGAGAGAAGGAGAAGGGGGGAGAGAGAAGAGAGGGGAGAAGGGGGAGAGAGAGAAAAGGAGAAGGGGGAGAGAGAGAGAAAGAGAAGGGGAGACAGAAAGAGAAGGGGAGAGAGAAAGAGAAGGGGGAGAGAGAAAGAGAAGGGGGAGAGAAAGAGAAGGGGGAGAGAGAGAAAGAGAAGGGGGAGAGAGAGAAAGAGAAGGGGAGAGAGAGAGAAAGAGAAGGGAGAGAGAGAGAAAGAGAAGGGAGAGAGAGAAAAGAGAGGGGAGAGAGAAAGAGAGGGGGAGAGAGAAAGAGAGGGGGAGAGAGAGAAAGAGAGGGGGGGAGGGAGAAATAGAAGGCGGAGAGAGAGAGAAAGAGAAGGGGAGGGGGGAGAGAGAGAGAGAAAGAGGCGGGAGGGAGAGAAAGAGAAGGGGGAGAGAGAGAGAGAGAAAGAGAAGGGGAGAGAGAAGGGGAGTGAGAGAAAGAGAACGAGAGAGAGAACGAGAAAGGGGGAGAGCGAGTGGGGGAGAGAGAGAGAGAAGGAGAGAGGGGCAGAGCGAGTGGGGGAGAGAGAGAGAGAAGGAGAGAGGGGGAGAGCGAGTGGGGGAGAGAGAGAGAGAAAGAGAGAGAGGGAGAGAGAAAGAGAAGGGGAGAGGGGGAGAGAGAGAAAGAGAAGGAGAGAGGGGGAGAGAGAAAGAGAAGGAGGGAGGGGGAAGAGAGCGGGGGAGAGAGAGAGAAGGAGTGAGAGAAAGATGGAGTGAGAGAAAGATGGAGTGAGAGAGAGAGAGCGATAGAGAGAGCGCGAAAGAGAGCGAGAGAGAGAGCGAGAGAGAGAGCGCGAGAGAGAGCGATAGAGAGAGCGCGAGAGAGAGCGCGAGAGAGAGCGCGAGAGAGAGCGCGAGAGAGCGTGCACGAGAGAGAGCGCGAGAGGGGGGAGAGAGGAGAGAGAAGGAGAGAGGGGGGGAGAGAGAAGGAGCGAGCGAAAGAAGTAGCGAGAGAGAGAGAAGGCTAGAACAAGAGAGAGAGAGCACGAGAGCGTGAGAGAGAGCGCGCGAGAGAGAGAAAGCACAAGAGAGAGACAGAGAGAGAGCGCGAGAAAGAGAGAGAGAGAAAGTAAGTAAGAGAGAGAGAGAGAGGATAAAGAGAGAGAGAGAGAGAGAGGATAAAGAGAGAGAGAGAGAGAGAGAGAGAGAGAGAGAGAGAGAGAGAGAGAGAGAGAGAGAGAGAAAATGAGAAAGAGAGAGTGAGAGAGAGAAAGAGAAAAGGAGCGAGAGAGAGAGAGAGAGAGAGAGAGAGAGAGAGAGAGAGAGAGAGAGAGAGAGAGAGAGAGAGGAGAGAAGGAGTGAGAGAAAAGAGTGACTGGAGAAAGAAAGAAGAAAAAAAAAATACTGTTCAATTAAAGCTGAACTTTGGAAACCCATTGACCGCACTGTGGGGGTTATCTGCTTGTTTATTCTAGGGGGACGGTAAAAGCAATTTTACTTACCTGATCCTCCACTCCATGGCAGACGGCGCTCCCCCATGCTCTGGTGGTGGACTGTCCTTGGCATCCTCACATCTAATGCAGGGCTATGGGCCCTCAATTGATTGATGATGTCAGAGGACCTTATAGTGCTGGAGATTGGGGGAGGAAAGGCTGCAGGGACTAATCTAGGAGAACAGAGGAGCCCTTCAGGAGCAGAGGAGGGGTAAGTAAATCTACTTTTCCATACCGCCTTACCGTCACTCCTTGCAGTGTGGACGTGGCCCGCTTTAAGGGAGAATTTTCCAATATCCTGGAGTTGAGCTCTAAAGACATGAACAGGAGATGACAGACGGGGGAAGGTGGGACAGATCTCACTACTTACCTGGAAAATGTTGGAGAGGTCCCGCAGGTTGAAGATGTAGTGGAATTTGATTGCGGTGGGCAGGAAGGAGGAAGTGATCTTCTGATGAAGCGATAGGGCCAGGTTGATGAGTTGCTGGGTGGTCTTTTGCAGAGGGACTGGGAAGTTGCCCACTTTAAGATGCTGGGTCAGGATGGTGCTGTAGATGGTGGACAGGGCATCCATGCCAGGGAAGGACAGTGCAAACACACTGAAATGTCTCTGTGCAGAAAGAATATTTCCCATCACTATTTCAGATAAATGTATTTACACATTAAAAAGCAGGAAATCCATTTCAGTAGAGCCGTCCATGCGAGTCATTGGAGAGTTCAATGTCATTATGTGACTATAAATTACCAAATTGTCATAATGAAGTTGAAGTGGGACTCCGGCCATACAAACATTTACATGGTGACATGTGAGGAGGATATCTACTCACCTGTAGACGGGGGTTGATGGTGAAGCTGCCGGAGGTGGGGTTCATGCAAGAGACATACTGCACTTTCATAATCTCTTTCATGGTCAGCTTGGTGCGATCATACCTTCAAAACAAAGCAAAGTTGGCTCATCTCTAGAGAAAGGGCTGAAATCTGTATAAATGACAGCATAGCTAAGCCATAGGCTTGTCCATGCTGTAGCAGAAGCACCAAAAGCTCTCAATAAATGACCTAAATGCACAAACACTTTATGGTCAAGACTAGACATGTGCGATTAGTTTCGTACGAATCCGAAGCACCAAAAGCTCTCAATAAATGACCTAAATGCACAAACACTTTATGGTCACTCTACGAATAATAACTAATTATCCAAAAACTTATTAACGTTACATAACACAAGTCTATTGTCTATTGTTCACCAATCACTCAGAGGAAGTACGAAATAAGATATTCGTAACGATTCGTAACGATATTAACGATTCGTACGAAATTCGTATTTCGTACGAATCCGAATTAAATTTCGTACACGAATTACGATTTTTTTTTTTTTTTATACGGAACAAATTTTTTGACGGCTCCCATGTCTAGTCAAGACCCCTTCAAATGATGGAGTTCAGGTGTTCCCAGTGAATGTCCTGTTACTACATCACACAAAAAACATTTTAGACAACTGTGCTCTTCCAACCTTGTGGTAACAGTTTGGTGAAGACCCTTTTCTTTTCCAGCATGACTTTCCCCTGTGTACAAAACCAGCTCCATAAAGACATGGTTGGACCAGTTTGGTGTGGAGGAACTAGAGCAGGAACTAGAGCAGTGATGGGGAACCTCGGCACCCCAGATGTTTTGGCACTACATTTACCATGATGCTCATGCACTCTGCAGTGTAGTGCATCATGGGAAATGTAATTCCAAAACATCTGGGGTGCCAAGGTTCTTCATCACTGAACTAGAGTGTCCTGCACAGAGCCCTGACCTCAACCCTATTAAATACTTTTGGATGAATTAGAATGCCGATTGTGAGTCAGGTTTTCTCATCCAACATTGGTACCTGATCACAACCCTACTAGACTAGACTTCGAACTCCAATGGGGAGCCAGGTTTTCTCATCCAATATCATATCTGTTCCAGCAGCATGACTGTGCCCCAGTGCACAAAGCCAGCTCCATATAACATGCAGAGGCGGCTTTAGGCTTTGTGAGGCCTTAGGCGAAACTTACATATGAGGCCCCACTCCCGCCTGTAATAGGAAAAAAAAGAGAGAAAAGAAAAGAGGGTCAGATGAAGAGGGGGGGGGCGAGAGAGAATCAGTGATTGAGCACAGGCAAATTAGGAGGCCTTAGGCCCCTGTGAGTGTGAGGCCTTAGGCGACCGCCTAATTTGCCTAATTAGAGAGCTGCCTCTGATAACATGGTTTGACCAGTTAGACGTAGAGGAACTCAAGTGGCCAGCATGATAAATTGGACCACTGACGGTGATTCAGGACTTCTCAGCCAACATCAGTACCTGACCTTTACCCTACTAAACATCTTTGGGATGGATTGGAAGGTTGAGGGTGATTCAGGTCTTCTCTTCCTACATCCTATCTGTTCCAGCATGTCTGTGCCCCTGTGCACAAAGCCAGCTCCATATAACATGGTTTGACCAGTTAGGCATGGAGGAACTCAAGTGGCCTGCACAGAGCCCTGACTTCAACCCTACTAAACACCTTTGCATGAATTAGAATGCTGACTGTTTGCCAAGCCTTCTCATCCAACCTATTAATGGCCATGTTTTTGGAATGGGATGTTCACCAAGCTCATATCAATGTGATGGTCAGGTGTCCACAAATGTTTGGCCACACAGTGTAATGACAGTGCACAGCAGAGTAAGCCAGCCCTACCAGTGTCCATAGTCCATGTGTTGGCGGATGAGAGTGTGCGGTTGCACCGTGCCATACGTGTCCACCTCTGGCATGTTCATATCATCTATAAAGTAGATGAGCCTCTTGGTGCCAGGAGGACCGTAGTTCCTTCCCGATTTCTTCTCCAATGGTTTCTCCAGAACAGCTGAGGATGAAAAGACAAAGCAATGTTTTTAGTCTCATCTGATGAAGTCTACCGTGTAATATGAACGACTTAATTTCTGCCCCTTCAAGAACTGAAATCTCCAGCATGCTCTACCAGGGAGCTGAGCCCATGCGGGCATTTGTAGTTTCCAACAATAAAAAGCAGTGGGTGTCGTCTAAACTCTCACTTGGGTTTATAAGGCTGGTGATTTGAAAGCTCAGCTGGTGTGCATGAGATTACAGAAGTATAAAGGAGGAGAATAAGTCATTACAGCAGTTTATTACATATATCATTTGGTGGGACACAGGCAGGCTGCATTTGGTGGGACACAGGCAGGCTGCATTTGGTGGGACACAGGCAGGCTGCATTTGGTGGGACACAGGCAGGCTGCATTTGGTGGGACACAGGCAGGCTGCATTTGGTGGGACACAGGCAGGCTGCATTTGGTGGGACACAGGCAGGCTGCATTTGGTGGGACACAGGCAGGCTGCATTTGGTGGGACACAGGCAAGGCTGCATTTGGTGGGACACAGGCAGGCTGCATTGGTGGGACACAGGCAGGCAGCATTTGGTGGGACACAGGCAGGCTGCATTTGGTGGGACACAGGCAGGCTGCATTTGGTGGGACACAGGCAAGGCTGCATTTGGTGGGACACAGGCAGGCTGCATTTGGTGGGACACAGACAGGCTGCATTTGGTGGGACACAGGCAAGGCTGCATTTGGTGGGACACAGGCAGGCTGCATTAGGTGGGACACAGGCAGGCTGCATT
The DNA here is from genome assembly GCA_028564925.1 of Lithobates sylvaticus. Lineage (NCBI taxonomy): Eukaryota > Metazoa > Chordata > Amphibia > Anura > Ranidae > Lithobates > Lithobates sylvaticus. The sequence goes on along the minus strand of CM053037.1, from coordinate 200,214,051 downwards.
TGGTGGGACACAGGCAGGCTGCATTTGGTGGGACACAGGCAGGCTGCATTAGGTGGGACACAGGCAGGCTGCATTTGGTGGGACACAGGCAGGCTGCATTTGGTGGGACACAGGCAGGCTGCATTAGGTGGGACACAGGCAGGCTGCATTTGGTGGGACACAGGCAAGGCTGCATTTGGTGGGACACAGGCAGGCTGCATGTAAGGAGGGACTCCGCTGGGGACACCTGATGTAAGGACAGACTCTGCTGGGGACACCTGATGGCATCTGGTGGCAGGCGACGCGGCTAGTGACAGGCTCAGGGCTCCCACTGATTCTGCATTATGGTGAGTTGAATGAGTTCATTTCATATTACAATGTAAAAATAGAAATAATGCGCTTCAATCATCCTGACACCATAACAACCATGGTGTCGGGATGATTGAAGCGCTAACACCAGGTGTTTGGAATATCTTTATCTGCTGATTGTTAAACTTTCTAGAATACACATTTCTATTGTTGTGTAAAATCTGGGCCTGCTGTCCCTCCATCCCTCCCTCCCCCTCCATCCCTCAGTCATCTCAGACGCTAACCACACCACCTTAGAGCCACGCCCACTATTTCGCTGAAACCACGCCCATTTTCACCAAGTGAGAGGGGTCAAAAAGGAAGGGCGGGTTTGGCGCCCCCCATCCTAAAACTTCACCAGCCGCCACTGCATATAATTAAACTAGTGGGCCATCCTGTGGGGCACCAAGCCCTTCTGCATTGGGCTCGGTTTCCATTTATCGCACTAATGATGCCCAACAGCCCCTAAATATCTGTATTCAGTTTGGTAGAAATAACTTCTTAATACTGGGCTGTATCTGTGCTGAAAGTCAGTGGTTATGGGCGTATAGTTGGCCCATGGGCACAAATAAATGATTTGCATGGCTCTACCCACTATCCTTATATTTGGGATTTGGGATGGAAGACATGCAGGTAGCTTCTGCTTTAGGAGGGCTCTACTGAGAACATCTTTAGCCAATTTTTCAATAAATTTTTGTACTGCGACTTTTTTTTGTAGCTTATAAATATATAATAATATAATATATATATAAATGTATAACAAAGAATTGCAAAAAATCCATGAAGTGATATGCCTTTGCAATGTTATGTTGCTCCATATCTGGTAGACTTGTTGGACATAAATGTATGGTTTCTTTACAGCACATACTTTGGGTGGTGTCAGGAAAGCATGTATACAAAAAATAAAAAATTGGGGTGTAGAGCGGGTGTAGGGAACCTGCTAAAAATGTCGTTCTATGGCTTTACTTTGTGTATTTATTACCAGTGTTCATTTTTGTAGATGAAAATATTTTCGTCGACAAAACTAACACTGGTATTGTAGATTTCTGTCAACTAAAATACGACTAAAACTAAATCAATTCAGATGACGAAAATACGACTAAAACTAAAATGGCATTTTAGTCAAAACACTGAAATCAAAATTTGACAAATTTAACATGGCTTATTACAGTTTTATATGCCAACAATTCATAGGTAATATTTTTCCCTGCCGATCCTCAGCTAGCCATACAAGCTAAATAGTATGTCTTGTTTGACAACTGTGCATGCAGCTCACTGCCCGCTGGGTCTTTCTGGAAGGAACTTTAAACTGGAAGGACTGTTGATGACTCCAGTTCTCATAGAAAAGGAAGAGAAAGGAAAACTTTTGCAGACTTGCTTGACCGACTCTTTGGATCCTTTTTTATCTCACAGCAGCCGTGCATTTGATTAACAAAGAGCCCCAACTTTATGGATATCTAGATGGTATTTTGACACGAAGATGTGCAGAAATCATGCAATAAACTATTTCTCCTACTTACATGCTATATTGGTCCTAAAACCTTGAAGAATTCTATGTCCGCACTCACTGCCTGCATATTGCAGATTACATGGAACAGAACAAAAAACGTACATAATGGAAGGAAAGCTTTCCTCTTGGTCCAAAGATGGTTAGCTATGACCAACCATGAAACAGGAGTGGTTACACGCAGTTCCTATTGTTTTGAATTTCCCCAACATGTAGGACTGCTAGAGGCATGGGATCTCCATAAGCGGACAGAGTTCTTGCTCCATTGTCCACAAAAATTGTTGTTTTTGAGAAATGATATCATGGTTTGTGGTCAGTTTAGGGGCAGAGCTGAGCAACGTTCTTCAAGTTCTTGGGTAAGGTATCTCAGTGTTCAGAGGGATGAAGGAGATGGCAGCTGGTCAAAAAGAAAAACAAAAAAAGAGTGTGTGCGATCTTCAAAAATGGTGGCCTAAGTATCTTTAGAAGCACCACTTGTGGCAGGCAATGGGAATGCCCTCAGTGATCACCTGATGTCATTCCCAACTTGTTCCCGAGGTAGATGCAATGCCCCCCTGCCTCACCCTTGCCACCTACACCTCTTCAAAGCTGGTGGTCCATATAGATTTGGAAGCACCACTGGTAGCAGGCAATGGGAATGCTCTCAGTGGTCATCTGATGTCATTCCAAACTTGTTCCCAAGGTAGATGCAATGGTCCCCTTACATTCCCCCTGCCACCTACCCCTCTTCAGGGATGGAGCCCTATGTATCTTTAGAAGCACCACTGGTGGCAGGCAATGGCCTCAGTGGACACAAGATGACATTTCCAGCTTGTTCCTGAGGTAGATGCAATGGCCTCCTTACATTCTCCCTGCCGTCTACCCTTCTTCAAGGATGGTGGCCCAAGTATCTTTAGAAGCACCACTGGTGGTAGGCAATGGCAATGGCCTCAGTGGACACAAGATGACATTTCTAGCTTGTTCCTGAAGTAGATGCAATGGCCTCCTGCATTCTCCCTGCCGTCTACCCTTCTTCAAGGATGGTGGCCTAAGTATCTTTAGAAGCACCACTGGTGACAGGCAATGGGAATGTTCTCGTGGTTACCTGATGTCATCACCAACTTGTTTCAGAAGGAGATGCCCTAGTCACCTGCATCCCCCCTGCCGCCTACCCTTCTTCAAGAATGGTGGCCAAACCGCTAGCTGTAAATGGGAATGTCCTCGGTGGTCGCCTGATGTCATTACCAGCCTGTTTCTGAATGAGATGCAATAGTCCCCTGCATTCCCCTTGCTGCCTCCCTCCATCATGAGCCAATTATCAGGTAGATCAAATAAAAACATTTTGTGTCAGGATACAGAGCTGTCCACTACCACAAGCGTGGGGTGCCCAGGGGAGGTGGCACTTGGTAAAAGCAGTCTGAGGTGAAGAAGGGCGCATTAACCGTTGGCGTGAACCTATAAACACAGCTACGCTCTACCCCGATGAGTTGCTTTTCGAATTTTGCTGTTTGTAAAGTCAGTTCGGTCTGATGATTATCTGTTAACTTCTGCTCGGCTCTCCGGTGGGAGATTCTTGGCCCCGGTGACCTATAAAACTCATCGCCGCTAATAGACAGCCAGAGATGTGCGGAGAGCGATGGAGGAGTGCGGAGTAAGCAGAAAAGGCTGGAGTGGCGGCTGAAAGCGGGAGGAGGCCGTGTTGGAGGCCCACTTCTACACCGAGTGTTCCTGAGATGAGGTGAAGGAAGACAGATACAGATTTTTATGGTAGGTAAATCCTTCTGATGAATCTGTGCGATTAGCTGTCTGCCTGGAAATACCCAAATGCAAATCTTTGGAACCAATATGCTGAAATTAAGGAAAACCTCCACACATAGCTAATCTCTTGATACTGCTGCTTGATGCTGCAAGTCTCATAGGTAGCTGGGTCCAAAGAGGAACACCTTAAGGGCGCTTTCACATGGACATGTCCGTGTACGGGCTCCGCTCTGCTCAGCGGGGGATCGCTCCGTGCTACACCAGTGGTGGAACTTCCAGGGTGTCGCAAAGGTCGCACTTGAAACTGGTCTCTTGCATTCCCCAACCGCGGGGGGGGGGGCCCGAAGATGGCAAAGCGGTGGCCCTCTGTGGGACTAATAAAGGGTCCCACAATAAGAGGAAAGGGCCCCGGGATCAGTGAGGATAGTCTCGGTCGGGGGCCAGGGGTGCCCTTCAAGGTTTCTTGCACTGGGGCCCTGAAGGTTCTAGTTATGCCTCTGGACAGACAATGTAATAGAATCACAGCCAGGATGGACACCATCATCAACAATCGGTGACAATGGCAGAACTGCGAGGGTTGCAAAGGTTGCATTTATGACTGGTCTCTGGTGTTCCGTCACCATGGTTGGACCCCAAGATGGCAGGAAGGTGGCGTGCTGCAGGACCAAATGGGTCCCACTGTGAGAGTAAATGGCCCCAGGGTCAGTGGGAAGGGCCCCGTTTAAGGGTCAGAGGGGTACTTCATGGCTTCTTGCACCGGGGCTGGGTTACATAGTTACATAGTTAGTAAGGTTGAATAAAGACATCAGTCCATCCAGTTCAACCTGAGTGTCTACAATTGTCCCTATCCCTGTACATTGCACTCAAATCGGTCCCTACCCTCAAGGAGCCCACAATCCAAGGTCCCCATTCATATACTAGGGGCCAATTTTGGACAGAAGCCAATTAACCTACCAGCATGTCTTTGGCATGTGGGAGGAAACCGGAGTACCCGGAGGAAACCCACACAGGCACAGGGAGAACATGCAAACTCCAGGCAGGTAGTGTCGTGGTTGGGATTCGAACCAGCGACCCTTTTTACTGCTAGGCGAGAGTGCTAACCACTACACCACTGTGCCGACGTCTCTGACAGACAATATCATGGATTCACGGCCAAGATGGACACCATCATCAGCAATCAGTGACAATGGCAGACCTGCCAGGGTTGCACTTGTGACTGGTCTCTGGCGTTCCGCCACCGTGGGGGGACCCCACAATGGCAGGAAGGTGGCCCACTGTGGGACCGTAATAAAGGGTCCCACAATGGGAGTAAAGGACCCAGGAATCAGTGGGAAGAGCCCTGGTTGGGCGCCAGGGGGTGCCCCTTCATGGTTTCTTTCCCCAGGGCCCTGAAGGTTCTAGATACGCCTCTGGACAGACAATGTCATGAGCTCACAGCCAAGATGGTCACCACCATGGGAGGACCCCACAATGCCGGGAAGGTGGCCCGCTGTGGGACTGTAATAAAGGGTCCCATAATGGAAGTAAAGGACCCGGGAATCAGTGGGAAGAGCCCCAGTTGGGCGCCAGGGGGTGGCCCCTTCATGGTTTCTTTCCTCGGGGCCCTGAAGGTTCTAGATACGCCTCTGGACAGACAATGCCATGGACTCACAGCAAAGATGGTCACCACCAATCAGTGACAATGGCAGACTCCATCCTGGAAATGAGGGTTCCGTTCATTGTTGCATATTAAAACGAAGGCAAACCCCGCAAAGGTTTGTTCCCCTTTACAAATGAACTATCGCTGGGCTCCCGGTATTTTTTATATGTGAGGCTAATGTGGAGTCCAAGAGGAGTTAAAAGGAGCCTCTCATCAAGGCGTTGTGCCTACAGACGTCAGTCCTCCATCATGGTTGGATCAGGTAAGAAATGTCCATCTATGAGCAGTCCGGTGTGACTCCTCCGCTAACCCCTTCCCAACCAATCCCAAATGGATTATCCAAAGTGGCTTTGTCCAGCTTCTAGAACATGAGATCAGCACTGATTTTTCTTTTCCCTTTGCCCTGTGCATAAACATGAGCGTCTGGCTGAAATAATTGTCCTGTTTATGTCTTGATCTTTCTACAGACCAACGTCTCATGTATACAAGCAGCTCTATCCTGGCTGGACGCTATGTAGCTGCGGAATACAAAGCGTTTCTGATTATTGAGGAGAAACAGAATGGAGACTTGTTCTCGCTCACAATGTCCTACATGCAGACTTGGACACTGCTCAATAGTGAGCTGAACATTAACATTCTGGTCCTTACCCAACGCGCTCCGCTACACAGGGCACCGTGTCATCACACTGCCATCCAGTGGACGGATCCGGTATTGTCCTCACTACCTGCCAGGCTTGACATTTGTGTTCTGGTCTGAGTACGGCCAGCCCAACGATAAAACATTGATCGATCACAAATATCATTGTGTGAAATGCTCCAACACCACCGCCTATTGATCTATCCTTTCATTTAGTTCAATCCATAAATAAATAAAAACATTTGTTACAATGTATGACCAGCATAATGAAGGCTTGAAAGACAAGTTTAGTGTTTTTTACAAAAACCTTGCAGCCCCCCCCCCCCCCTCTTTATTTTACAAATATTCACGGAATGAAAAAATATTATATATTTTATAAAAGGGAATTAACAACAATTAAATGAATGAAAACATTTTACATAGAGCCCCCTTTAGAGTCAAAGTCCCCCCCCCCCTCCGCTTTACAGTTCCCCTTACATTAAAGTTGCTCTTACATCAGAGTCTTCCCCCAGTAATATCCCCTCTTACATTGGTTGTCAGTGGGGAGCCCCAGTAATATCCCCTCTTACATTGGTTGTCAGTGGGGAGCCCCAGTAATATCCCCTCTTACATTGGTTGTCAGTGGGGAGCCCCAGTAATATCCCCTCTTACATTGGTTGTCAGTGGGGAGCCCCAGTAATATCCCCTCTTACATTGGTTGTCAGTGGGGAGCCCCAGTAATATCCCCTCTTACATTGGTTGTCAGTGAGGAGCCCCAGTAATATCTCCTCTTACATTGGTTGTCGGTGGGGAGCCCCAGTAATATCTCCTCTTACATTGGTTGTCGGTGGGGAGCCCCAGTAATATCTCTTCTTACATTGGTTGTCGGTGGGGAGCCCCAGTAATATCTCCTCTTAGATTGGTTGTCAGTGGGGAGCCCCAGTAATGTCCCCTCTTACATTGGTTGTCGGTGGGGAGCCCCAGTAATATCCCCTCTTACATTGGTTGTCGGTGGGGAGCCCCAGTAATACCTCCTCTTACATTGGTTGTCAGTGGGGAGCCCCAGTAATATCTCCTCTTACATTGGTTGTCAGTGGGGAGCCCCAGTAATATTCCCTCTTACATTGGTTGTCAGTGGGGAGCCCCAGTAATATCTCCCCTTACATTGGTTGTCAGTGGGGAGCCCCAGTAATATCCCCTCTTACATTGGTTGTCAGTGGGGAGCCCCAGTAATATCCCCTATTACATTGGTTGTCAGTGGGGAGCCCCAGTAATATCCCCTTTTACATTGGTTGTCGGTGGGGAGCCCCAGTAATATCTCCTCTTACATTGGTTGTCGGTGGGGAGCCCCAGTAATATCTCCTCTTACATTGGTTGTCGGTGGGGAGCCCCAGTAATATCCCCTCTTACATTGGTTGTCAGTGGGGAGCCCCAGTAATATCCCCTCTTACATTGGTTGTCGGTGGGGAGCCCCAGTAATATCCCCTCTTACATTGGTTGTCAGTGGGGAGCCCCAGTAATATCCCCTCTTACATTGGTTGTCAGTGGGGAGCCCCAGTAATATCTCCTCTTACATTGGTTGTCAGTGGGGAGCCCCAGTAATGTCCCCTCTTACATTGGTTGTCAGTGGGGAGCCCCAGTAATATCTCCTCTTACATTGGTTGTCGGTGGGGAGCCCCAGTAATATCTCCTCTTAGATTGGTTGTCAGTGGGGAGCCCCAGTAATGTCCCCTCTTACATTGGTTGTCGGTGGGGAGCCCCAGTAATATCCCCTCTTACATTGGTTGTCGGTGGGGAGCCCCAGTAATACCTCCTCTTACATTGGTTGTCAGTGGGGAGCCCCAGTAATATCTCCTCTTACATTGGTTGTCAGTGGGGAGCCCCAGTAATATTCCCTCTTACATTGGTTGTCAGTGGGGAGCCCCAGTAATATCTCCCCTTACATTGGTTGTCAGTGGGGAGCCCCAGTAATATCCCCTCTTACATTGGTTGTCAGTGGGGAGCCCCAGTAATATCCCCTATTACATTGGTTGTCAGTGGGGAGCCCCAGTAATATCCCCTTTTACATTGGTTGTCGGTGGGGAGCCCCAGTAATATCTCCTCTTACATTGGTTGTCGGTGGGGAGCCCCAGTAATATCTCCTCTTACATTGGTTGTCGGTGGGGAGCCCCAGTAATATCCCCTCTTACATTGGTTGTCAGTGGGGAGCCCCAGTAATATCCCCTCTTACATTGGTTGTCGGTGGGGAGCCCCAGTAATATCCCCTCTTACATTGGTTGTCAGTGGGGAGCCCCAGTAATATCCCCTCTTACATTGGTTGTCAGTGGGGAGCCCCAGTAATATCTCCTCTTACATTGGTTGTCAGTGGGGAGCCCCAGTAATATCCCCTCTTACATTGGTTGTCAGTGGGGAGCCCCAGTAATATCTCCTCTTACATTGGTTGTCAGTGGGGAGCCCCAGTAATGTCCCCTCTTACATTGGTTGTCAGTGGGGAGCCCCAGTAATATCTCCTCTTACATTGGTTGTCAGTGGGGAGCCCCAGTAATATCCCCTCTTACATTGGTTGTCAGTGGGGAGCCCCAGTAATATCTCCTCTTACATTGGTTGTCAGTGGGGAGCCCCAGTAATATCTCCTCTTACATTGGTTGTCAGTGGGGAGCCCCAGTAATATATTCTTACTGAAAAGTTTGGGGACCCCCCCCCCCTCCTTAGGGAATTGGGAAGGACCATCAGACTGGATGGCGTTTATTTTAGGGGAGTTCTCAGGATTCTGATGGTTTTATCTTTGGTTTGGATTGGATGGATGCGTCTCCTTCTATCCCAGCAATGTAAGTCGTGTATTATATCCCGGAGCATTGTATGTATATATATATATATATTTTACTCGCGGTGCGCGGCTCAGCCTAGTTTGCATTTATATATTTTTTATGGAGAACACGACCTTTGTTGTTGTGGGTGGAAGAATTGGAGGCGCCGGCGGGCAGCCCAGACCTGCCAATCCAGATTCTTGTTTTTTTTTTTTCTCCTTTTAGCGCCAACCACCTAATGATCAGAGACAGCGGAGATACGCGTTCGGACATCACCATAACAACACCGATCGGCCGCGGCTCATTTATATCATTTGTGGCAGTGCTACATTTTAGTAATGATCGGTACTGTCACCTAAAAGCTGTGCATGACAAGGACGGCGCCCGGCATCACACGGCACCAAGCGGTGACATCGACACCTGCCTGAGAACCACCGACCGGAAAATCAACAACATCATTTATCCGCCATCCTAAGTGGGATGACAGAATGATCTCCTAGTGGCTCCAAAACAGGATAAGGATAGTCCTTGTCATCTAATGCAGGAGTCTCCAAACTGCAGCCGGGGGGTGGATGGGGCCCTTTGCTTGTCTTTGTCTGGCTCTTGGGGACACTATTCCTCCCACTGACACCAATGATGGGGCACTATTTCTCCCACTGACACCAATGATGGGACACTATTCCTCCCACGGACACCAATGATGGGACACTATTCCTCCCACTGACACCAATGATGGGACACTATTCCTCCCACTGACACCAATCATGGGACACTATTCCTCCCACTGACACCAATGATGGGGCACTATTCCTCCCACTGACACCAATCATGGGACACTATTCCTCCCACTGACACCAATGATGGGACACTATTCCTCCCACTGACACCAATGATGGGGCACTATTCCTCCCACTGACACCAATGATGGGACACTATTCCTCCCACTGACACCAATGATGGGACACTATTCCTCCCACTGACACCAATGATGGGGCACTATTCCTCCCACTGACACCAATGATGGGACACTATTCCTCCCACTGATACCAATGATGGGGCACCATTTCCTCCCACTGATACCAATGATGGGACACTATTCCTCCCACTGATACCAATGATGGGGCACTATTCCTCCCACTGACACCAATGATGGGGCACTATTCCTCCCACTGACACCAATGATGGGGCACTATTCCTCCCACTGACACCAATCATGGGACACTATTCCTCCCACTGACACCAATGACGGGACACTATTCCTCCCACTGACACCAATGATGGGGCACTATTCCTCCCACTGACACCAATCATGGGGCACTATTCCTCCCACTGACACCAATCATGGGGCACTATTCCTCCCACTGACACCAATGATGGGGCACTATTCCTCCCACTGACACCAATGATGGGACACTATTCCTCCCACTGACACCAATCATGGGACACTATTCCTCCCACTGACACCAATGATGGGACACTATTCCTCCCACTGACACCAATGATGGGACACTATTCCTCCCACTGACACCAATGATGGGACACTATTCCTCCCACTGATACCAATGATGGGGCACCATTTCCTCCCACTGATACCAATGATGGGACACTATTCCTCCCACTGACACCAATGATGGGGCACTATTCCTCCCACTGACACCAATGATGGGGCACTATTCCTCCCACTGACACCAATGATGGGTCACTATTCATCCCACTGACACCAATGATGGGGCACTATTCCTCCCACTGACACCAATGATGGGACACTATTCCTCCCACTGATACCAATGATGGGGCACTATTCCTCCCACTGACACCAATGATGGGACACTATTCCTCCCACTGACACCAATGATGGGGCACTATTCCTCCCACTGACACCAATGATGGGGCACTATTCCTCCCACTGACACCAATGATGGGACACTATTCCTCCCACTGACACCAATGATGGGACACTATTTCTCCCACTGACACCAATGATGGGACACTATTCCTTCCACTGACACCAATGATGGGACACTATTCCTCCCACTGATACCAATGATGGGGCGCCATTTCCTCCCACTGATACCAATGATGGGGCACTATTCCTTCCACTGATACCAATGATGGGGCACTATTCCTCCCACTGATACCAATGATGGGGCACTATTCCTCCCACTGATACCAATGATGGGGCACTATTCCTCCCACTGACACCAATGATGGGACACTATTCCTTCCACTGACACCAATGATGGGACACTATTCCTCCCACTGATACCAATGATGGGGCGCCATTTCCTCCCACTGATACCAATGATGGGACACTATTCCTCCCACTGACACCAATGATGGGGCACTATTCCTCCCACTGACACCAATGATGGGGCACTATTCCTCCCACTGATACCAATGATGGGGCACCATTTCCTCCCCCCTCCGTACTAAAGATGCATTATTTACTCCCACTGATGCCAGAGCAATTTCTACTCTCAACAGCCACAGTCCGGCCCCCCCTAAAGTCTAAATGACAGTAAACTGGCTCTTTGTTTAGAAAGTATGGAGAACGCGGATCTAATGCATGGCAGAGGCAGCCATACTGCCCTCATGCAGATAATGGAAAATAAAAACTTTGTTGCCCACACAATGGGGGCCTCACGCGACCACCAAATCATCCAAAAAAAATAGAGAGAAATAGCCATATGTGTATTACCTTGCAGCATGGCCGATGTGGTGTAGTAGTTGAAAGGGACATTTTTGATCATATAGTCATCGGGATCCAGAGAAGAGAGCTTCTCCCCAACCAGCACCGACTTCCCAGTGCCAGCGTTTCCCACCAACATGACTGGCCTCCTATTCTCCAGCAGTTTGTCCATGAAGTAACGGACTCGGATTGTCTCAGTGGTGTGCACCAAACAGGCCTGAAAAACAACAGAGTCAGACAAATTTGTGTAAATTCTAAATATAGTATGGGTTACATACAGAGAGATCCCTACATCATGATAGAACAACCAATAATAAAGGTTCAAATCTCATTGGCTACCATTTTTTGTAGCCAGAAGACTCCAGTCTTTGACTGGTGAAATTGGTGAAATATATACTCCTTCTAGGTCAATGACGGGATCTATACCACTTCTTTGGAAGTGACTGGTCTCATAAAAGTTCTGGGGTACTAATATAACCCATTCTGCTTATGGGGCAGGAACAAGAACTATACCCTTTTTTGTAACAGCGACATGACCCATAGAGGTTCTGGGGCAGAGGCGGGAGACAAACTTGTTCCTGGGGCAGTGACGGAACCCATAACGTTTCTGAGGCAGTAACAGCATCCATGCTGCTTTTGGGGCAGCGACGGGACCCATACAGCTTCTGAGGCAGAGATGGGACCTATAAAAATTCTGGGACAAAGATGGGACCCATAAAGGTTCTGGGGCAGTGACAGGACACTCACCAGTTCTGGGGCAGTAACGGGTCCCATACCACATCTGGGGCAGAGATGGATCCATACTACAGCTGGCCAGTGACAGGACCCATAACGCTCCCGGAGCAGTGATAGGATCAACAACAATTCTGGGGCAGTGATCAATACCATTTCTGGGACACCTGGAGGACCCATACTGCTTCTAGGGGAGTGACAGGACCCATACAGCTTCTGAGGCAGGGATGGGACCTATATAACTTCTGGGACAAAGATGGGACCCATACAGGTTCTGGGGCAGTGACAGGACACACACCAGTTCTGGGGCAGTAACGGGTTCCATACCACATCTGGGGCAGTGATTAATACCATTTCTGGAACACCTGTAGGACCCATACTGCTTCTAGGGGAGTGACGGGACCCATACAGCTTCTGAGGCAGGGATGGGACCTATATAACTTCTGGGACAAAGATGGGACCCATACTGGTTCTGGGGCAGTGACAGGACACACACCAGTTCTGGGGCAGTAACGGGTCCCATACCACATCTGGGGCAGTGATGGATCCATACTACATCTGGCCAGTGACAGGACCCATAACGCTCCCGGAGCAGTGATAGGATCAACAACAATTCTGGGGCAGTGATCAATACCATGTCAGGGACACTGGTAGGACCCATACTGCTCCTCGGGCAGTGACCGGACCCATACAGCTTCTGAGGCAAGGATGGGACCTATATAACTTCTGGGACAAAGATGGGACCCATAAAGGTTCTGGGGCAGTGACAGGACACACACCAGTTCTGGGGCAGTAACGGGTTCCATACCACATCTGGGGCAGTGATTAATACCATTTCTGGAACACCTGTAGGACCCATACTGCTTCTAGGGGAGTGACGGGACCCATACAGCTTCTGAGGCAGGGATGGGACCTATATAACTTCTGGGACAAAGATGGGACCCATACAGGTTCTGCAGCAGTGACAGGACACACACCAGTTCTGGGGCAGTAACGGGTCCCATACCACATCTGGGGCAGTGATGGATCCATACTACATCTGGCCAGTGACAGGACCCATAACGCTCCCGGAGCAGTGATAGGATCAACAACAATTCTGGGGCAGTGATCAATACCATGTCAGGGACACTGGTAGGACCCATACTGCTCCTCGGGCAGTGACCGGACCCATACAGCTTCTGAGGCAAGGATGGGACCTATATAACTTCTGGGACAAAGATGGGACCCATAAAGGTTCTGGGGCAGTGACAGGACACACACCAGTTCTGGGGCAGTAACGGGTCCCATACCACATCTGGGGCAGTGAAAGGACCCATAACGCTCCCAGAGCAGTGATAGGATCAACAACAATTCTGGGGCAGTGATCAATACCATTTCTGGGACACTGGTAGGACCCATACTGCTCCTCGGGCAGTGACGGGACCCATACAGCTTCTGAGGCAGGGATGGGACCTATATCACTTCTGGGACAAAGATGGGTCCCATACCACATCTGGGGCAGTGATCAATACCGTGTCAGGGACACTGGTAGGACCCATACAGCTTCTGGGTCATTACCAGGTTAGGGACATTACAGTACATTCGTTTATACACATCTCTAAAGCACAGCTAAAAAAAAGGGACATCTGAGGAGGAATCTGAGTACTGGAACACCTGGCGACCTCACACACCTGACTTATGCTGTAAAGGGGTCTTGGAATGACCTCTTAAATCTTAAGCTTCCTAGACAGGTGTTTTGCAGTGCCTGAAGTTCTGTGCATATAGCAATGAGCAGTAGGAGGCACAGACATGACAAGGTTTGTGAGCGTATCAAGTAAAGACATGTATGACAGTTACCCTGTAAAAAGATAACCAGAATTTTTAATTTAAGAAAACTTTATTTGGGAAAAAACTGCATAAACTTTGGTTGCTGGGTGACCAGGGCTGTCTTTAAGGCAGGGCAAAGGGAGCAGCTTCCCTGGGCCCTGTCATTGTTGTGGGGCCCAAAGCAGCTGCCTCATACTTGCCAACTATCCTGGTTTAAATTTCCCTCGTCCCTTGAGGTTTTTGTCCTGTGCTGTGTCCTGATATCTCAGGGTGAAGTGCTGCTACTAATGCTGCCCAGCTCTGCCCTAGGTTTGTGTACAGATGACTCCCCTGCAGACCCTGTGTTTACATGTAAATAACCAGCATTCATATATAAATAGCTGCATCTGGCAGCATAGATACATAAATAAAGGCGGCATTCATATGTAAATAAAGGCGGCATTCATATGTAAATAAAGGCGGCATTCATGTGTATATCATGTCCCCCTACAGTGAGGAGATGGTGTGCTGTAACCTCTAGCAACCAATCAGTGAGCAGTATGTACAGTAATCTCTAGCAACCAATCAACAAGCAGAAATCATGTGCTGTAACCTCTAGAAACCAGTCAGTGAGCAGTAATGATACACTGTAACCTCTAGAAACCAGTCAGTGAGCGGTAATGATACACTGTAACCTCTAGAAACCAGTCAGTGAACAGTAATGATACACTGTAACCTCTAGAAACCAGTCAGTGAACAGTAATGATACAATGTAACCTCTAGAAACCAGTCAGTAAACAGTAATGATACACTGTAACCTCTAGAAACCAGTCAGTGAACAGTAAGGATACACTGTAACCTCTAGAAACCAGTCGGTGAACAGTAATGATACACTGTAACCTCTAGAAACCAGTCAGTGAACAGTAATGATACGCTGTAACCTCTAGAAACCAGTCAGTGAACAGTAAGGATACACTGTAACCTCTAGAAACCAGTCAGTGAACAGTAATGATACACTGTAACCGCTAGAAACCAGTCAGTGAACAGTAATGATACGCTGTAACCTCTAGAAACCAGTCAGTGAGCGGTAATGATACACTGTAACCTCTAGAAACCAGTCAGTGAACAGTAATGACACACTGTAACCTCTAGAAACCAGTCAGTGAGCGGTAATGATACACTGTAACCTCTACTAGAAACCAGTCAGTGAGCGGTAATGATACACTGTAACCTCTAGAAACCAGTCAGTGAGCGGTAATGATACACTGTAACCTCTGTCAACCAATCGCAATCGCTGCCTGATCTGATACAGTAAACTGATTTTAAGTCTAGCTACTATTGATTTTATGTCTTAGAGCAGGCGGAGAGTAAAAAATTGTATGGGGGGGGGGGCAAGAAAACGTTTGCCCAGGGTCCAATCGATATTAAAGATGGCCCTGTGGGTGGCAGTATGCATTATGCCAACATATGCAAGTTTTCTGTCACCCAGAGGCCCTCAAGCCCGGGACACACAGACCTCTGTGAACGGGGCTCCCACTGTTCAGACGTTGAACGATAACAAGGGAGTGGTAAAAACGTTCATTTATATGGCCACATCTAGGGGTGCCCCTCCAAATGATGGAACATCAGACTTGAATTTCAAACAAGTTGTCTTCAGACCTTGTAGTAACAGTTTGGTGAAGACCCTTTCATGTTCCACCGTGGCTGTACCCCCCGTGTACAAAGCCAGCTCCATAAAGACACGGTGTGACCATATCGGCGTGGAGGAACTCGGAGTGTCCTTCACTGAGCCCTGACCTCAACCCTACTGAGCACCTTTGCGATTAAATTGGAATGCCCATTGTGAGCCGGGTCTTCTCAATCATCATCAGTAACTGAACAAATGGGCACAGATGCCCACCAATGCCACCCCAGAAGAGGCTGTAACAGACCGAAAAGGTGGACAATGGTTTTGGAGTAAAATCTCCAGCAAGCTCCTGTTGGAGTGATGGCCATTTGGTGGATACGCTGAGATATACTGCGCTCCTAATGACAGGTCCTCTTCACAAGACTAAACCAAAGCCACATATCAGTTCAGCTCACATGCCTCCCTACTAAAAAAAATAAAATCCAGATTGCAATCTAAAAATTTCAGAATAATGGGAGACGATAAGAAGCAAACCATGTGGGAGATAAATGGCTCGGCTCTTGTGTCTCGCACACAATGCCGCCGCATTCGCCTTTTTCATCTTTTCTCTTTGCGGGAAATCTAAGCGGTATTTAACCGGTCTTAAGAAAGATGAAAGTGAAATTCTGTTGCATTGTGCGTTCTATTGATACAATGTGATAGTCATAACGGTTTTGTGCTCGGGAATAATGCCGCGCTTTACCAACTGTTATATCAACAGGGAGAAGGAGGCGGAGGGGCGCCAATAAAGCGAGGAGGGGTGATAAGAGCAGTAGAATATATTACTCCATCCCGGTGGGAGGCTGGATGGGGGGACTACGGGAAAAAGCATTGCAAGTGAGCAAAACTCACTATAAAAATGTTTATCCGCAACTGGAAAAACGCATTTCACTGTTCTATGAAGAAGACCAGCAACACTTCACAAGGAACACTCAGCATGCTACATCAGTCTCTGCACCACAGGAGCTTACACTCTAATGTCCCCTCCCCCACTGTCACATCAATCTCTGTACCAGAGGAGCTTACACTCTAATGTCCCCTCCCCCACTGTCACATCAATCTCTGTACCAGAGGAGCTTACACTCTAATGTCCCCTCCCCCACAGTCACATCAGTCTCTGTACAGAGGAGCTTACACTCTATTGTCCCCTCCCCCACAGTCACATCAGTCTCTGTACAGAGGAGCTTACACTCTAATGTCCCCTCCCCCCCACAGTCACATCAGTCTCTGTATCAGAGGAGCTTACACTCTAATGTCCCCTCCCCCACAGTCACATCAGTCTCTGTACAGAGGAGCTTACACTCTAATGTCCCCTCCCCCCCCCACAGTCACATCAGTCTCTGTACAGAGGAGCTTACACTCTAATGTCCCCTCCTCCACAGTCACATCAGTCTCTATACAGAGGAGCTTACACTCTAATGTCCCCTCCCCCACAGTCACATCAGTCTCTGTACCAGAGAAGCTTACACTCTAATGTCCCCTCCCCCCCACAGTCACATCAGTCTCTGTATCAGAGGAGCTTACACTCTAATGTCCCCTCCCCCCACAGTCACATCAGTCTCTGTAGAGAGGAGCTTACACTCTAATGTCCCCTCCCCCACAGTCACATCCGTGTCTGTACAGAGGAGCTTACACTCTAATGTCCCCTCCCCCACACAGTCACATCAGTCTCTGTATCAGAGGAGCTTACACTCTAATGTCCCCTCCCCCCCCCACAGTCACATTAGTCTCTGTACAGAGGAGCTTACACTCTAATGTCCCCCCCCCCCACAGTCGCATCAATCTCTGCACCAGAGGAGCTTACACTCTAATGTCCCCTCCCCCCACAGTCACACACTATTATACATTTATATAGCTCTGACATATACCATACAGTCACTCCCATAGCAGGACCGGTTCAGGTCCGGATTGTGATGGAGGGGATGGAATACGGACCTGGAGAGGCATTTCCGGGTCAAAGTCAAACTTTGGGATGAGTTTGGACCACGGCTCAAACTTCTTGGTCTCGGGGTCGATGTAATAGTCGAAGACGGTGCCCTGGGAAGGAAACTTGATGGTCTTGAATTCCGTCACCCACCACTTACTGAATTCTACTCTGTAGTCGACCAGCTGAAAGAAGAAGAAGAAGAAGAGGTGAGAAAAATGCGACTTTAATGCGATCACTAAAAATGGAAGAGAAGAGATACAGTGATAAAGTCAATAAAAGGGCCGCAGACCATAGACCAATAGAGCAGACCATAGACCAATGGAGCAGACCATAGACCAATGGAGCAGACCATAGACCAATGGAGCAGACCATAGACCAATGGAGCAGACCATAGACCAATGGAGCAGACCATAGACTAATGGAGCAGACCATAGACCAATGGAGCAGACCATAGACCAATGGAGCAGACCATAGACCAATGGAGCAGACCATAGACCAATGGAGCAGACCATAGACCAATGGAGCAGACCATAGACCACTGGACCGGACCATAGACCCAATACACAAGGGTCCTACCGCCCAATCAACCAAGCCTTCCGCTAAAACTGCTTACTGACACTTCCTGATGACCATGTTTTAGATTTTTGGATACAACCTTGCCGCTCTGTAAATACCAATGATTTGTGTACCCAACTCCCACCACCACCCAAAAAAAAATAAAAAATACTAAAAAAAAATTATATATATATTATATCTACATTGCCAGGAGGGATGCACGGCACCTAGATGGTGCGGAAGGGGCCCAGGGGTTCATTTTCCTTATATTTATTTTAAGTATAAAGATCTCATAATACATCTCTTTATCTAATAGATTAGTCCGTTTTTTTTTTTTTTTTTCATTCAACTAGCGGGTTGAATGAAAAAAATAAAGAAAAAAACTGACCCAATTCTCCCATCCACATGTAGAATCCTCCCTGCTGAGTCTTTGTATTCTGACAGCGAGGAGACTTCCAGGATAAAGCCCGCAGTGCTGATTGAGTGAGGAAACGGTTGTATAGAAGTCGATCGGTAGACAACCTCCCTGCCCATACATGGATGGAAATGAAGCCGATCTCTGCCGAACCGGCCAAATTTCAATGCATGTATGGCCGGCCTAACAGAGGATTTTCTTGGCTGGAGCAGCAGGATGAGCGATCAGGCTACACAATGGGCCCCCCCCCGGGGGGTCCGGGGCTAAGTGCCCCTTTAGCTCCACACCTCCGTTAAAGACTGAAAATGGCAACTTGACAACATCTACAACTGCCGAGTCTCCGGTGAGCTGCACTCCGCACAGAAAATCCCAGCCGCTTCCTCCACCCCACATCATTCTGGGAAAAGCGATCGGCGGGAAACAAATATTTCTTCCCAGCTCCGGCTCTTCCCCGCGGATCGGCCTGAGCGCGCTCATTGAAATTCTGCGCTTCAAGTTTTAATCTCTCGTCAAAAACCATTAAAATCGATATTAAGAAGCTTCCAAATGTCAAGGAAAAAAATCAATAATTAAAAAGTGCTTTGGAAAATAAAATGAGAGGAAGCCCTTTTATCTGCCCGCCGGCTCGCTCTCCCGCTCTCGCAGACGCACGGTCCATCTTCCTGCAGGATGCGTCGGGCGCTTGGATGGCGTTATACTGACCTGTCTGGTGACCCCAGTGCCGATCCTGACCTCCCTGGGGCCCTAAGCAAAATTCTGCTAAGGGGCCCTCTACATGACCCGTGATGCCGTGAGCATAGGTCCCCAGAGAGCCTCCCCTTACGTCAGGGTCCCCAGAAAGACCCTCCTTACATCAGTGTCCCCAGAGAGCCTCCCCTTACATCAGGGTCCCCAGAAAGACCCTCCTTACATCAGGGTCCCCAGAGAGCCTTCCTTAAATCCTCACTGTGCCCATCATTGCAGCCTCACCGTGTTAATAATTGCCGCCTCACCGTGCCCATCATTGCCGCCTCACCATGCCAATCATTGCAGCCTTACTGTGCCCATCATCATTGCAGCCTAATGGTGCCCATCATTGCAGTCTTACTGTGGCAATCAATGTAGCCTCACCAGTCAGTGCCAGTGGATTACGCACAGCAGGCATCTCCCGCAGTGTCACGGAGCTCAATGTGAAATGTTGTGCTGCACTGTGACAAAAGTCCCGCCCTCCTCCTAGACCAGCTTGTGTGATAGACAGAACACTGTATCTATCACACGAGCTGGTCTAGGAGGAGGGCGGGATCTTTGTCATAGCGCTGGCCGAAGGTTTCAGTCAGCTCTGAGACACAGCGGTCCTCCGACTCCCGCTGTGTGACAAGAGGAGGAGGGGGAGGAGGAGATTGAAGCTCGGGAAGCAGAGCCGATCCACCCTTGGGGCCCCCCCCCCACAGCGGCGGGGCCCTATGCATTTTGCATAGTGAGTGTATAGGGCGGATCGGCTCTGGGTGACCCCCCGCGGGGCCCCATGAAAGGGGCCGTTTTGGAGGTCCCCAGACAGGCCTTTATATTCTGCAACCCCCGAAGGATAAACCAATATCAACCATAGAGCCAGGGGAGTTCTGCAGGTCATTTTTTGAAAGTGGAAGTAAATGTACCCCCCTAACAGATGACATTTAGTTTGCCCTTTGTGTTGTGCATCATAATCAACCGTCATTCTTTAAAAATCAAATCGCTGATCTATGGCAGCCTCTTTGCAGCCACTTCCTGTCCAGATGCACTCCAGCATGGGGTCATCAATGGAAATAAAAGTCGATGTGAACCCCAACTGGGTGACATTTCGTTTGCTCTATGCATTTTAACCCCCTTACTGCTGCTGCCCAGTGGCCCTTTATGAGGGTCTTGAAGCTGGAAGGCAGGGAAAGGGTTCCTGATCACGTGAGCGCTGCTGTGATTGGCCGTCACAGTGGTCACATGATCGGGAGCTTCCCGTTGATAAATGACCAGCCCCGGTCTGTGGGGACCCAGTGTTTTCATCTCTGTCCTTTGGACACCGGTGGTGTTCAGTCGCGATACAAGTGCCGCCATTGTCCCAGCAGTGAATCTTTATGGTGACCGTTCTGGGTTTGCTCTCTGTATTATACTGAATGTTTAAATCAACTGATTAAGAATTATGGTGTATACTGTTATTAATTAACATATTTGTTTTTTTATTGTACAGTGTAATCCCTTCCTGACTTTTTTTACCCTGACGAAGGGACGTAAATTGTCCCGAAGCGCGTCGGACCGTCTGGATATCGATGGGAAATCAAACTCCTCCAAACTCTTCTGTCCCTTTAAAAACGAGGAGAAAATACCGAACTCCTCCAAACTCTTCTGTCCCTTTAAAAACGAGGAGAAAATACCGAACTCCTCCAAACTCTTCTGTCCCTTTAAAACGAGGAGAAAATACCGAACTCCTCCAAAACTCTTCTGTCCCTTTAAAAACGAGGAGAAAATACCGAACTCCTCCAAACTCTTCTGTCCCTTTAAAACGAGGAGAAAATACCGAACTCCTCCAAACTCTTCTGTCCCTTTAAAATGAGGAGAAAATACTGAACTCCTCCAAACTCTTCTGTCCCTTTAAAACGAGGAGAAAATACCGAACTCCTCCAAACTCTTCTGTCCCTTTAAACGAGAACGCAGCAAATACGAGAGCAATATAACTCAAATGAATGTCACGATGGCTGGAAATTTTCGGCTTGTTTTCACATCAGGCTGCGCCGCTTCCGCCGCCAGAAAACTTTTCACTCAGTAATCCCATTATCTTATATTGCCTCGGCTTCTAGCGACCGTCCTCCGGATTAATGTTGTGTTGAGCAGCGAAAAACGATTCTCTAAATGAAAATACTATACGCCGGTTACAGTAATCCCCATAATTCCCCCCGTATTGTAAGCGGGCGATGATCTGACGGCGGCTCGGCGCGGTCTTAATAACGGCGCCTCGCGATTCTATCTGAACAAGTCTGAAAAAATATACGGCGGGCGAGAGACAATTAGAATTGGCCTCAGACAACAAGACTCGTTCCGATACAGCGCGTCCCAGCTCCACGCAATGCGCTCTACAATAACAGCTACAGATGCTTAACATCGGGATACAGATACCGCCGGGAAGGTAACGCGCCATAACACGGCGCCAACGCAGCATTCCAACATCATAATCTGCCCTCACCGCACTAAAGAACCCTTTCCTCCAATTTAAAATAAGCAAAAAAATTCTATGAGATTTTATTTCTATATTATATAATAAATAATATATTTGAATCCACAATATGATACATATTACCATATGTGCTTTTGTGTGCTTTAGGCACTCCATTTCTCTACATTTTTGGACAGCTTTATTTATTTAACCGCTTCAACCCCGGAAGATTTTACCCCCCTTCCTGACCAGAGCACTTTTTGCGATTCGGCACGGCGCCGCTTTAACTGACAATTGCGCGGTCGTGCGACGTTGCACCCAAACGAAATTGACATCCTTTTTTTCCCACAAAAAGAGCTTTCTTTTGGTGGTATTTTATCGCCTCTGCGCTTTAAATTGTTTGCGCTATAAACAAAAAATAGCAACAATTTTGAAAAAAAAAACGCAATATTTTTTACTTTTTGCTATAATAAATATCCCCCAAAAAATATATAAAAAAAAAATGTTTTCCTCAGTTTAGGCCAATATGTATTCTTCTACATATTTTTGCTCTATGGGATTCCTTGAGCTGTGACGGATTCCCCTTCCACCTGATGGTGCCTAGATAGTCCCAAGTCCAATGCCACTTGTCTGTAAAGATGGCATCCCAACTACCACTGTAAGGGAATATTGTTCCCAATGATTACCAAGGTAAAGAGGAATTCTTCCACTGAACCACAATGAATTTTAGCAGGGGTTCCCCGAGACCAGAAAATTATTTTAAGGGTTCCTCTGGGGTAAAAAGGTTGATAAAGGCTGGTCTAGGAGAGCCCAACAAGACCCGATCCACTGAAAGAATGTGAATTTGTCAGATAAGAACACACAGTGGAAAAACACTAGCGCTCCGACAAGAGCACAATTGTTAGCGAAAATATCAGAAATTCAACAAATGGAAAAACTTACTATGAAGATTAGAGAACAAGAAGATAGATACCAGGAGACATGGACACCCTATATTAGATATAGGGAACAAAACCGCCAACAGCCTCATGGATGAGAAAGTACATGGGAAACAAAGAGGGTGGACTGGGGAGGGGAGGAGGAGTGGCGGAGGGGGGGATCGCATACCCATCCAGTTTAAGTAGAGGGTTTTTTTTTTTTTGTCTCATTTTGTGGGATACACCTTTTTCCCCCCGGGGGGGAAGAAGGTGAGGAGGGAGGGGGGGAGTAATAAAAAAAGGAAAATAAAATCACAGGAGTAGAGGAAAGGCTAACTGGTGCCCCTTTTTTGTTGCCTCTCTGATTAGTGGAGAACACTAAGTGTCAAACTGGAAGACAATACAGAGGAGAATTAGTGTTCATATTTTGATTTAAAATAGAAAGGGAAGATGTTAATGAGGTAAATATGTTTGTTAAGATGTACAATTATGCACCTGTGAAATGAAAATAAAGAATTTATAAAAAAAAAAAAAAAAAGATAAGAACACACAGCACATCGGGCCAATGATAAAACCACAAAGAGTTATGGGAGGAGTAGAGGACTCACCTGATCCTGGAACATGGCTCCACCGAAGGCCCAGACGGCGGCAAACACAAAGTAGAGTTCATAGAGCTCTTTGGGGCAGTCGGGTGGGGTGGTCTCCTTCGTCAAGAGACATTCCAGAAGATAACACAACATCTGCACCATGCTCTGCTCCGGGATCGGGATTATCTTCTTGAACCTGTGCAGATGAAGCACCATAAAAAAAAGGTGAGCGGGGACTTGCTTGAGCAAGAACTTTCATTACTTACTCTATTGACAGAGACCATCAGATGTCAATTAAAAGCCACCAAATGAAGATGTCATGTCAATGGTCAACCATTATATATAACCCTTCTATATATTCAGCAAGAAGAGAAACATTTTAGGTTTTATTCATTTCTAGGATTTTTTTTTAAGGGAAATTTAAAGGGTTGTTGAAGCAAACTTTTTCAGTGTAAAACAGCATACTATATACTCATCTATCCTGTGCTCCTCCACCATGAACAAAAGAAAACAACTGGAATTTGTTGCTATGGAGGTGAACTTGACGCTGACTGGCCCAGAGGTGTGACGTGGTGAGTCTATAGCCCGGTGTAGGGTATGCCACAGCACCGGCAGCCACAGATCAGCAGGAGATGAGAAGGCGGCAAATATTGGTTCTGGGGAGGGCTAAGCTTAAGTATACTTAGTACATTGTCTTTTGTGGGCTCAGCACAGGTCCACTCGAAGGCCTGACATTTTTACACTGGTGACTTACAAAACCTTTTCACTAGATGATAAAAAAAAAAGGTAATGGATGTTATGTGATGCTCCTAATTAGGCGTCAGTTCTCGGTAACGGCACAGGGACCTCCAGTTGTTCCCTCCACTCCGATATTGTATTTGGGACTTACAGAGCGCAACATTAACACTTTCTTCACTTTCGTGGACCAACTTGTGGTAATTAGCAGTCCTTGGAAGCGGACTCTTACCGTGCCTGTCACGTTGCGCGTTCCTCCCCCCGCAAAGATTTTTGCCCTGATTAGTCCCCCAGTGAAATGGCAAATTGATAAAAAAATACAGAGGACCATAGTATATATAGATATATCTCATATCTCAAGTGAGAATTTTAAATAAAGAACCAAACTGAAACCTGAACCCAGATTTGGGGTGGAACCTGGTCCTTGTGTTCCTCCAGATGAGGAATCCTACAGTCCATATTCCCATCAGGGAAAAGTTGATCTGCTTCCCCCTTTCGTGGAAAGCCCATGTAATGTCCCACTGACTGACAACATCCTTCAAAATAACACTTCTTACCAGGGGCGTTGCTAGGGGGTGGTTATTGGGGCTACAGCCCCGAATCTGGGGCCCATAGCCCCGAGTCTCTTGCCGCAGGGTCCCTGCCTAACCAGTGGGTTGCGACTGCTGCGGCAGGTGGGTTGGCTGCATGAGAGAGGCGGAGGAGAGAAGCGAGCGGGTGAGCAGAGATGTCAGAGGTGCAGCAGGATGACATCTCTCACTGCCCCCCCCCGCATCACCGCTCTCGTGCTCTCACTAAATGGACCAGTGCTGTCAGCCTGCCACCCTACCACCAATGCAGCAGTAATGCACATTTGGTGGCACTGGCTGGCATGGCAAGTGAAAATCCACATCAGTTGGCAAGTGACAACCCACATCTGGTGGCCGGTGACGTGGCAAGTGACAATCTGCAAATGGTGACAGGTGACGTGGCAAGTGACAATCCACATCTGGTGGCCGGTGACATGGCAAGTGACAATCCACATCTGGTGGCCGGTGACGTGGCAAGTGACAATCTGCAAATGGTGACAGGTGACGTGGCAAGTGACAACCCACATCTGGTGGCCGGTGACGTGGCAACTGACAATCTCCAAATGGTGACAGGTGACGTGGCAAGTGACAATCCACATCTAGTGGCAGGTGACGATGGCAAATAACACGCTGCATCTGGTGACAGGCGACGGTGGCAAGTGACACGCCCGGGGCTCCCATTGATTCTGCAGTATGGCGAGTTGAACCACTTCATTATATATTAGACTGTAACACTAGAAATAGATCACTTCAATCACCCTACCACCATATCAACCATTATGCCATGATGATTGAAGCGCCAACACCAGCCATCACCTGTGAAAAATTGCTTACCACTGGTCTCCCACTCCCCTCGGGGCATACAAAAAGGTTGGTGACCGCTGCTATGGGCTCTAGCCCCAGATCTTTTGCAGACCCAGCAACGCCCCTGCTTCTTACCCAAAAGAACAGTGTCCACCCTCAGGGAACTCTCTAGCAGTTGACCCCAGCAGGGCCGGACTGGGAATGAAAACCAGCCCTGGAAAAAATTTCATACCAGCCCCATAGCATTATTATACCAGCCAAACAGCATAACGTCATTATTTTCTTGTTCATAAAAGGGAAAACCAGACATTTTAAAGCACATTTGAAGAGTGCATTATATATAGATAAGACACATATAAAAGCACATAGGGCTTTATATATATATAAAAGCAAATTATAACTATAGCGGCGTGATCCCGATGCGCTTGTGTCACCTCGACAATCACAGCCATGATTACATGTGATGTAAATAGAGAGCCGCTTGCTAGGCGATTGGCTCTCCTCTCCTCACACGGAAGTTCTCAGTGAGGAGAGGAGAGCGGATCGCTGCAGCCAGCCAGTGATCAGTGAGTATGAGCTGTTTTTTTACAGCTTTTTACACACTGATCACCAGCCTAGTGTCCCCACACAATGTAAACACACAAAGTCCCCAAAATAATGTCCCCACACACATGTCCCTACACAGTAAAAACACCCATCCCCCACATATGTAACAGTAAAATCACATGTCCCAATGATGATCTGCACACATCTATACTGCGCAATACTGCACACTATTATACACTTAACAGGATTTTTTTTTTTACCAAAGACATGTAGCAGAATACATTTTGTCTAAGATTTATGAAAAATTTGATTTTATTGGATTTCTTTTAAAATAGAAAGAAGAAAATATTTTTTTTCCAAATTTCTGCTTTTTTTCCGCTTATATCACAAAAAATAAAAAACGGAGTCATGAATAAATACCACCAAAAGAAAGCTCTATTTGTGTGAACAGCATTGCATGACCGCGCAATTGTCATTGAAAGTGCGAGAGCGCTTAAAGCTGAAAATTGGCCTGGGAAGGAAGGGGGCGAAAGTGCCCGTTAATGAACACAAAAAAAAACAAAAAACTGCCTGCACACCATTGCCCTTTACACATGTATGGTATATCAAAATTTAGGAGTATTTTACTCTGTCCGTAAATGCCAACCTCCTTTTTATAGGGCACACATGTAAATGTAAAACATGGTGGTATTTCCCCACCCAGGAGAAATACAACCGGGCAGTGGCGGTGCATTCATAGAGGGTGCAGGAGCGCTGCCCCCTCTTTCCTGCACCCGTCAACCTTCAATAGATAGATTCATGCATTGCATGAATCTATCTATTGTCGCCGCTGCCACCCCCCTATTCAGGTGTCCGGGCCCTTGCCAGGCACCGGGCATCTAAATTACAGGGGGTGTTTTTGGAAGTGCCTGATTAGAGCCGTCAGCTCTAATAGGCGTCCTGATTAGAGCCATGGGCTCTAATAGGCTTCCAAATTGGTAAACAGCCGGCGCACTGCTGTGCGTTCGGTGCTTACACAGTGCTGTGTTAGGGAATCAAATAAATCACTTCCCTAACACTGACCCACCTCTCAGCCAATCAGGTGCACCGGGTCTGGTTACCTGTCACCTGATTGGCTGAAGCGACAGGCACTGTGATTGGATGCCTATCGGGCGTCCAATCATAGCAAAAGAGGACGGGAGAAGACATTAAGGACTTGGAGGAAGCGTGGAGGAATGCGATGACCCGAGACAGGTAAGTGTCGGGCAGGGGGGACACTGGGAGCATCTGATGGGACAAACTGGTGGCAATTGATGGTTACAGTGGCTGCATTTGATGGCAGTGGCTGCGCTTGATGGCACAGTGGCTGCATTTAATGGGCACAGTGGTGGCAATTTATGGGTACAGTGGCTGCGTTTGATGGTACAGCTGCTATGTTTGATGGTACAGCTGCTATGTTTGATGGGCACAGTGGCTGCATTTGATGGGCACAGTGGTGGCAATTTATGGGCACAGTGGCTGTGTTTGATGGGCACAGTGGCTGCGTTTGTTTGATGGGCACAGTGGTGGCAATTTATGGGCACAGTGGTGGCAATTTATGGGTACAGTGGCTGCGTTTGATGGCACAGTGGCTGCGTTTGATGGCACAGTGGCTGCGTTTGATGGGCACAGTGGCTGCGTTTGATGGGCACAGTGGTGGAAATTTATGGGCACAGTGGCTGCGTTTGATGGGCACAGTGGTGGCAATTTATGGGCACAGTGGCTGCGTTTGATGGCACAGTGGCTGCGTTTGATGGGCACGGTGGCTGCATTTGATGTGCAGTGGCTGCGTTTGATGGGCACAATGGCTGCGTTTAATGGGCACAGTGTGGCAATTTATGGGCACAGTGTGGCAATTTATGGGTACAGTGGCTGCGTTTGATGGCACAGTGGCAGTGTTTAATGGGCACAGTGGTGGCAATTTATGGACACAGTGGCTGCGTTTGATGGGCAGTGGCTGCGTTTGATGGGCACAGTGGCTGCGTTTAATGGGCACAGTGTGGCAATTTATGGGCACAGTGGCTGCGTTTGATGGACAGTGGCTGTGTTTGATGGGCACAGTGGCTGCGTTTAATGGGCACAGTGTGGCAATTTATGGGTACAGTGGCTGCGTTTGATGGTACAGTGGCTGTGTTTGATGGCACAGTGGCAGCGTTTAATGGGCACAGTGGTGGCAATTTATGGGCACAGTGGCTGCATTTAATGGCGCAGTGGCTGCGTTTGATGGACAGTGGCTGTGTTTGATGGGCACAGTGGCTGCGTTTAATGGGCACAGTGTGGCAATTTATGGGTACAGTGGCTGCGTTTGATGGTACAGTGGCTGTGTTTGATGGCACAGTGGCAGCGTTTAATGGGCACAGTGGTTGCAATTTATGGGCACAGTGGTTGCAATTTATGGGCACAGTGGCTGCATTTAATGGCACAGTGGCTGCGTTTGATGGGCACAGTGGCTGCGTTTGATGGGCACAGTGGCAGTGTTTAATGGGCACAGTGGTGGCAATTTATGGGCACGGTGGCGATGTTTGATGGGCACAGTGGCTGGCAATTTATGGGCACAGCGGTGGCAAATTATGGGCACAGTGGCTGCGTTTGAGGGCACAGTGGCCTGCGTTTGAGGGCACAGTGGCCTGCGTTTGAGGGCACAGTGGCCTGCGTTTGATGGGCACCTTGGTGGCAAATTATGGGCACAGTGGCTTGCATTTGAGGGCACAGTGGCCTGCGTTTGAGGGCACAGTGGCATGCATTTGATGGCACAGTGGCATGCGTTTGATGGGCACCTTATTGGCAAATTATGGGCACAGTGGCCTGCGTTTGAGGGCACAGTGGCCTGCGTTTGAGGGCACAGTGGCCTGCGTTTGAGGGCACAGTGGCCTGCGTTTGAGGGCACAGTGGCTGCGTTTTTGAGGGCACAGTGGCCTGCGTTTGAGGGCACAGTGGCTGCGTTTGAGGGCACAGTGTCTTGCGTTTGAGGGCACAGTGGCAGGCGTTTGAGGGCACAGTGGCTGCGTTTGAGGGCACAGTGGCTGCGTTTGAGGGCACAGTGGCTGCGTTTGAGGGCACAGTGGCCTGCGTTTGAGGGCACAGTGGCCTGCGTTTGAGGGCACAGTGGCATGCGTTTGAGGGCACAGTGGCCTGCGTTTGAGGGCACAGTGGCCTGCGTTTGAGGGCACAGTGGCATGCGTTTGAGGGCACAGTGGCATGCGTTTGAGGGCACAGTGGCCTGCGTTTGAGGGCACAGTGGCCTGCGTTTGAGGGCAAGGTGGCCTGCGTTTGATGGGCACCTTGGTGGCAAATTATGGGCACAGTGGCCTGCGTTTGAGGGCACAGTGATGCAATTGATGTTTTTTCAGTTTGCGCCCCCCCCCCCCCCCCCCCCCCCAAGACACTGCAACGCTCTCTACAAAAAATGCACTATTTATTTGAGAGAGAGAGGGGGGGGGAGAGAGGGGGGGGGGGGAGAGGGGGAGAGGGAGGAGGGAGAGGGGGGGGAGAGAGAGAGAGGGAGAGAGAGAGGGGAGAGAGAGAGAGGGAGAGAGAGAGAGAGAGAGAGAGAGAGAGAGAGAGAGAGAGAGAGGGGGAGAGAGAGGGGAGAGAGAGGGGGGAGAGAGAGGGGGAGAGGGGGGAGAGGGGAGAGAGGGAGGGAGGGGGGGAGAGAGAGAGAGAGAGAGGGGAGAGAGGGGAGAGAGGAGGAGGAGAGGGGGGGGGGGGGAGAGGGGAGAGAGAGGGGGGAGAGGAGAGAGAGAGGGAGAGAGAGAGAGAGAGAGAGAGAGAGAGAGAGAGAGAGAGAGAGAGAGAGAGAGAGAGAGAGAGAGAGGGGGGAGAGGGGGGGGGGGGGAGGAGAGAGAGAGAGAGAGAGAGAGAGAGAGAGAGAGAGAGAGAGAGGAGAGAGGGAGGAGAGAGAGGGGGGGAGAGGGGGGAGGGAGAGGGAGGAGAGGGGGGGAGGGGGGAGGGGGGGGAGGGGGGAGGGGGGGGGAGAGGGGGGGGGAGAGAGGGGAGAGAGAGGGGGGGAGGAGGGGAGGGGGAGGGGAGAGAGGGAGAGAGGGAGAGAGGGGGAGAGAGGGAGGGAGGGCGGAGGAGAGAGAGGGGAGGGGGGGGAGGCGAGAGGGGGCGAGAGAGGGGGAGGGGGGGGGGAGGGGGGGGGGGGAGAAGAGGGGGGGGAGAGAGGGGGGGGGGAGAGAGGGGAGAGGGCAGGTACCTTAATTCTTCTTTCTCCACCATGAGCGGCCGTCCACTTCAAGTTCTCCTATTCTCCTCGTGCAGACTGCAGACTAGTGGGCGTGCCGATGGGGAGGAGAAATCAGCGGTGCTGCGCTGCCGTGCGTGGCGCCGCACGGGCCGAATGAAGGAATCAGCCTTCCTCATGCTCCGCCCCTCAGTCACAGACAGGCATAGATAGGCTAGGATTGGATAGCATAGCAATGTGGGCGGCGCGGCCGCGGAGATACAGGCAAGCGCGCCCCCCCCCCCCCGCACACATAGCCGCCCGTCCACTAATCTTCCCTAACACTAACCCGTGCCAGGATCAATCATTGCAACGAGCGGCGGGCCGGCGGCCGCCGCTGCTGTTTGCTGTTTTTTTTTTCCTGACACTGGCGCCGCTGACACTGGCAGACAGAAGCGGCCCCAGGGCACTGAAAGCAGGCGGCCTACCGGGAAATTTCCCGGTATCCCGGTAGGCCAGTCCAGCACTGGACCCCAGAAGCCAACTCTTGGTGCCAAAACCAACATAGCAACTGGGGTCTACTCCCAGACAAGGTCTCATACCCCAGTACACGGGGATGGTTTGGCAACCAGTGTTGGTCGTCTTACTTTAAAAAAGTAATTAGTTAAGTTACAAATTACTTCTCCCAAAAAGTAATTGCGTTAGTAACTCAGTTACTACATTGGAAAAGTAATTAGCTACGCAGCAAAGTAACTGACTTTTTTTTTTTATATTCTATACGTGTAACCAAGGGGGCGGGTCTAGTATTACTGTAACCAATGGGGCGCATTATTATTGTTATATATCGTGTAACCAAGGGGCTGCTCTATTATTACTCTAACCAAGGGGCAGATCTGTTATAGCGTGTAAGCAAGGGGGGGTCTATTATTATTATATCGTGTAAGGGGCGGGTCTATTATTATTATATCGTGTAAGGGGCGGGTCTATTATTATTATATCGTGTAAGGGGGGGTCTATTATTATTATATTGTGTAAGGGGCGGGTCTATTATTATTATATCGTGTAAGGGGCGGGTCTATTATTATTATATTGTGTAAGGGGCGGGTCTATTATTATATCGTGTAAGGGGCGGGTCTATTATTATTATATCGTGTAAGGGGCGGGTCTATTATTATTATATTGTGTAAGGGGCGGGTCTATTATTATTATATCGTGTAAGAGGCGGATGGCTACAGAGGAGGGCGAATGTTAAATGAATGGGCAGAGCTCGATATATAACAATAATAATAAATGCGCCCCTTGGTTACAGTAATACTAGAACCGCCCCTTACTTACACGATAGACGCCCCTTGCAGAGTAGCACGAGCATCAGGAGCGTGCGGCATCGCCTCGTACAATTACATGTTAACTGCGCCTGCTCGGTGTAGAGTTCACTCAGAGCTGTTTAGGTTCGGCAATTTTCGGAAGCTTCGTAGTCCTTCGTACTGCGCAAGCCCTGCGCCTGCGCAGTACAGGGGGTCCTTATCCGGTGGGGGAACTTTTTCTGCAGGACACCGGAATTACACTACTGCCATCTAGTGGCGGTAGATGTAATTGCGGTAACTAAGCCAAAGTAATGGTAACTGAGTTACCATGAGGGGAAAAGTAATCAGTTAGATACTCGTTACCCTCTAAAGTAACTGCGTTAAGAAACTCTGTTTATTTAACTCAGTTACTTACATCACTGGTGACAACTAAAGGGCTCCCTACTCCAATAGGGCCCACGACATTGTCTTAGTGGTGGCCACATAGCAAAAGCCCAGGGGGTACTACCAACATTTTCAAGAGGGCTTGTTAAGTCAGTGTTAGTCAATGTAGCAAGGAGGCCCCGATGAAGGGGAATTGTGTTTGGCTTTCCAAATGTGTTGTGTTCTTCTGCTACGAGTCAATTATATCATTAGAAATCTTGGACCTTTGGTGCTCTCACTGGTCTATATACATTCTGTTACAGAGCGGCTGATAGAACCAGTACAAAATGAAAGGGGACATTTTTGGGTCAGTTCAGCTGGTAGCAGCCCCGAGCATTGTAGAGACTCCACCGAACACCAGAAGAAGTCAAAGTTCTTGATGAAGTAAATAAACAAATCCAGCTTTTTTGTTTCTGGGGTGTATCCAGAACACGCTGACAGAGGAAGCCGGAGAGACGGAATAATATTTAAAAAAAGGAGTTGAGGAAACAACAGAGGGATTGGGTTCTTTGTGCGTTCGGAATTGAGGACGCGGTCCTGCTTCTGCCATATGCTGCGTGACGCACAGCGAGCAGATATAGCAGGTGTCCGCGTGCGCAAAGCCACTTTATGGATTAAAGAAGAAAAAAAAAAACAACAAGATATGAAATATGAAGGACGCCGATGTCTGATGACTACTTCATGGGGAATCTATTATGTAAACATCCAAATGAACCTTTCAGCCAAACAAAGCGAAAAGGAGACGGGCCGCTAATTAGTCCTCTCCAATACATCTTCTGTGCTACCGGGCAACCGCCCCCCCCCCCCCCCTCGCCTTCGATGCCCGCTCATACCCCCCGGCTCATGAATTCAAGATGGACCCCGGAGAAGGAGCAAATGTCCGGATATTTCTTTAATGAGGCTGTTTGTGTAAACAACGGTCATGATAAATAGATGGGGGATGAGGGGATTGTGCGAACATCGAACGCGGCCAGTGGAAGGGCTGCGTGGGCAACCATGACGTGGACTTAAAGGGGAACTCTATACAGACAGGTACATGAGACGTATCTGCAGTCCGAGCCTTCACCCCCCTGGGTGCACTAGGCATTAACCCACAGAGCCGTCTTAATAGCATCATGGGTCCCTGGGCAAAGTAATGCACCCTACCAGCCTGCCCAAATTGACACTCCTACTCTCAAAGAAGTATAAATAATTGATAGAATTAAAGATATTCATTGTTGCTTTCAATTAAATAGATTTTAAACAATAAGGAAACATGTCATAACTCAAAGACTAATCAACACAAAGAGCACAGTACAAAGGGAGTCAGGAGGGCACAGTACAGGGGGAGTCAGGAGGGCACAGTACAGGGGGAGTCAGGAGGGCACAGTACAGGGGGGGGGGGGGTCAGGAGGGCACAGTACAGGGGGAGTCAGGAGGGCACAGTACAGGGGGGGGGGTCAGGAGGGCACAGTACAGGGGGGTGGTCAGGAGGGCACAGTACAGGGGGAGTCAGGAGGGCACAGTACAGGGGGGGGGGTCAGGAGGGCACAGTACAGGGGGAGTCAGGAGGGCACAGTACAGGGGGGGGGGGGTCAGGAGGGCACAGTACAGGGGGAGTCAGGAGGGCACAGTACAGGGGGAGTCAGGAGGGCACAGTACAGGGGGAGTCAGGAGGGCACAGTACAGGGGGAGTCAGGAGGGCACAGTACAGGGGGAGTCAGGAGGGCACAGTACAGGGGGAGTCAGGAGGGCACAGTACAGGGGGAGGTCAGGAGGGCACAGTACAGGGGGAGGTCAGGAGGGCACAGTACAGGGGGAGTCAGGAGGGCACAGTACAAAGGGAGTCAGGAGGGCACAGTACAGGGGGGGGGGGTCAGGAGGGCACAGTACAGGGGGGGGGTCAGGAGGGCACAGTACAGGAGGAGTCAGGGGGGCACAGTACAGGAGGAGTCAGGGGGGCACAGCACAGGGGGGGGGTCAGGAGGGCACAGTGCAGGGGGGAATCAGGAGGGCACAGTACGGGGGGGGTCAGGAGGGCACAGTACGGGGGGGGTCAGGAGGGCACAGTACGGGGGGGGTCAGGAGGGCACAGTACGGGGGGGTCAGGAGGGCACAGTACGGGGGGTCAGGAGGGCACAGTACAGGGGGGATCTGGAGGGCACAGTACAGGGGGGATCTGGAGGGCACAGTACAGGGAGGATCTGGAGGGCACAGTACAAAGGGAGTAATAATGCAAAAATATATATACAAAATATGCAAACTAAAAACATATGAAATAGTACAGCCAGACCCAAATGACAATATAATCTATTATATAACCGTACTTTATCCATCAATATGGATTTAAAGTGATTGTAAAGCAATTAGGGGGGTGGTAAGGAGAGAGGGGGCGGCGCCCCTAACAGACGGGCAGCACCATTGCAGTTGAAGATTAAACAGAGACCAAGATGGCGGCTTCTTTGACTAAAAACGATGGGAGGTTTAAAAGCAGAACTCCGGCCTTAATATGAATGGGAGCCGACACTGAAAACCATCCCAATTCTGGTAGAAAAATGTCCCTTTAGAAAGGTCCCCATACCTGGTCCTGAGCGTGTCCAGACACAGCGGAAGGTACTTATCATACAGGATGGTCAGGTTGGCTCTCTCAGATTGCACTTCCCGCTTGTCAATCCAACTGGTGACTGGCGGGTTCCAGCCCAGATCTGCCGGGTTGATATACAGAATGCCTGCAAAGGAAAATGATGACGTTATTGATTGGTAATTATTTTTTTCATTTTTTGGGGAGGGAGATTTCCCTTCACTTCCTGTCCAATAGCCAAACAGGAAGTGAAAGGAAAATTAAGGGAATTCCTTGGGGACCCCCCTTCCAAATTAAGGGAATTCTTTGGGGCCCCCCTTCCAAATTAAGGGAATTCCTGGGGGACCCCCCTTCCAAATTAAGGGAATACCTTGGGGACCCCCTTCCAAATTAATGTAATTCCTTGGGGACCCCCCTTCCAAATTAATGTAAGTCCTTGGGGACCCCCCTTCCAAATTAATGTAATTCCTTGGGGACCCCCTTCCAAATTAATGTAAGTCCTTGGGGACCCCCTTCCAAATTAATGTAATTCCTTGGGGACCCCCTTCCAAATTAATGTAATTCCTTGGGGACCCCCTTCCAAATTAATGTAATTCCTTGGGGACCCCCCTTCCAAATTAAGGGAATACCTTGGGGACCCCCTTCCAAATTAATGTAATTCCTTGGGGACCCCCCTTCCAAATTAATGTAAGTCCTTGGGGACCCCCTTCCAAATTAATGTAATTCCTTGGGGACCCCCCTTCCAAATTAATGTAATTCCTTGGGGACCCCCCTTCCAAATTAATGTAATTCCTTGGGGACCCCCTTCCAAATTAATGTAATTCCTTGGGGACCCCCTTCCAAATTAATGTAATTCCTTGGGGACCCCCTTCCAAATTAATGTAATTCCTTGGGGACCCCCCTTCCAAATTAAGGGAATTCCTTGGGGACCCCCCCCCCCCATTACTCCCCTCTATTACTTTTCTGGGGGCAACTCAAAATTTGTGATTTTCTTTTACTTTCACATTCAAAGATAATAGTATACAGGACAAATAGAAATAGGAGGAATCTCCATAACGGGGGGGGGGGGGGGGGGGCACAGACAGCATTAAAAACCCAACAGGGGTTCTAATCCATCTCCCCTCTATCCAATACTAAAAATAAAGTTTTGCCTTTAGTTATACTTTACTCGTGGGAACTCAGCAGCACATGACGCTGCCCAATAAGTAGACAGGTGCAGTTAGTTTTGTCCCAAATTGAAATTCAAACAAATATTTAGGTTTTTTTTGGTAATGGGGGGGGGGGGGGGGGGGGGGGGGGCAAATATCTACAATTGGAATTTCTCTCACTTTAAGGGAGATTTTTCCTCTCACTTCCGGTTGCCCTCTCCAAGACAGGAAGTGAAACGAAATCACTCCCAGCAAGACATGGACAGCAAAAACACTTCTCTTCCAAAATTTATGGCAAAACTTAGAAATTAAACTTCATCCCCCTTGGCTTCTCTACACTCATCAGGAATGGGGGATGGGGATGGAAATGGGAGCTCCTCCAGGAATGGGGGATGGGAGATGGAGATGGGAGCTCCTCCAGGAATGGGGGATGGGGATGGAAATGGGAGCTCCTCCAGGAATGGGGGATGGGAGATGGAGATGGGAGCTCCTCCAGGAATGGGGGATGGGAGATGGAGATGGGAGCTCCTCCAGGAATGGGGGATGGGAGATGGAGATGGGAGCTCCTCCAGGAATGGGGGATGGGGGATGGAGATGGGAGCTCCTCCAGGAATGGGGGATGGGGATGGAAATGGGAGCTCCTCCAGGAATGGGGGATGGGGATGGAAATGGGAGCTCCTCCAGGAATGGGGGATGGGAGATGGAGATGGGAGCTCCTCCAGGAATGGTGAGGATGGTAAGAAGAAAGGCCGGTGCAAACCATTGCCATGTAAGTGGGGGGCCCCATAGGCATGACCATCATAGAACGGCAACTCTGGGAATACAGAACATTTTAGACAAGCAATGGGCTCCTTACCGGCTCTGGAGACGGTGGCGGGGGTCGCTGTCCTCAGGTGACTGATCTCAAACACCAGCCTCATGGTGGGATTCAGAGGAATACGCTCGTTGCTGGCCAAGGTCAGAACCTGCAGAAAAGGTCATTATGTAGGACTTCAACACGAGTGAAAAGCTTCCCATTATTACAAGAGGAAGAATTTAGTTTTCTAGAGGAAAGTTGTGGACCTCTTCAGCCACAGGAGGTGCAATGGTGGGGTTCATTTACTAAAGGAGTAGAACATTTCTCAACTAGGGTTCCTTTATAAGTTGCTTTCACAATGACCTCCAATATAAGGGGTCACATCTACAATGACCACCAATGTAAGGGGTCACATCTACAATGACCACCAATGTAAGGGGTCACATCTACAATGACCACCAATATAAGGGGTCAAATCTACAATGACCACCAATGTAAGGGGTCACATCTACAATGACCACCAATATAAGGGGTCACATCTACAATGACCACCAATATAAGGGGTCACATCTACAATGACCACCAATATAAGGGGGTCACATCTACAATGACCAGCAATATAAGGGGTCACATCTACAATGACCACCAATATAAGGGGTCACATCTACAATGACCAACAATATAAGGGGTCACATCTACAATGACCACCAATGTAAGGGGTCACATCTACAATGACCACCAATATAAGGGGTCACATCTACAATGACCAATGTAAGGGGTCACATCTACAATGACCACCAATTTAAGGGGTCACATCTACAATGACCACCAATGTAAGGGGTCACATCTACAATGACCACCAATATAAGGGGTCACATCTACAATGACCACCAATATAAGGGGTCACATCTACAATGACCACCAATATAAGGGGTCACATCTACAATGACCACCAATGTAAGGGGTCACATCTACAATGACCACCAATATAAGGGGTCACATCTACAATGACCACCAATGTAAGGGGTCACATCTACAATGACCACTAATATAAGGGGTCACATCTACAATGACCACCAATATAAGGGGTCACATCTACAATGACCACCAATGTAAGGGGTCACATCTACAATGACCACCAATATAAGGGGTCACATCTACAATGACCACCAATATAAGG
This sequence comes from Lithobates sylvaticus, assembly GCA_028564925.1. Lineage (NCBI taxonomy): Eukaryota > Metazoa > Chordata > Amphibia > Anura > Ranidae > Lithobates > Lithobates sylvaticus. The sequence continues at coordinate 200,176,743 of CM053037.1, read as the reverse complement.
GGTCACATCTACAATGACCACCAATGTAAGGGGTCACATCTACAATGACCACCAATATAAGGGGTCACATCTACAATGACCACCAATATAAGGGGTCACATCTACAATGACCACCAATGTAAGGGGTCACATCTACAATGACCACCAATGTAAGGGGTCACATCTACATTGACCGCCAATGTAATTTAATTTACACTCTTTGTAATTAAAAAAATAAATTTCATGATGTATTATTGCACACAGATCTGTATACATGTCTGTCTTTTATATCTGCCCGTGTGTTTTCAGTCATGTGATCACATGGAAGACGATGGCCGCTGGTCGCCATTGGGCAAGACTTGACCTTGGCGCAGAGATAATGCGGGGGGGTGGTGACACAGAGAGATTTCTGGATGAACTCTTCGCCATCCTCCACCTCACGTACCTTATTATCATCCATGACGGTATTCAAGGACTCAATCCACATTGGATCAATATCTCCATCAAGAACGATCCACTTGGGCCCGTCGTGTGTTATGTTTGCCAATTCACGCATGATGGAGGAAAACAGCCCTGCAATACACACAGAATATTAATCACGGCATCTTTCCCATTCCTGAGGATCAGCTCCTCACACTTCATAGATTTCTCTGGACACAGTATATATAAGAGAGCAAAAGAGATACATTGTTTCTCCACTAATCCAGTTATTAAAGCCTTGAGGTTGGACAAACTGAAGACAAAGATCGAATGTTCCATCGTCCAATGGCCAAAAATTAAAAAAGTGTTGAACCTTTTCTACAGTCGTCAATAAAATCACCTTCTTTGGCTCCTTAAAAAAAATAAGATACCGTATATACTCGAGTATAAGCCGAGTTTTTCAGCACATTTTTTTTGTGCTGAAAATGCCCCCCTTCGGCTTATACTGGAGTCAAGCACAGAGAATGACATTTTCCGACCCGAATTTGGGGCCCCCCGTATCTCGGGGCCACTTGGTGATAGGAACACCAAAATGGATATGTTGTAGTGATAGTTCCACTGGGTTCGCATACCAAATTTGGGGTTCCTAGCACCAAGTGGCCCCGAGATACGGGGGCCCCAAAGTCGGGTCGGAAAAGGTCATTCTCTGCTGCAGAAAAGTGCTTGACATTTTCCGACCCGACTTTGGGGCCCCCGTATCTCGGGGCCACTTGGTGCTAGGAACACCAAATTCCTATCACCCAAGGGCCGGGGCCCCAAAGTCGGTCAACTGTGTCCATCTGCAGCAATGTAATTTCGGGACCCTTTGGGTCCAGAGACCCCAATTTTTAGCTGCAGCTAGGGGGGCATTTAGGAACCCTTAACTTACAAGTTTGAAGTTCAGGGGACCTATGGCTGCAAATGGGCACAGTGAGGCTGCAAATCAGCATTGGTGACCCATTGGTGACCCTCTTTTCCACTTACAGTAGCTGCGCATTTCTCACCTAGGCTTATACTCGAGTCAATAAGTTTTCCCATTTTTTGTGGTAAAATTAAGTGCCTCGGCTTATACTCGAGTATATACGGTATTAGGATTGAACATATGATAACAAAACACATAGCCAGATATAATTTGTACTATACTACTACTATAAGAACTAAAAGTCTAAATGAGTAGACCCTGATTTGTTTGGTGGTGGTCTCCTGATGATGGTGGCCTCATCTCCTTCTGCTCTCTAAGCCACCCTATAGGACATGTTACATGCAGTGGAGTGTTATTTAAATCCCAGACACACATGTGTAGCCTCCTCTAGTGTGCAACCAGTGTAGGTACATTTATTTTGTTGACCCATGGTAACTGTGCGAGTCTGTAATAAGGTCGGGTTGCTCCAGGTCAGGCTGGAGGGCTCTACAGGGCAGGTCTCTGGTACCTCCCCCTGATTCTAGAAGCTTGAAGAAGCTTCTGGAAGTTAGTGGGCAGAGAGTGGGAGGTCCTGATCTGCATACTTGAGGGAATCTGGCCAATCCCCAGGCAGAAGGCACTGGCAGGGTGGCTGAATCAGCCCTTAATTATCATGGAGCCTGGCCAGCAGGGGGGTTGGGGTGGAAGATGGAGTGCTGAGGTTGCTGTCCAGTGTTAATTTAGTCGACTAAAACATTTTAGTCGACTAAATGAATACTATTTGAGTCAACTAAAATACGACTAAAACAATTGCAGAAGACTAAAATGGGACTAAAACTAAAATGCCATTTTAGTCCTAAGACTAAAATAAACACTGTTGCTGTCGTGAGGCCTGGGAGGGGGCCCCCCCGGGGCTGAGGGGCTTTGCCTCCAGGCTGGAGCTGAGGAAAGGAAGGACAGGAAAGCCCAAGAGAGGGATCTCCGTTATCTTTGGGTTAAACATGTGCACAACAAAAAATTTGTTTATTTTCGTTTCGTTTTTTTTTTCCGTTTCCGTTGATTCGTAACGATTCGTACATTCGTAAGTCGTCGGTGTTCGGATTCGTAACGATTCGTACATTCGTAAGAGTTATTTTTTCGTTGATTCGTTTTTTCGTTAGTTAAATTTTCGGACGCATTCGTCTTTATTCGTACTTTCGTAACATTCGTAATCGGAGCATAATTCATAATTTTATGTAATGTGTATGCTATTATTACATTTTAATCATTTACGAATCGAAAAAAAAAGTTTTACGAATCGAAAAAAAAAGTTACGAATCGAAAAAAAAAAGTTACGAACGTACGAATTTTTTTGTTCAATAGAGATACGGAAATTACAAATCGAAAAAAAAAAAAGTTACGAATCGAAAAAAAAAAAGTTACGAATGTACGAATTTTTTTGTTCAATCCATTCGAAGCACGTTTAGCAGCGCCATTGTAAGGGACACAGAAAATTACCAATTCAACAAAAAAAAAAAAAGTTACGAATGTACAATTTTTTTCGTTCGTTTTTCGGATTCGTTCATTCGTACGAAAACGAACGAACGAAAAAAATAACGAAAAAAAAAACGAAAAGAATTGCACATGTCTACTTTGGGTCTTGTGTAGAAGGCATCCTGGCTGGCATGGGAAGAGCTGAACAGTAAGAGGCCTGAACAGAAGTCTTGCCCAGGGCAGCCGGAATCGAGGGGCGATGTGGGACGATGTGGGTACCTCAGCACAGAAAGGAGCATGAAATGGGAAACACTGCCAGACGTAGAATACCTTCCAGGGACAGCATTGAGATAATCCCCAATCCCTTGTCCTGGGGAGTTCTTCGGAAGCAGCCAGGTGGGCTGGTATCTGCAAGCGTCAGAACTGTGTGAGGTTCTACTGAGGAAACACATGATATTCCTCCATACAGTTTGGAACTTTGTGCTTTTTCATAAAAAGGGTTCCAGGTTTGTAAAGAACTTTGCCACTGATCCATAGAGACTGATTATTCCAGAGGGAATATAGTCCAGGATCCCCATTTTTTTGTACATAGAGAAAGAAGTTTGTCCTCATCTGTTTTTCTTCAAGTCAAGTTGGGCATCCCATAATCCCTATATAATCCCTATACCCTAGCCAAGTTGTTTACCCCAATAGAACAACAAAAAGCAAGCCCATGGACTGATTCCTTGTCTCTGGGTAAGAGTCGGAAAGTGCATGTTGCCTGGCTGCGCAGGAATCAGGGCCGGGACAAGGGGTGGGCAGGAGGGGCGGCTACCCTGGGCACTGCGGTATAATGTAAGGTGGTGGGGGCACCACAAGGAGATTGGGGGGGGGGGGGGGGGGGGGGGGGGGGGGGGGAATTTGTGTTGGGAGGGAGAATTTGAGAGGGGTGGCAGGGGATTAGAATTGTTCTAGGGAAAGCAGGGTAGGTGTGCTAGGAGTAGTGATTTGGGGGGATTTGTGTTGGGAGGGGAGATGGTTGAAGATGATTTGTGCTAAGATCAGATTTTTTGGAGGGGGTATTTGTGCTAGTAGGGAGTTGATTGGGGGGTATTTGTGCTAGGAGGGGGGAATTGGAGTGGGGGGAGAGGATGTGTGCTTGGAGGGGAAATTTGAAGGGTAGAGGATTTATTTGGGTGGGGGATTTGTGCTGGGGCATATAGGATAAGATGATTTGAGCTGGGGGGCGGGGGTTGGATGGGGGGATAAAGATTTAAGCCAGGAGGGGGGATGTCAGCAGGGGGGGTGGATTTGTACTGTGAGGGAGGGGATTTATGCTTAGGAGTACAGGCATGCAGATTAGTGCTCGATTTTATTTTTTTTGGTGGTAGGGGGATTTTTTCTGACACATGATTTAATATCTTAGGGGGAGGGGCCAAATTTGGCATGTTCGCCCTGGGCTCCAGATGACCTTGTCCCTGCCCTGGCAGGGATAGGGGGGCGACTCAATATACAGGGGGCACATGCAATGTGGTAGATCCTGAGCCCTGAGCTGCCTAATAGACAGGACAGAAGAGCTGGGACCGCATGCCATGCCAGGCCGTGTATAGTCCTTAATGGACATGTGCAATTTGTTTCGTTTTATTTTCGTTTTTCGTTTTTTTTTTTTCGTTATGTTCGTTCGTTCGAATCGTACGAATCCGAAAAACGAATCGTAACGAATCATTCGAATCGAACGAATCCAAAAAACAGCAAAAATCCGAAAAAAAATAATTAGAAACAACGAATGTACTAATGAAGAAAATACGAAAAACGAACGAAAAAATTCGTACATTCGTAACTTTTTTTTTTGTTGAATTGGTCATTTTCCGTGTCCCTTACAATGGTGCTGCTTAACGTACTTCGAATGGATTGAACAAAAAAATTCATACATTCGTAACTTCTTTTTCGATTCTTAACTTTTTTTTTTTCGATTCGTAACTTTTTTTTTTTTTTTTTTTTTTTTTTCGATTTGCAATTTCCGTATCTCTATTGAACAAAAAAATTGTACATTCCTAACTTTTTTTTCGATTCGTAACTTTTTTTCTTCGATTCGTAACTTTTTTTTTTTTTTTTTTTTCGATTTGTAATTTCCGTATCTCTATGGAACAAAAAAATTTGTGCATTCGTAACTTTTTTTTCGATTCGTAACTTTTTTCTTTTCGATTCGTAACTTTTTTTTTTTTTTCGATTTGTAATTTCCGTATCTCTATGGAACAAAACAATTTGTGCATTCGTAACTTTTTTTTCGATTCGTAACTTTTTTATTTTTTTTTTTCGATTTGTAATTTCCGTATCTCTATGGAACAAAAAAATGTGTGCATTCGTAACTTTTTTTTCGATTCGTAACTTTTTTTTTCGATTCGTAACTTTTATTATTTTTTTTCGATTTGTAATTTCCGTATCTCTATGGAACAAAAAAAAATTTGTGCATTTGTAACTTTTTTTTCGATTCGTAACTTTTTTTTGTTCAATTCGTAACTTTTTTTTTTTTTTAGATTTGTAATTTCCGTATCTCTATTGAACAAAAAAAAATTCGTACATTCCTAACTTTTTTTTCGATTCGTAACTTTTTTTTTTTTCGAATCGTAAATTTTTTTTTTTTTTTTCGATTTGCAATTTCCGTATCTCTATTGAACAAAAAAAATTCGTACATTCGTAACTTTTTTTTCGATTCGTAACTTTTTTTTTTTTTGCGATTCGTAAATTTTTTTTTTCGAATCGTAAATTTTTTTTATTTTTTTTCGATTTGCAATTTCCGTATCTCTATTGAACAAAAAAATTCGTACATTCGTAACTTTTTTCGATTCGTAACTTTTTTTTTTCGATTTGTAACTTTTTTTATTTTTTTTCGATTTGTAATTTCCGTATCTCTATTGAACAAAAAAAATTCGTACATTCGTAACTTTTTTTTTCGATTCGTAACTTTTTTTTTTCGATTCGTAACTTTTTTTTCGATTCGTAAATTATTAAAATGTAATAATAGCATACACATTACATAAAATTATGAATTATGCTCCGATTACAAATCTACGAATGTTACGAATGTACAAATAAATACAAATGCGTCCGAAAATTAAACTAACGAAAAAACGAATCAACGAAAAAATAAACTCTTACGAATGTACGAATCGTTACGAATCAAAGGAAACAAAAAAAACGAAACGAAAAAAAACTAATTTTTTCGGAAACGAAAAAACGAAACGAAAATAAACGAATTTTTTTGTTGTGCGCATGTCTAGTCCTTGAGCCAAGGTCAGAAAGACGGCCTCAAGTTTTAAATATTGCCCAGCTTACTAATAGTAAAAAGAACATTTTCCATTCATCTGCAAGAAGCCGACGTACCATCTTTCCACTCTCGGGTCGCTGGATTGATGATGCCAAACAGCTCATCGTTGGTGACGGCTTTGGGGTTCAGGTCGGTCCATACGGGACGTTTCTTCATGATCTGGTAGGTCTTGTTCAGAGACTTCAGGACTTGAGACTTGCCAGTCCCAGCATTGCCAACGATGAATACAGAATGCCGGACGGCCAGAAGTTCTTCCAACTGGACCACCTATGAGGAACCGACAGAATTTATGGATGTAACTCCGAGAAGAACATTTCTGGTTTAAGTGTTATGGGGGAAGTGGCGGGGACTGCACCGCTTTTCTCCGAGATCCAAATCATCCTCCAATTTTATTTCAGTATCTCCTCCCCATTACACAGATTAGAACCCGCCCCTTCAAATTGTAGCCGCTTATTTCAAATCTGTCTTCAAACATTTGCAATCATTACTATTAGAATTACCCAATAAAAATCCTTAATGAGGTCCATGATAATCCAAAATTATCCTTTATGCAACTTTTATACATAATATGGCCAATGTTTGTGAACACCTATCACCATATGGATACTATAGGGGAGGGGTCTCCAAACTTTCTCAACAAAGGGTCAGTTCACCGTCCTTCAGACTTTAGGGGGGCCAGACCATGGCCATTGGGAGTAGAAAAGGTCCCGATGGTAGTGGGGAAAAAAGCAACGCCCCATTTTGGGTGTCAGTTGGAGGAATTGTGTCCCATGCTTGGTGTCATTGGGCCTCATTTTTGGGAGAAATTTGGCCTTGTTGTTGGCGCCATTGGGAGAAATTGTTCCCCATCATTGGTGTCATTGGGAGGAATTGTGTTTCATCATTGGAATCATTGGGCCCCATTGTTAGTGACATTGGGAAGAATTGTGTCCCATCATTGGACCCTTTTTGTTGGTTGGGAGGAATTGTGTCCCATCATTGGTGCCATTGGGCCTCATTGTTGGTGTCATTGGGAGAAATTGTTCCCCATCATTGGTGTCATTGGGCCTCATTGTTGGGAGGAATTTGGCCTTGTTGTTGGTGACATTGGGAAGAATTGTGTCCCATCATTGGAGTCATTGGGCCCTTATTGTTGGTTGGGAGGAATTGTGTCCCATCATTGGTGTCATTGGGCCTCATTGTTGGTGTCATTGGGAGGAATTTGACTTCATTGTTGGTGTCATTGGGAGAAATTGTTCCCCATCATTGGTGTCATTGGGAGGAATTGTGTCCCATTATTGGAGTCATTGGGCTCCACTGTTATGCCTTGTACACACGGTCGGACATTTCGACCACAAAATCCGTCAGATTTTTTCAGACGGATTTTGTCCGAAACTTGTGTTGCAAACACACGGTCGGACAAAGTTGTCGGAAAATCCGATCGTTACGAACGAGGCGACATACAAAACGTACGACAGGACTACGTAGAGGCCAGTAGCCAATAGCTTTCATCTCCAAATCTCCTCTGAGCATGCGATGCACTTTGTGCGTCGGAATTCTCTACACACGATCGGAAAAAGTCCGATCGGATTTAGATCCTGCTCTCCAATTTTTTCCATCGGAAAAAGTCTGAGCCCACACACGATCGGATTTTCCGACAACATAATCTGATCTGACTTTTTCCATCGGAATATCCGACCGTGTGTATGGGGCATTAGTGTAATTTGGAAGAATTGTGTCCCATCATAGGACCCAGTGGGCCCTTATTGTTGGTTATTGTTGGTTATTGTTGGTTATTGTTGGTTGGGAGGAATTGTGCCCCATCATTGGCGTCATTGGATGGAATTGTTTGTCCCCCATCATTGGGTGGAAATGTGCCCTATCGTTGGCATCAGTGGGGGGCATTGTGCCCCATCGCTGGTGTTGGTGAGGGTCATTTATGCCCCATTGTTGGCATCAGTGGATGAAATAGTGCCCCAAAGGCCAGGTAAAAGAAAGCAAAGGGCTGCATCTGGCCACAGTTTGAAGACCACGGCTATAGGGCAATGACTGGAGTTCAGGTGTTTAAAGTGAAGGGTACTACAGCGTACAAAGACTTTTGTTTACAACTGTGCTCTTGAAACCTTGTGGTAACAGTTTGGTGAAGACCCTTTTCTGTCCCAGCATGACTGTGCCCCCCCCCCCCCCCCCCCCCCCCCCCCCCCTGTGTACAAAGCCAGCTCCATAAAGAAATGGTTTGACCAGTTTGGTGTGAAGGGACTGGAGTGGCCTGCACAGAGCCCTGAAATGACTCTAATGAACACTGTTGGAATGTATTTGAATGCCAATTATGAGCCAGGTCTTCTCGTCCAACATCAGTACCTGACCCCACAAACCTACAGACAGACTCCAGAATTTTGTTAAAAGCTTTCCTAGAAGAGTGGAAACTAGACATGTGCAATTAGTTTAGTTCCTAATTTGTTTTTTAACGAAAATTTGACAAATTCGTTAATTCCGAACTTTCCGAATTTTTCAATTTCCGAATTTCAAAATTTGCGAAATTCCGAATTTCCGAATTTCAGATTTCCGAAATTCCGAATTTCCAATTTTCGAATTTCCGAATTTCCAATTTTCGCATTTCCGAATTTCCGGATTTCCGAATTTCAATTTTTTGAATTTCCGAATTTTCGCATTTTCGAATTTCCGAATTTCCGAATTTTCCATCCAAATTTTCGAATTTCCGATTTTTCGAATTTCTGAATTTCATTTTTGTTTTTTCGGAATTTCCAAATTTCGAATTTCGAATTTACGAATTCCGAATTCCGAAAATTCGGAAAAAATAAATTAGAAAAATCAAAAATCTGAAAAAAAGAAAGAAAATCTGTTTAATTCTAAATAAATAATAACTATTAAATTATAGGTATTGGAATTCCCTTTCAAATATGTCTGTTAGTGAACGTAACGAATACGAATTTATCCGAAGTTACGAATTATCTGAAATAACGAATGCCGCATGTAACCTAACGGAACGTAACAATCTAATAATAATAATAAATAACAATAATATAATAAAAATAATAAAACCTTTTTATTATTATTAAAATAAAAAAAACAAAAAAATATTTATTATTAATTAGTTCCGTTTCATTTCTTTAGATGCGGCATTCGTTATTTCAGATAATTCGTAACTTCGGATAAATGAATACTCGTTAATTTAATAGTTATTAACCACCTGAGATCCAGGCCAATTCTGACATTTTTCACCTACATGTAAAATTCCAAATTTTTTTGCTAGAAAAGTACATAGAACCCCCAAACATTATATATGTTTTTTTAGCAAAGACCCTAAAGAATACAATGGCGGTCGTTGCAATTTTTCGAACACGTTTTTTTCAGAAAAAAAAAAAAAAAAAAAACAGTTTCCTGCTTAAAAAAAACAAAAAAACAAAACATTAAAGTTAGCCCAATTTTTTTGCATAATGAGAAAGATGAAGATACGCCGAGTAAATAGATACCCAACATGTCACGCTTCAAATTTGCATGCGCTTGTGGAATGGCGCCAAACTTTGTATTTAAAAATCCCCATAGTCGACGCTTTAACATTTTTTTACTGGTTACATCTTTTGAGTTACAGAGGAGGTCTAGGGCTAGAATTATTGCTCTCGCTCTAACGTTCGCGGCGATACCTCACATGTGTGGTTTGAACACCGTTTTCATATGTGGGCGGGACTTACGTATGCGTTCGCTTCTGCATACGAGCTCGCGGGGACAGGGCGCTTTAAAAAAAAAAAATTTTTCTTTTTATTGTTCATTTTACTTTATTTTTTTAGTTCAACAACTTTAAAAATAAAAATAAAAAATTGATTACTTTTATTCCTATTACAAGGAATGTAAACATCCCATGTAATAGGAATATGACACGATCGGACCTATTTACAGTGAGATTTGGGGGTCAATAAGACCCCACATCTCACCTCTAGGCTGGGAAGCCTAAAATAAAAAAAAAAAAAAAAAAAAAAAAATCGATCACCGCTTCCCAGCCGCGGTGCCGCCGTTTTTGAATGCAGAGGCCGGGCGTGACGTCATAACATCGCGCCCGGCCTCCGAACGATCATAGAGACTCCGGCGACCATCTGGTCCCGCCGGAAATCTCTATGGTCATCATCCGGGGGCCGGCGGATCCTGTGTCCGACTCACCGATGGAAGCGGTGAGTCGGTAGAAGCACCGGAGGGCGGCGGGAGGGAGGGGGGGCGTCCCCACCCGCCGCCCGTAAGAACGATCAAGCGGCAGAACAGCCGCTATGATCGTTCTTATGGTGCAGGGAATCGCCGGCTGAAGACGGCAATATCTGAATGATGTCTGTAGCTGCACCCGTCATTCAGATATACCCCGGGGAAGAAAAAGACGTCATATGACGTATACTGGGTCTCAGGTGGTTAATTAAACTGATTTTCTTTCTTTCAAATTTTGGGATTTTCAAATCTTTGAATTCCCGAATTCAGAAATTCCGAAAATTCGGAATTCCGAAAAACGGAAAATGAAAAAATTTGAAAATCCGAATATTCGGAAATTCGGAAATCCGAAAATTCAAAAATGTGGAAATCCGAAAATACGAAATTCGGAAATCCGAAAAATAGAAATTCCCGAATTCCAAATATGTGAATTTCCGAATTTCCAAATTCCCGAATTTTCGATTTTCCGAATTTCCGAAAAAAGCAAAAAAAAAATGAAACGACAACGAAATGAAGACATTTTTTGTCAGTGCCCATGTCTAGTGGAAACTACTCGATTATAATGGCCATAATTTTGGAATGGGATCTCCATCAGGCTCATCCAGGTTTAGTGGTCCGGGGTCCGCAGAGCTTCACCCACATAGTGTAGAGCTACTCAATTATTTCACCATAGGCCACAAAGCAGCCAAAAAATGATAATTTTCAACGGAATGAATAAAATGTAACAACCCATTAACCGCTTCCCAACCACCTCATGTAGATATACGTCTACAGAATGGCAGGGGCAAAAGCACGTACCTGTACGTCCCCTTTAATTGCCTTGCGCTCGCGACCCGGTCGGGAGCTCCGTGACCCCGGCCGCGGGCCAGCGGACCCGATCGCCGCTGGTGTCCCGCGATCGGGTCACAGAGCTGAAGAACGGGGAGAGGTCTGTGTAAACAAACCTCTCCCCGCGCTTCCTACTCTGCTGTCATTGATCGGCTGTTCCCGGTCATCGGAAAAGCCGATCAATGACATCAGACGTCAGCCCCGCCCCCTAATGTAAAAAAAAAACACACACGTCGCAGCCCATAACCCCTCCCCCCCCCTAGTGGTTAACTCTTTCACTACAACTGTCATTTATACAGGAATCAATGCATTTAAATAGCACTGATTTCTGTATAAATGACAATGGTCCCAAAAATGTGTCAAAAATGTCCGATGTGTCCGCCATAATGTCGCAGTCACAATAAAAATCGCTGATCGCCGCCATTAACTAGTAAAAAAAAAAAATATTAATAAAAATGCTATAAAACTATCCCCTATCTTGTAAACGCTATAACTTTTGCGCAAACCAATCAATAATCTCTAATTAAGATTTTTTTTACCAAAAATATGTAGAAGAATACGTATCGGCCTAAACTGAGGAAAAAAAATGTTTTTTTATATATTTTTTGGGGATATTTATATTATAGCAAAAAGTAAAAAATATTGAATTTTTTTCAAAATTGTCGCTCCTTTTTTGTTTATAGCGCAAAAAATAAAAACCGCAGGGGCGATCAAATACCACCAAAAGAAAGCTCTATTTGTGGGGAAAAAAGGACGTCAAATTTGTTTGGGAGCCACGTCGCACGACCGCGCAATTGTCAGTTAAAGTGACGCAGTGCTGAATCGCAAAAAGGGGCCTGGTCCTTTGGCTGCCAATTGGTCCGGGGCTGAAGTGGTTAAACACACACATTATACATATATAAATATATATATATATATACACACAACACACAACACAAGAAGCTCTTCTTTTACCTTCAGTACAAAGTTATCTTCCGCTTGTAGTTTGAGGTCGAGCACCGCCTGCTTCACAAACACCTCGAAGTCCATGTCCCTCTTCCTGGGGACATCCAGGGCCGGGAAGAGGTCGCCGATGAGACCCATGAACACCGGCATGTCATCCGTCACTATCTTGGGAATGTTGAAATCTCGCAGAGCTCTCATAAGGACCTGGTCCTCCGGGCGGTCCGGGTCTCCTCTCTTCAGGGATCCGGCCACCACCAAGACAGACTTAATGGCTCTTAATCCCCAGTCATAATGGTCCTGCATCAGGAAGAGAAGGTAAGAGGGGCGGCCGGTACCGGGGGCTTCACATGGCTGGGGGGGTTCTGATAGGATAAGTGGCTCCGCCTCCCACCAGCGTGGGGTCAGATCGGGGGGTGGGGCAACCTCGGCCCTCCAGCTGTGATGACACTACAAGTCCCATGAGACATCGCAAGACCCCGACAATCACGGGCGTGACTCCTAGAGGCAGAGGCATGATGGGATTTGTCGAGGTCGCCTCCCTCTGGGGTAGATAATAATAATGTTCTGCCATGATTCTAAATATTTATTGATCGTTCAACTCACAACTAATATGTCAATTTGGGGTGCACCCCAAAGATCAAACACACACCCGCCTCCACTGCACGGGACAGGGAATGAATGGGAAGTGCTCTGTGCCGAGCGGCTTCTTGTTTATTCACAAACTGAAGCATAGTAATCACAGTATACTATGCTTCCGTTCTGAATGAACACAGCGAATGAGAGATTTCTTTTTTTGATAAATTACATATTTACTAGCTCCTCCCCCCACTCTCCATTCTGGGATTGCAACACTTGGGGAAGACCAGGCAACAGGGAGGAATCTGCACCGCACACAGTGATTAGTGTGTGCCCAGGCACACCTGGCACACCTCTTGTCAATGTGTAATTCAAGCTTCTAAAGGATATTTGTGCAGTCTGTATGACATGGGTGAGGGCAATAGAGTGTAAGCTCCTCTGTACAGAGACTGATGTGACTGTGGGGGGGGGCAATAGAGTGTAAGCTCCTCTGTACAGAGACTGATGTGACTGTGGGGGAGGGGACATTAGAGTGTAAGCTCCTCTGTACAGAGACTGATGTGACTGTGGGGGAGGGGACATTAGAGTGTAAGCTCCTCTGTACAGAGACTGGTGTGACTGTGGGGGAGGAGACATTAGAGTGTAAGCTCCTCTGTACAGAGACTGATGTGACTGTGGGGGAGGGACATTAGAGTGTAAGCTCCTCTGTACAGAGACTGATGTGACTGTGGGGGAGGGGGACATTAGAGTGTAAGCTCCTCTGTACAGAGACTGATGTGACTGTGGGGGGAGGGGACATTAGAGTGTAAGCTCCTCTGTACAGAGACTGATGTGACTGTGGGGGGAGGGGACATTAGAGTGTAAGCTCCTCTGTACAGAGACTGATGTGACTGTGGGGGAGGGGACATTAGAGTGTAAGCTCCTCTGTACAGAGACTGATGTGACTGTGGGGGAGGGGACATTAGAGTGTAAGCTCTTCTGTACAGAGACTGATGTGACTGTGGGGGGGGGACATTAGAGTGTAAGCTCCTCTGTACAGAGACTGATGTGACTGTGGGGGAGGGGACATTAGAGTGTAAGCTCCTCTGTACAGAGACTGATGTGACTGTTGGGGAGGGGACATTAGAGTGTAAGCTCCTCTGTACAGAGACTGATGTGACTGTGGGGGGAGGGGACATTAGAGTGTAAGCTCCTCTGTACAGAGACTGATGTGACTGTGGGGGAGGGGACATTAGAGTGTAAGCTCCTCTGTACAGAGACTGATGTGACTGTGGGGGAGGGGACATTAGAGTGTAAGCTCTTCTGTACAGAGACTGATGTGACTGTGGGGGGGGACATTAGAGTGTAAGCTCCTCTGTACAGAGACTGATGTGACTGTTGGGGAGGGGACATTAGAGTGTAAGCTCTTCTGTACAGAGACTGATGTGACTGTGGGGGGGGGGGACATTAGAGTGTAAGCTCCTCTGGTACAGAGACTGATGTGACTGTGGGGGAGGGGACATTAGAGTGTAAGCTCCTCTCTACAGAGACTGATGTGACTGGGGGGGAGGGGACATTAGAGTGTAAGCTCCTCTGTACAGACTGATGTGACTGTGGGGGAGGGGACATTAGAGTGTAAGCTCCTCTGTACAGAGACTGATGTGACTGTGGGGGAGGGGACATTAGAGTGTAAGCTCCTCTGTACAGAGACGGAGGTGACTGTGGGGGAGGGGACATTAGAGTGTAAGCTCCTCTGTACAGAGACTGATGTGACTGTGGGGGGGAGGGGACATTAGAATGTAAGCTCCTCTGTACAGAGACTGATGTGACTGTGGGGGGAGGGGACATTAGAGTGTAAGCTCCTCTGTACAGAGACTGATGTGACTGTGGGGGGGGAGGGGACATTAGAGTGTAAGCTCCTCTGTACAGAGACTGATGTGACTGTGGGGGAGGGGACATTAGAGTGTAAGCTCCTCTGTACAGAGACTGATGTGACTGTGGGGGGGAGGGGACATTAGAATGTAAGCTCCTCTGTACAGAGACTGATGTGACTGTGGGGGGAGGGACATTAGAGTGTAAGCTCCTCTGTACAGAGACTGATGTGACTGTGTGGGGGAGGGGACATTAGAGTGTAAGCTCCTCTGTACAGAGACTGATGTGACTGTGGGGGAGGGGGACATTAGAGTGTAAGCTCCTCTGTACAGAGACTGATGTGACTGTGGGGGAGGGGACATTAGAGTGTAAGCTCCTCTGTACAGAGACTGATGTGACTGTGGGGGGGGGGACATTAGAGTGTAAGCTCCTCTGTACAGAGACTGATGTGACTGTGGGGGAGGGGACATTAGAGTGTAAGCTCCTCTGTACAGAGACTGATGTGACTGTGGGGGAGGGGACATTAGAGTGTAAGCTCCTCTGTACAGAGACTGATGTGACTGTGGGGGAGGGGACATTAGAGTGTAAGCTCCTCTGTACAGAGACTGATGTGACTGTGGGGGGAGGGGACATTAGAGTGTAAGCTCCTCTGTACAGAGACTGATGTGACTGTGGGGGAGGGGACATTAGAGTGTAAGCTCCTCTGTACAGAGACTGATGTGACTGTGGGGGGAGGGGACATTAGAGTGTAAGCTCCTCTGTACAGAGACCGATGTGACTGTGGGGGAGGGGACATTAGAGTGTAAGCTCCTCTGTACAGAGACTGATGTGACTGTGGGGGGAGGGGACATTAGAGTGCAAGCTCCTCTGTACAGAGACTCAGGTGACTGTGGGGGGAGGGACATTAGAGTGTAAGCTCCTCTGTACAGAGACTGATGTGACCGTGGGGGAGGGGACATTAGAGTGTAAGCTCCTCTGTACAGAGACTGATGTGACTGTGGGGTGAGGGGACATTAGAGTGTAAGCTCCTCTGTACAGAGACTGATGTGACTGTGGGGGAGGGGGCATTAGAGTGTAAGCTCCTCTGTACAGAGACTGATGTGACTGTGGGGGGAGGGGACATTAGAGTGTAAGCTCCTGCGGTGCAGAGACTGATGTGACTGTGGGGGAGGGGCATTAGAGTGTAAGCTCCTCTTGTACAGAGACTGATGTGACTGTGGGGGAGGGGGCATTAGAGTGTAAGCTCCTCTGTACAGAGACTGATGTGACTGTGGGGGGAGGGGACATTAGAGTGTAAGCTCCTGTGTACAGAGACTGATGTGACTGTGGGGGAGGGGACATTAGAGTGTAAGCTCCTCTGTACAGAGACTGATGTGACTGTGGGGGGGGGGGTGGCATTAGAGTGTAAGCTCCTCTGTACAGAGACTGATGTGACTGTGGGGGGAGGGGACATTAGAGTGTAAGCTCCTCTGTACAGAGACAGATGTGACTGTGGGGGGAGGGGACATTAGAGTGTAAGCTCCTCTGTACAGAGACTGATGTGACTGTGGGGGGGGAGGGACATTAGAGTGTAAGCTCCTCTGTACAGAGACTGATGTGACTGTGGGGGAGGGGACATTAGAGTGTAAGCTCCTCTGTACAGAGACTGATGTGACTGCGGGGGAGGGGACATTAGAGTGTAAGTTCCTCTGTACAGAGACTGATGTGACTGTGGGGGAGGGGACATTAGAGTGTAAGCTCCTCTGTACAGAGACTGATGTGACTGTGGGGGAGGGACATTAGAGTGTAAGCTCCTGCGGTGCAGAGACTGATGTGACTGTGGGGGAGGGGGACATTAGAGTGTAAGCTCCTGCGGTGCAGAGACTGATGTGACTGTGGGGAGGGGACATTAGAGTGTAAGCTCCTGCGGTGCAGAGACTGATGTGACTGTGGGGGAGGGGACATTAGAGTGTAAGCTCCTCTGTACAGAGACTGATGTGACTGTGGGGGAGGGGACATTAGAGTGTAAGCTCCTGCGGTGCAGAGACTGATGTGACTGTGGGGGAGGGGACATTAGAGTGTAAGCTCCTCTGTACAGAGACTGATGTGACTGTGGGGGGAGGGGACATAGAGTGTAAGCTCCTCTGTACAGAGACTGATGTGACTGTGGGGGAGGGGACATTAGAGTGTAAGCTCCTCTGTACATAGAGTGATGTGACTGCGGGGGGAGGAGACATTAGAGTGTAAGCTCCTCTGTATAGAGACTGATGTGACTGTGGGGGAGGGGACATTAGAGTGTAAGCTCCTCTGTACAGAGACTGATGTGACTGTGGGGGAGGGGACATTAGAGTGTAAGCTCCTGTGGTACAGAGACTGATGTGATTGGCTGCTCTGTACATAGCCCTGTATACAGTGTGGTGGGGGACACTACAGCAGTGATAAGAATAAATAATTGGGGGGGGGGGTGACGTTGGCGGAGAAGGGGTTAAACCCGCCAAGTGACGATGAATCTCCATAAAGCCGGCAGGACGGCTTCGCTCCGCCGTACAATATAAATCTCCAGCGGCGGCCATCATTACTCGGCACTCAGCTCCAGCGTAACTCGCAGTCCAACTCCAACCGTTTAAACTTCAAACAACCTTTTCCCGACTGAACTCGCATCTCGCCGACTTCGCATCAATGGGGCCCTTTTGTCACAGACAGTATTGTGGGCGAGAGCCGGACTGGCCGCTTCACTGAGCCACACAAGAAGGATAGATTGTTCTGCTCCGCTGCTAAATTACAATGTCACACGCCGGCTCGGTGAATCGGGTTTGATACTGTAACCTTTCTGCCGCAGAAGAAAGATGAGCGCCGCAACGGATTCACCATTAAAGTAGAGCAACGTCTGTCTGGCCGACCATGGAGAGAAGTAATGACTTCTTCCAAGAGAGGCCGGCCGGGCTTAGAGATACACCAAGGACAGAGCGTACATTACCAGGAGAGATCACAAGTACAGCAATTGGGGGGCAAAGGAGGGAGAGAAAAAAGAAAGGAAGAAAGAAGGAGAGAAAAGGAAGGGGGAGAGAGAGAGACAGAGAGGGGGAGAGAGAGAGGAAAGGGAGAGAGAGAGAGAGAGGGATAGAGAGAGAGAGAGAGAGAGAGGATAGAGAGAGAGAGAGAGAGAGAGATCAAAAAGGAGGAGGAGAGAGGGAATGATAAAGGGGATAGAGTTATAGAGAC
The DNA here is from genome assembly GCA_028564925.1 of Lithobates sylvaticus. Classification (NCBI taxonomy): domain Eukaryota; kingdom Metazoa; phylum Chordata; class Amphibia; order Anura; family Ranidae; genus Lithobates; species Lithobates sylvaticus. Next base: position 200,159,032 of record CM053037.1, on the reverse strand, counting down.
AGAATGTAAAAAAGAGAGGGAGTAGAACTAAAAAAAGAGAGAGAGGAGAGAAAGAAAACATGAAAGAATGAGAGAGAGAGAGAGAGAGACAGAGAGAGACAGAGAGAGACAGAGAGAGAGAGAGAGAGAGAGAGAGACAGAGAGAGAGAGACAGAGAGAGAGAGATTGAGAGACAGAGAGAGAGAGAGAGAGAGAGGGAACGAGAACGAGAGAGAGAGAATGAGAGAGAGAGAGAGCAAGAGAGAATGAGAAAGAGAATGAGAATGAGAGAGAATGAGAGAGAAAAAAGAGAGAGAGAGAGCACGAGAGTGAGAGAACAAGAGAGAGAGCGAGAGAGAGAGAGAGAGAGCACAAGAGAGAGAATGAGAGAGAGCACAAGAGAGAGAATGAGAGAGAGAACACGAGAGAGAGAGAACACTAGAGAGAGAGCACGAGAGAGAGAGAGAGAGCACACAGAGAGAGAGAGCACACGAGAGAGAGAAAGAGAGCGAGCACACGAGAGAGAGAGAGAGAACACAGAGAGAGAGAGAGAACACGAGAGAGAGAGAGAACACGAGAGAGAGAGAGAGAGCACACGAGAAAGAAAGCGAACACGAGAGAGAGAGAGCGAACACGAGAGAGAGAGCGAACAGGAGCGAGAGAGCGAACACGAGCGAGAGAGCGAACACGAGCGAGAGAGCGAGAAAAAGAGAGAACACGAGCGAGAGAGAGAACACGAGCAAGAGCGAGAGAGAACACAAGCGAGAGCGAGAGAGAACACGAGCGAGAGAGCGAATGAGAGAGAGAACACGAGAGAGAGAACGATAGAGAGCGAACGATAGAGAGCGAACGAGAGAAAAAACGAGAAAGAGAGAGAAGACAAGAGAGAGAGAACACAATATAGAGAACGAGAAAGAGAGAGAGAGAGAACATGAGCGAGAGAGAGAACATGAGCGAGAGAGAGAGAGAGAACACAAGAGAGAGAACACAAGAGAGAGAACGAGCGAGAGAGAGAACGAGCGCGAGAGAGAGAGAGAGAGAACACAAGAGAGAGAACACAAGAGAGAGAACGAGCGAGAGAGAGAACGAGCGAGAGAGAGAACGAGCGAGAGAGAGAACGAGCTAGAGAGAGCGAAAGAGAGAGAGAACGAGAGAGGGAGAGATCTGAGAACAAAATCTTAGCTTGCTGATGCAATTTTCACTATCACTGCTGTAGTGTCCCACACCACAATGTATACAGGGCTATGTATAGAGCAGCCAGTCACATCAGTCTCTGGACCAGAGGAGCTTACACTCTAATGAGAGAGAACGAGAGAGAGAATGAGAGAGAGAACGAGAGAGAGAGAAAATGAAAGAGACAGAACGAGAGAGAGAGAACACAAGAAAGAGAAAAGAAAAAAAAAAGAAAATAAGTGTGAAAAATACAGAGAAAGAGTCATATAAAGAGAAAGCAAGAGAGAGCGAAAGACATAAAGAAAAAAGAGAACTACAGTATATAACGTATGACTGTGTAGTAGAATTTTCATATATACTGTAGGCTGGAAATTTATTTGTAGCATAATTAGCAGCACATTAATTGTGTAAAAAAAGAAGGATCAGACATTTGCCCACTCCTCGCGTTGATGTGAAGTGCCCTCTGGTGATATTTGTAGGGTGTCAAGGTGTTGGGCATGTAAAGCCCGCTCTGGATAGGATACCTGTACAGGACACACATACCTGTTTGGATAGAAGCTCCTTACACAACTGGTAGAGGGTGATGAACTTCCTGGCCAAAAGCCTGGCTTCAATAAAGCCCTCGGCCACCAACATGATCTCACAAATCAGCTCGAAGTCGGGGACCACCATGGCGCACGGCCTGCAGGACAGAGACATGTCAGTAACCCAGCAGAGGTACTTCCAGCAATGCAATTGTAGTTCCTTCCCTGGAGATCCTGCCAGTAACAGGCCGTCTAGCACCAGCATTGTCAGCCTGCCTTGCGCATTCCTTAAGTTGGCTGTTGAGCCGCCTAATAGGTCTACAACCCAGCGACCAACTGGCGGAATGCACACGGCTGGCTGACAAAGCTGCTGTTGACGGTCAGGCAGTGGCTTAGTGTTGTCAGCCTGGAACAGGCAGTGATGTTATGTCAAGATCTTCAGGTAAGAAACTTTACAACAGATTCACAAAAAATTATTTGCTTAATCAAACGTAATGCTGTCTTTTACATTTTTCCTCTCTTTTCCCACACTAGTTAAATGAGCACTCCAAGTCCATACAAGAGTCTGTATGCCCCAGCCTCACAAATCAGAGCATTGTCATCCTTGGCCATTGGAAGGTCACAAATCAGAGCATTGTCATCCTTGGCCATTGGAAGGTCACAAATCAGAGCATTGTCATCCTTGGCCATTGGAAGGACTGGGCTGGACGCTACAAACTCAACTGAAAACAGTTCAGATATCTCTGTAGATGGTGCCATTTCTCAGATCCAAGTATGTCCCCTACATGTAACCCAAGTGGGAACATCCCTGGGCAGCTTAAAGGTACTTAAGAATGGTCATGGATGCCATGATTCACATGTTCCCTAACATGTGAGGGTTGGAACATCTTGAAGAGCTGAGAAGCTTTTGGCTACCTACAGTGGCGTATGAATTTCCAATAACTACCTCTATGGGCAAAGCCTTCGGAAGGTAACCCAGCATTGAAATGTATGCATTGCCCCCATAATTGAAGCCCATCATCGCTTTTAAGAAGCATTGCATTACTCTGACCACTAAAATTTTGGGTTGATATGACCCCATTCATTGCCACCCATTTCTAACTCAACAGTCGGTTGGTCACTGCCATTCAGAAAGTGTACCCCTCGTGTATCCACTGGAATCCCACCCACAATTGAGTTGGAAAAGGGTGGCAGTGGCCTTGGTCATGTCAGTCCCTAGTCCAAGTATTCAGAGTATATTAAAAATTATATTAACAAAAATGATGGGGGGCTTCAATTATGAGGGGCATTTCAATACTGAGCTAACCTCCAAAGACTTTGTCCATAGGTGTAGTATAGGGATATTCATATGTCACTTCCCCGAATACCCATTACAGGTGGATGTCATGGTGGACCAACAGTTTTTGTATACCTACCTCTGCATACTCTTGAGGAATCAGAAATGAATACAGCCGAGAAATGTGTCAAGTTGTGTTGTCCCCCATCTTACTATGGAACCAGCATTGGGACATGCCAAGATATTTATATGTATAATATGTCATGTACTGAAGGCTGATGGATATAATGTATATATATCATTTTTTCCTTTATTAAACATGTGCAATGTGTTCCGGTCCGAAAACAAATTTGGCAAAATTTTTGGTTATTCAGAGATTTCGATGTATCTGAATCCCTAAATGAAATAGTAACTGTGACGAAAGGTCCCTACACTCCTCTTGAGTGCGTTCGTCATATACCACTTCCTCCCAGTCTGAATATAGATCTCAGATATTCCAACCGCTCCCAAGCACCAAACGAGACGAAACTTGCTTAGTGCTAACATGGACTGTTTTATTTAGAACCAAAATGACAGTATTTATAATACAGTAGAAGAGGAGATCCCCCCTCCTGCTCATATTACTCTAAAGCCCCATACACCCGGTCGGATTTTCCGATGGATTCTGTCCTATCGGACAATGTTGTCGGAAATTCCGACCGTGTGTAGGCACCATCGGACAGTTTCCATCGGATTGTCCGACGGACAAAGTTCTATCTCCTGCTGGAAAAATTTTCCGACAACAAAGTCCGATCACACCAATTCCGATCGTGTGTAGCGAATTCCGACGGACAAAGTGCCACGCATGCTCAGATCACATTACAAGACCAAAGCTATTGGCTACTAGCCTCTACGTAGTCCAGTCGTAGGCAACAAACGTCACCACGTTCAGAATGATCGGATTTTTCGACAACTTTGTCCGACCGTGTGTATGCAACACCAGTGTCGGACAAAATCCGATGGAGTACGGGGCATAACAATACACCTGTAACAAATTAACATGAGCTAATTAACTAATCCCTTTAAGCAGCCGATGTGCCCATCAGGATTTCACCACAGGTCAGACTTGTTGTCACCGAGCTTCACACAGTTGATTATAAATTATCATAATAACAACCACAAGACAGCAGGAGCTCCATTAGGAGTTGGCCCGTCTCCTACATTGTACAGAGGACAATGTGATCAGCTCTCTCAATTACCATCTTGAGTTCATCAACAAACTAAGAATAGTCTTTACATATATCCTGCATTGAATCTGACTAGCACAGATTATATTGGGGTTCTCATTCACCCTGTGCCCTAGAGACACAGGGTGATTTACACATAAGAGGGTCCGGGGAAGCTGGACAAGGAGCCTCCAGAACTCTCCATGGCAAGCTGAGTTCCACAAACCCCCGACCCAAAGTCACTCCTGTCACAGTAACGAATAGTAATGAATTTCATTGAAATTCTTTAAAATTTGTTTTGTTTATTCATTTTCTAAAGAATTCTAAATTTTCAGAATGATTAGAATTTGTTTAGTCGAAAAAAGATCAACCGATTCAAATTCTGTGTGAAGAATAGCTGGTCTCTGTGAAGAATAGTGTCCATATATGAAAAGTCAGCAGTTGGTTACAAAGTGTGGGCCACCAATTTAGTGGTGTGGGTTGAGGGTTCATGTCAGGTAGGCTGTACGGAGCCCCATGATTTCTAATGGCAGCCCTGCTTCTGAATGTATGTGGTGCCTTAAAGTCAGATTTTTTTTTCTTCTGTTCTGTTAAATAATCTCTATCACACCACAGAATGTGACCAGATTTTTACATACTACTTTCTAGAGATTTCACTTCTGGAACCTACCTAAACAGCGCCTTGAGATTTTCCGGGAGTTCCGTACGGCCGGCGTACCCGGGGTTCATGGTGATGAAGATCCCAACTGATGAAATCAGGTTAATCTCTTCACCAAGAAAGTTAAACCTCTTCTTCTTGTCTCTGATGGCGTCTTGTATGCTTTTCACCTGACAAAAAGAAACGAGAGATGATTGAGAAGATACTTGTGTACATCTGGAAGGCGCTCATTCATCGAGAAGAGTCAAGTCACAGATTTATAGGTCAGGGAACGGCAATGACTGATTGGCCGTGGAATAGCAAAGATTTCAGGCCATTCCTTTAATTATTGTTGATCGATATTCAATGAAATGCTTTTTGCCACTAAAGCCTCATACACACGATCGGACCGTGGACCAACTTTCTCGTGGATTTTTGTCCAAAGGGCGTTGGCCCCAAGTTGGTATTGCATACACACGGCAGGACTTTTTTAGCCAACTTTCACCAAATCACTTGGTTTTTCTGCTCTTTACCGCCACCTTTGGTCAACTTCTGTATTGTTGTCTGATCTTTTGCATTGGTTCTGCATTGGTTTGTACAAAAGTCCGTTGGTTTTGTGTACACTAATGCCGCGTACACACGTGCAGACTTTTCCCGCCGGACTTTCCAGCTGGCTTCGCCGACTTTCCGAGCGTGTGGACTTGCCCACACACGCGCGGACTTGCCCACACACGCGCGGACTTCTCCAGCGGACAATCCGCCGACCAAAGTCCGCGGGACTTTTGAAAATGAACGACTTGCCCACACACGGAGCAGTCCGTTCATTTAGAACGTAACTTCAGGTTACTTAGCTAGCGTAGGCAGTAAAATGCCGCCGCGCTAGCTCCGTAACCTGGCATGGATCTAAAGGGACTCCCTACGCCGAAAAACGGCGTGGGGGTTCCCCCCAAATCCATGTCAGACCCTTATCCGAGCACGCAGCCTGGCGGCCAGGAAAGGGGTGGGGACAAACGAGCGCCCCCCCCCCCTCCTGAGCCGTACCAGGCCGCATGCCCTCAACATGGGGGTGCCCTGGGGAAAGGGGGGCCGTGCGGCCCCCCCACCCCAAAGCACCTTGTCCCCATGTTGATGAGGACAAGGGCCTCTTCCCGACAACCCTGGCCGTTGGTTGTCGGGGTCTGCGGGCGGGGGCTTATCGGAATCTGGGAGCCCCCTTTTATAAGGGGGCCCTCAGATCCCGGCCCCCCACCTTATGTGAATGAGTATGGGGTACGATGTACCCCATGCCAGGTCACGGAGCTAGCGCGGCGACATTTACTGCCTACGCTAGCTACGTAACCTGAAGTCACGTGCTAAATGAACGGACTTGCCGATGAGCGGCAAGTCCGTTTATTTTCAAAAGTCCGGCGGACTAGCCTACTAACGCGGGATTGTCCGCCGGACTGCCAAGTCCAGTGGATAATTTTAAAACCAAACTTAAAAACTTTGGTCCGCCGGACTTTGGCGCCAAAAAGTCCGCCGGCGCCCACACACGAGGGGATTGTCCGCTGGACTTGAGTCCAAAGGATAATCCCGCGGGATAGTCCCTTCGTGTGTACGCCACATAAGTCGGACTTTGGTCCATCTGACTTTTGTTGGCAGAAAGTTGGTCCGTTCGCACAGCCAACAAAAGTCCGATAAACCTGGAAAAAGTTGGTCCGCTGGAGCGTACACATGGTCAGATGTTGGTCCAAAACAGCTAATTTGCATGTTGGTTGTCAAAAAGTCCGATCGTGTGTACGGGCCTTAAGGCTCACACTCAGAATTCACGTTCAGATTCAGAATCATTCTCTTACTCCTTTAGGTAAATGTGAGTTAAAAATCCGGTGGAGTAGCAGACAGAATGACGGGAGAACACACGGTATAAACAATGACCTTTCCAACACCTTCTACATCTCTTCGGGGACCCCGCACGCTTTCCTTAAAAAGGTCTCACATTTGTAAAGTTTGCCATTTAGAAGCTGAGAATTTCCCATGATGCCTCTGACCTCTAGCGTCTTCCTATCACTTCATGACAATACTGAAGTCTGTTTTCCTCAACCAGCTGTCAGAGAATTGGAGTGAAATCGATATGATGCCAATTACGGGTTTGTCATCGAGACATTCATCTCATTCTATTAGGGGACCCATATTTAACCCATGTGGTTGGGCTTTTTAGGATTCTGGTGACAGGAAAATCGATTATTTAGCTCATCTAAAACTAAATGTGAATCATTTGGTACTTTTGTTATTGGCTGTACCGCCAAGTTTTACGAGACGCGTTCCTCACCTGCACGGCCACCACAGACAAGACCTCAACAGAGATTCGATTAAACTCATCAAAGCAGCCCCAGGCTCCGGTCTGTGACAGACCCTTGTAGATGTTTCCACAGGACTGGAAGATACAATGAAAGACGGAGGTATTGCATTATGAAGGGAACCTATGCAGACAACGATACCCGGGCGTGAAGCCTGTCAGGTGAATTACCTTGTAGTCCATTTGTTCGGAGCAGTTGAAGACGTAAACCATAATCCCAAGGGCTCGGCCCAAGTCCTTGGTGGTTTCGGTTTTTCCAGTGCCAGCTGGTCCCGCAGGGGCTCCACTCATGGTGAGATGGAGGGACTGGGTCAGGGTGATGTAACATCTGGTGGGGCAAAGAGCTGTAAGTTTCAAACACTAAAAGGTTTTCCATAGAATTGCCCCAATGGTGTGCGCTAAATTGGAGCTCTACCTTCTGACATCCCACAAGGCAATGGGACTCCTCTTTATTGTTTTTTTTAAAGGATAAGTTTACCTTGGGAAAAAAAACAACGCTGCGGTAGTTCATTGAGAACTACAAGCCGACAACTGCAAAGGATGTCGGAATTTGCAGTTGATTCATTGAATGACGCAGACGCGTGAGCGGAGCCCCGCCCAGCCGCGCTCTTTTTAAAAAGTGACAGCTGGTACAGGGAAGATCTCCCCGCACTGCTGTCACACAGAGGGCTCGGATCGTGATTATATGTTCCACCCTAAAAACGGGTGGAACATGCAACACAGGGGTAGGCAACCTTTCAGAGGTTGAGATCTACCTGGACAACATGAAGGAAATCAAATATCACAGAGTAAGGGGGGGTGTCTCCTTCACATAACCCCCCACTGTAGAGAATTCTCTGCTCCCCCCCTCTTCATAGCACTGTCTTCTGCCCCCTTTGCATCACTCCCCCCCACTGTAGTGTCCTGTGCCCCCCTCCATAGAAGTGTCCTTTGCCCCCCTTCGAATCACCCCCACTGTAGTGTCCTCTGCCCCCCATTCCAGTGTTCTTTGTCCCCCTTCACATCACCCCCCACTGTAGGGTCCCCTGCCCCCCATTCCAGTGTTCTTTGTCCCCCTTCACATCAACCCCCCACTGTATTGTCATCTGCCTGGCCCTCTATAGCAGTGTCCTATGCCCTCCCAAAGCAGTGTCCTCTGCCCCCTATAACAGTGTCCGCTGCCTCCCAAAGCAGTGTCCTGTGCCCCCCCCCCCCCATAACACAGTGTCCTCTGCCCCCCCATAACAGTGTCCGCTGCCCTCCCAAAGCAGTTTCCTCTGCTTTGTGTCCTGTGCCCCCCCCCCCCCCCCATAACACAGTGTCCTCTGCCCTCCCAAAGCAGTTTCCTCTGCCCCCCTCTTAGCAGTGTCCTCTGCCCCTCCATAACAGTGTCCTCTGCCCTCCCAAAGCAGTGTCCTTTGCCCCTCCATAACAGTGTCCTCTGTCCCCATAACAGTGTCCTCTGCCCCCTCTTAGCAGTGTCCTCAGCCCTCCCAAAGCAGTGTCCTCTGCCCTCCCAAAACAGTGTCCTCTGCCCCCCCCATAACAGTGTCCTCTGCCCCCCCCATAACCGTGTACTCTGCCCCCCCCCCCATAACTGTGTCCTTTGCCCTCCCAAAGCAGTGTCCTCTGCCCTCCCCTCCATAACAGTGTCCTCTGCCCTTCCAAAGCAGTGTCCTCTGCCCCCCCCCATAACAGTGTCCTCTGCCCCCCCTTGACAACCCCCCCATGTAGTGTCCTCTACACCCCTCCCAAAGCAGTGTCCTCTGCCCTCCCCTCCATAACAGTGTCCTCTGCCCTTCCAAAGCAGTGTACTCTGCCCCCCCCCATAACTGTGTCTGCTGCCCTCCCAAAGCAGTTTCCTGTGTCCTCTGCCCTCCCAAAGCAGTGTCCTCTGCCCTCCCAAAGCAGTGCCCCCCTTCACATCACCACACCCCCCCCCCCCCCCCCCCCCCCCCCCCCCCCCCCCCCCCCCCCCCCCCCCCCCTCACCCCCCCCTAGTGTCCTCTACCCCCCCTTGACAACCCCCCCATGTAGTGTCCTCTACACCCCTCCCAAAACCAGTGTCATCTGTCCACTTCACACCCCCCCACCCACTGTAGTTTCCTCTGCCCCCCCATCCCACACACACACACAGGCAATGTAGGTAGTAGTCTCCTACCTTACTTACATTGGTGAACACTGAGCAGATTGGAGAGCAGGAGGTGTCACAGTACTGGATGGAGGGCGGGAGCTGCCGGAGTTAACTTTTCACATGAACAAGCTGGTGATTGGTTGCTAGGACTGCCCAGCTTCCTAGCAACCAATCCCCTGCTGGTTAATGTGAAAAGTTAACTCCGGCAGCTCCCGCCCTCCATTCAGTACTGTGACACCTCCTGATCTGTCCCACTCTCAGAGGCTGAAGGAGTGGAAGGACCGGGACGGTAGGGGAAGGACCGGCAAGACAGTGCTGTGTTCCCAGTCTACCTGCCGGCTGCCCGCTGTCGACTGGCAGATCAGGATTGACGGCTTGCCGACCCCTGATGTAACATGTTCCCGAAGGTGAACTTATCCTTTAAAGTGTATCCACAAAAATAAAAAATAAATCACCTTCCATGGCGGAGGAGGGGCACTGCACTGAAAATACCGTCTTTGGTTCTCTCTTGGAAACCACCCAAAATAAAAACTGAGCCAACAAAACGGAGGGGAACGTTTTCATAAATTATAAAAACCACCAAACAAAACAAAACAGATTTTCTTTTTTTTACGACCCTCATAGAAGAGACGCACTATTCGGAACAAGTCCATCCAACCAAACGTCTCCGATGGTTTTGTCTCCACAAGGGATATTGGAATGAGATTTTATGGTGGAAGCTCTGCTGAGCCGCTGTCTATAGAGTGTCGGCCGCTGGACCTTCATTCCGGCACAGCTCAGCTATCTATAAAAAAAAAAGGGGCACGCCGTATTGGGGCGGAGCTGGCGCCGTGTCACCCACCTATCTGTTAGAGGCGTGATAACCAGCCGAGGAGTGTTGCCAAGATATTCGTAGGAGTAGATGAACTGAGCGTCGCAGATGTTGGCGAAGCAGTGCTTGCGGTCGTCGTCCCAGCGGTGCCGGAGCTGAGACAGCCACACGAAGGCCTGGGCATTGTCCACCTGTGAAATGAGGAAACGCGTCAGGAAAATCCAACCACCCGTGGCAGCGGGTTAACCCTTTCCTGTGCCCCAAACAGACCCTGCAGTTACCTTTTCTGGTGACTACATTGAATTATTTCTGTCTTACAATTTTTATAAACCTTTTGCATTATGTAGGCAAAGCTGGGGCAAGGGGTGGGCAGGAGGGGCACCGTTTTATCATGTGAGGTGCAGGGGCTCCACTAGGAGATTGGGGGGGTGGTGGGTGGGATTTGTGTTGGGGGGGAGGGGGGTGACAGGAGGTAAGAATTGTTCTAGGAGGGGACATTTGGGGAGTTGTGCTAGGAGTGGGGATTTTGGGGGGGGGATCTAGGAAAGAAGAAGCAGCAGACTGATGAGCTTGCTTCTCCATCAATCTGCTCTCTCCCGCTATCAGTATGCCCTTTGTTAGCATATGAGCACTGGAACATTACTGATTGGCTTCTTGTGCTGATCCTCCCTCCCCTAGTCTGAACTCTGCTGTACAGGGGTTACATGTGGCTGATACCTGATAAAATTCATGTACTTACACTGCTTTCATTAAAATAATACCTTTACCGATTTAATAATTAATACAGAGCTTCATTAAAATGTGTCCTTTAATATCTGTCTGGAGTTCAGCTTCACAATTACTGAATTGTCAACTCAGGAAAGTACAATGTTTTCCCAAGATTTACACAAGTTGCTCCCAGAATTCACATATTTTAACCAATTTCAATGAAAAATTTGTGAAATTTGTGTAAAAAAAAAAAATAATAAAATAAACACAAATGTAACATTTTACATAAAAACAAAAATTAGCTACAGTGCCTTGAAAAAGTATTCCTACCCCTTGGAATTTTCTACATTTTGTCATGTATTTTATTGGGATTTTATGTGATCGACCAACACAAAGTGTCACATAATTGTTAAGTGGAAGGAAAATGATAAATGATACAAATAAATACGTGAAAAGTGTGGGGGGAGGGGCATTTGTATGGCGCCCCCTTTACTCTGATACCCCTAACTAAAATCTAGTGCAGGGATAGGCAATTAGCGGACCTCCAGCTGTTGCAAAACTACAAGTCCCATCATGCCTCTGGGTGGGATGCTTGTGGATGTCAGAATCTCGCTATGCCTCATGGGACTTGTAGTTCTGATGTCTTTATTCAACCTTACGAACTATGTAACTATGAAAGTGGCACATAATTGTGAAGTGGAAGGAAAATGATAAATGATACAAATAAATTGGGGGGGGGGGGCATATCCCTGACTAAAATCTAGTGGAACCAATTGCCTTCAGAAGTCACCTAATTAGTAAATAGACTCCACCTGTGTGTCATTTAATCTCAGTATAAATACAGCTGTTCTGTGAAGCCCTCAGAGGTTTGTTAGAGAACTTTAGTGAACAAACAGCAGCATGAAGGCCAAGGAACACACCAGACAGGTCAGGGATAAAGTTGTGGAGAAGTATAAAGCAGGGTTAGGTTATAATAAGATCTCCCAAGCTTTGACCATCTCACGGAGCTCTGTTCAATCCATCATCGGAAAATGGAAAGAGTATGGCACAACTGCAAACCTACCAAGACATGGCCGTCCACCTAAACTGACCGGGCCGGGCAAGGAGAGCATTCATCAGAGAAGAGCCAAGAGGCCCATGGGAACTCTGGAGGAGCTGCAGAGATCCACAGCTCAGGGGGGAGAGTCTGTCCACAGGACAACTATTAGTCGTGTTCTCCACAAATCTGCCCTTTATGGAAGAGTAACAAGAAGAAAGACATTGGAGAAAGAAAGTCATAAGAAGTCCTGTTTGTAGTTTGTGAGAAGCCATGTGGGGGAGGGGAGCAAACATGTGGAAGAAAGTGATCTGCTCACATGAGACCAAAATTCTACTTTTTGGCCTAAAAGCAAAACGCTATGTGTGGGGAAACTAACACTGCCCATCCCCCTGAACACACCATCCCCACCGTGAACACATGGTGGTGGCAGCATCATGTGGTGGGGATGGTTTTCTTCAGCAGGGACAGGGAAGCTGGTCATAGTTGATGGGATGATGGATGGAGACAAATACAGGACAATCTTAGAAGAAAACCTGTTAGATTCTACAAAAGACTTGAGACTGGGGGGGGGGGGGGTCACCTTCCAGCAGGACAACGACCCGAAACATACAGCCAGAGCTACAATGGAATGGTTTAGATCAAAGCATATTCATGTGTTAGAATGGCCCAGTCACAGTCCAGACCTAAATCCCATTGAGAATCTGTGGCAAGACTTGAAAATTGCTGATCACAGACGCTCTCCATCCAATCTGACAGAGCTTGAGATATTTTACAAAGAAGAAAAATGGGCAGAAATGTCCTCTCTAGATGGGCAAAGCTGGTAGAGACACCCCCAAAAAGACTTGTAGAGAAAGGGGGTTCTACAAAGTATTGACTCCGGGGGGCGCCATACAAATGCCCCTCCCCCCCACACTTTTCACATATTTATTTGTATCATTTATCATTTTCCTGTCACTTTGTGTTGGTCTATCACATAAAATCCCAATAAAATACATTTATGTTTTTGGTTGTTACAAAATGTGGGAAATTTCAAGGGGTATGAATACTTTTTCAAGGCACTGTAATTAAAACGGGGAAGGTTCACACAAATGCGAATTGAGTGTAGGTTTCTCCACATCCAATTCTCATGACATGCGGGTGTGACCGGCTCTCAATGGAACCGGTTTACACGTGTCCAGGGAGGCCGGGATCCGGATTGCACAAGGGTTCTGTGCATCTTTGGGTCCGGTTCAGGGCTAAAATCCGGGCCTGAATCCCACCTGAACCCGGTGAACAGAGACGCGAAGGACCCCCAGGGGCACAAAACCGCGGCCGCATATGTGTGAACCCCGGCCTTAAAGTAAAATAATAAACTTAAATCATCCAATAGCGTTCACCTTCTGCTGGATGATCTTGGAGACGACGTCACGAGCGTGCACATCGATCGTACAGATGGTCATAATCTTCTGTCGCTCTCCGTGGGAAAGTTGCCCGATCAGCATGGTGATGAGTGTGTTCAGCTGGCCGACCTGCTTCTTGTAGTACTCCTTCATGGCGTTCTCATAGCCTTCTTCTAACCGGGTGAAGGAGATGCCGACCTCCGTGGTCCACCAAATCTGTGTGCAGGTGAGGGCGACCTGGAGAGGGAACAGGTTAGAATATTGCGGAATTAGCACCCGAATGACTTTCTGTCCTACAACTGCTGTACGGCCTATAGAACCGCGGGCTGGGTGTACGGTCATTGACCTGTCTGATCATTATGTCCCCCAGGAAAAAAAATAACAAATGAGGGACATTCTAAATAAAATGACTGTGTGTGCGCAGGATGACGTCACTGTCCATAGCTCCGCCCTGACGCGTTTCGTCATTCGACATCTTCAGGGATTGCTCCCTGAAGACGTGAAATGACGGCACGCATCTGACGGAGCGGCGGACAGTGACGTCATCCTGCACACGGACCTGTCTAGCATCGAGTTAGCTGGGGAAGCTGGCAGCTGTACAGGAGCAAGCATAATACCAACGTGCTGGGGGCAGCACATCTACAGTGAGTATGCATTTGGCAACCCTTGATTTTTTCCCTTTGGTCCACGTCTTAGGGGTGGTATGCTGAGGAACAGCGAGGTGTGATGGAACCACCTGGATTAAATGCGTGTAATTCAGACATTTGGTAAACATGTGACTGTGTGATCCTGCTGGGTGTAGCTGCGTCACCATTGTGCAGAACACAGAATAGAATCTTATGTCTGTCAGCTATGACTGCTGTCTCGCTGGCGCCCCCACCTGGGCAGGGTAGTCAAACAACCACTGTTCTCGCGGCTTCTCTTCATACGCCGTGACAGCCTCCGTCATCTCGTGCCGTACGGTGTCTCTCATGCTGTCCAGTACACGATTCAGCCAGATTTCAACCTGAGGAGGAACATTCAATGTTACAGAAATGTGACCAATGAAGACCTGTAGATGTGACACATAAATCTGTCTGTCCAATCAGCTCAGCCCAGGCTATCCCAACCCCCACCTGGCCCAGGCTATCCCAGTCCCAACAGTCACCTGGCACATGCCACCCCTAGCCCTGGTCCCAACACCCACCTGACCCAGGCCACCCCTGTCTCTGGTCTGCACACCCACCTGGCACAGGCCACCTTTGTCCATGATTCCCACACTGACTTGGCCCAGGCCACCCCTGTCCCTGGTCCCAACACCCACATGGCACAGACCATCCCTGTCCCTGGTCCCAACACCCACCTGGCCCAGGCCACCCCTGTCTCTGGTCTGCACATCCACCTGGCACATGCCACATATGTCCCTCGTCCCCACACCGACCTGGCCCAGGCCATCCCTGTCCGTGGTCCACACACCCACCTGGCACATGCCACCTATGTCCCTGATCCCCACACCCACCTGGTCCAGGCCACCCCTGTCCCTGGTCCCCACACCCACCTGGCACAGGCCACCTATGTCCCTGGTCCCCACACCCACCTGGTCCAGGCCACCCCTGTCCCTGGTCCCCACACCCACCTGGTCCAGGCCACCCCTGTCCCTGGTCCCCACAACCACCTGGCACAGGCCACCTTTGTCCATGGTCCCCACACTGACTTGGCCCAGGCCACCCCTGTCCCTGGTCTCCACACCCACCTGGTCTAGGTCTCCCCTGTCCCTGGTCCCCACACCCACCTGGTCCAGGCCACCCCTGTCCCTGGTCTCCACACCCACCTGGTCCAGGCCACCCCTGTCCCTGGTCCCCACACCCACCTGGTCCAGGCCACCCCTGTCCCTGGTCTCCACACCCACCTGGTCCAGGCCACCCCTGTCCCTGGTCCCCACACCCACCTGGTCCAGGCCTCCCCTGTCCCTGGTCCCCACAACCACCTGGCACAGGCCACCTTTGTCCATGGTCCCCACACTGACTTGGCCCAGGCCACCCCTGTCCCTGGTCTCCACACCCACCTGGTCTAGGTCTCCCCTGTCCCTGGTCCCCACACCCACCTGGTCCAGGCCACCCCTGTCCCTGGTCTCCACAACCACCTGGTCCAGGCCACCCCTGTCCCTGGTCCCCACACCCACCTGGCCCAGGCCACCCCTGTCCCTGGTCTCCACACCCACCTGGTCCAGGCCACCCCTGTCCCTGGTCCCCACAACCACCTGGCACAGGCCACCTTTGTCCATGGTCCCCACACTGACTTGGCCCAGGCCACCCCTGTCCCTGGTCCCCACGCTGACCTGGCCCAGGCCATCCATGTTACTGGACCCCACACCCACCTGGCCGCTGCAGTCACAGGGCTCGTTGAACGTGACATATTCATCTTCCTTGCTGTACATGCCCAGCGCAATATTTGGGTCGCTGTCTTTGAACTTCATCTTGGCCATGTTGTCAAACAATTTGGACAAATGACGCATCACCTGTGACAAAGTAGAGATTCAGACATCAGTAACTTCTCATTCCCTGGGCTGCATGTTTTAAAGCCAAACTCCAGATTAATTTCTCTTCATTGTATTGTTATTGTATTGTACTGTATAGTATTGTTACTAGTGACTTCTGGATCCCGCCAGGGCCGCTGTAAAGCCTTTATTTTCTGGGGAGGGGTGACAACACTCTTGAATTGCAGCAGCGTTGTCAGCCCTCTCCTCAAGCATCTTCTGGTCTGATCCAGAATTGCCTATCCCCATACAAAAGTGGTCTGACTCAGCATCTCCTATCCCCATACAAAAGTGGTCTGACTCAGCATCTCCTATCCCCATACAAAAGTGGTCTGACTCAGCATCTCCTATCCCCATACAAAAGTGGTCTGACTCAGCATCTCCTATCCCCATACAAAAGTGGTCTGACTCAGCATCTCCTATCCCCATACAAAAGTGGTCTGACCCAGCATCTCCTATCCCCATACAAAAGTGGTCTGACCCAGCATCTCCTATCCCCATACAAAAGTGGTCTGACTCAGCATCTCCTATCCCCATACAAAAGTGGTCTGACTCAGCATCTCCTATCCCCATACAAAAGTGGTCTGACCCAGCATCTCCTATCCCCATACAAAAGTGGTCTGACTCAGCATCTCCTATCCCCATACAAAAGTGGTCTGACCCAGCATCTCCTATCCCCATACAAAAGTGGTCTGACCCAGCATCTCCTATCCCCATACAAAAGTGGTCAGATCCAGCATTGCCTATCCCCATACAAAAGTGGTCTGACCCAGCATCTCCTATCCCCATACAAAAGTGGTCTGACTCAGCATCTCCTATCCCCATACAAAAGTGGTCTGACCCAGCATCTCCTATCCCCATACAAAAGTGGTCTGACCCAGCATCTCCTATCCCCATACAAAAGTGGTCTGACTCAGCATCTCCTATCCCCATACAAAAGTGGTCTGACTCAGCATCTCCTATCCCCATACAAAAGTGGTCTGACTCAGCATCTCCTATCCCCATACAAAAGTGGTCTGACCCAGCATCTCCTATCCCCATACAAAAGTGGTCTGACCCAGCATCTCCTATCCCCATACAAAAGTGGTCTGACCCAGCATCTCCTATCCCCATACAAAAGTGGTCTGACTCAGCATCTCCTATCCCCATACAAAAGTGGTCTGACTCAGCATCTCCTATCCCCATACAAAAGTGGTCTGACCCAGCATCTCCTATCCCCATACAAAAGTGGTCTGACTCAGCATCTCCTATCCCCATACAAAAGTGGTCTGACCCAGCATCTCCTATCCCCATACAAAAGTGGTCTGACCCAGCATCTCCTATCCCCATACAAAAGTGGTCAGATCCAGCATTGCCTATCCCCATACAAAAGTGGTCTGACTCAGCATCTCCTATCCCCATACAAAAGTGGTCTGACTCAGCATCTCCTATCCCCATACAAAAGTGGTCTGACTCAGCATCTCCTATCCCCATACAAAAGTGGTCTGACCCAGCATCTCCTATCCCCATACAAAAGTGGTCTGACCCAGCATCTCCTATCCCCATACAAAAGTGGTCAGATCCAGCATTGCCTATCCCCATACAAAAGTGGTCTGACCCAGCATCTCCTATCCCCATACAAAAGTGGTCTGACCCAGCATCTCCTATCCCCATACAAAAGTGGTCTGATCCAGCATCTCCTATCCCCATACAAAAGTGGTCTGATCCAGCATTGCCTATCCCCATACAAAAGTGGTCTGACCCAGCATCTCCTATCCCCATACAAAAGTGGTCTGACTCAGCATCTCCTATCCCCATACAAAAGTGGTCTGACCCAGCATCTCCTATCCCCATACAAAAGTGGTCTGATCCAGCATTGCCTATCCCCATACAAAAGTGGTCTGACTCAGCATCTCCTATCCCCATACAAAAGTGGTCTGACTCAGCATCTCCTATCCCCATACAAAAGTGGTCTGACCCAGCATCTCCTATCCCCATACAAAAGTGGTCTGACCCAGCATCTCCTATCCCCATACAAAAGTGGTCAGATCCAGCATTGCCTATCCCCATACAAAAGTGGTCTGACCCAGCATCTCCTATCCCCATACAAAAGTGGTCTGACCCAGCATCTCCTATCCCCATACAAAAGTGGTCTGACTCAGCATCTCCTATCCCCATACAAAAGTGGTCTGACTCAGCATCTCCTATCCCCATACAAAAGTGGTCTGACCCAGCATCTCCTATCCCCATACAAAAGTGGTCTGACTCAGCATCTCCTATCCCCATACAAAAGTGGTCTGACTCAGCATCTCCTATCCCCATACCAAAGTGGTCTGATCCAGCATCTCCTATCCCCATACAAAAGTGGTCTGATCCAGCATTGCCTATCCCCATACAAAAGTGGTCTGATCCAGCATTGCCTATCCCCATACAAAAGTGGTCTGACCCAGCATCTCCTATCCCCATACCAAAGTGGTCTGACCCAGCATCTCCTATCCCCATACAAAAGTGGTCTGACCCAGCATCTCCTATCCCCATACCAAAGTGGTCTGACCCAGCATCTCCTATCCCCATACAAAAGTGGTCTGACCCAGCATATTCTATCCCCATACAAAAGTGGTATGATCCAGCATCTCCTATCCCCATACCAAAGTGGTCTGATCCAGCATTGCCTATCCCCATACAAAAGTGGTCTGACCCAGCATCTCCTATCCCCATACAAAAGTGGTCTGACCCAGCATCTCCTATCCCCATACAAAAGTGGTCAGATCCAGCATTTCCTATCCCCATACAAAAGTGATCAGATCCAGCATTTCCTATCCCCATACAAAAGTGGTATGATCCAGCATTGCCTATCCCCATACAAAAGTGGTATGATCCAGCATCTCCTATCCCCATACCAAAGTGGTCTGATCCAGCATTGCCTATCCCCATACAAAAGTGGTCTGACCCAGCATCTCCTATCCCCATACCAAAGTGGTCTGACCCAGCATTTCCTATCCCCATACAAAAGTGGTCTGATCCAGCATTGCCTATCCCCATACCAAAGTGGTCTGACCCAGCATCTCCTATCCCCATACAAAAGTGGTATGATCCAGCATCTCCTATCCCCATACAAAAGTGGTATGATCCAGCATCTCCTATCCCCATACAAAAGTGGTATGATCCAGTATCTTCTATTCCCATACCTCATACTGGCACCATCTATAGAGGTTTCATCCAGGAGAAATGGAATTTGGCCGGGGAGGTTTGCGCCCACTTGCTTATATGAAAAGAACTGAAAATATGGGTATTTAAATGGTGATGGCTTACAAAGAGTGGGGAGTGTCAGAGCAATGGGGAGGCAAGATTTAACAGATGGGGTTGTGTAGCCTTTTCTTCACTAAATGGCCAGTTCATAAATGGCTGCCTTCACCAGGTGGACAAGACCTAAAAAAGGTAGCCAGACACTTTGCTCATTCAAGGCAAACTTCTCTTCACTATGTACAGAGGGCAGAGTTCAGGAGTGTGCCAAGTACAGAGGGCAGAGTTCAGGAGTGCTCTATGTACAGAGGGCAGAGTTCAGGAGTGCACTATGTACAGAGGGCAGAGTTCTAGAGTGTTCTATGTACAGCGTGCAGAGTTCAGGAGTGCTCTATGTGCAGAGTTCAGGAGTGCGCTATGTACCAGGTGGACAAAACCTAAAAAAGGTAGCCAGACACTTTGCTCATTCAAGGCAAACTTCTCTTCACTATGTACAGAGGGCAGAGTTCAGGAGTGCTCTATGTACAGAGGGCAGAGTTCAGGAGTGCACTATGTACAGAGGGCAGAGTTCAGGAGTGCGCTATGTACAGAGGGCAGAGTTCAGGAGTGCTCTATGTACAGAGGGCAGAGTTCAGGAGTGCGCTATGTACAGAGGGCAGAGTTCAGGAGTGCGCTATGTACAGAGGGCAGAGTTCAGGAGTGCGCTATGTACAGAGGGCAGAGTTCAGGAGTGCGCTATGTACAGAGGGCAGAGTTCAGGAGTGTGCTATGTACAGAGGGCAGAGTTCAGAGGTGCACTATGTACAGAGGGCAGAGTTCAGGAGTGTGCGATGTACAGAGGGCAGAGTTCAGGGGTATGCTTAGCACAGAGGGCAGAGTTCAGGGGTGCGCCGAGTAGAGAAGGCAGAGTTCAGGGGTGCGCCGAGTACAGAGGGCAGAGCTCAGAGATGCGCCAAGTACATGGGTGCGCCGAGTAGAGAAGGCAGAGTTCAGGGGTGTGCCGAGTACAGAGGGCAGAGTTCAGGGGTGCGCCAAGTACAGAGGGCAGAGCTCAGGGGTGTGCTAATTACAGGGGGCAGAGTTCAGGGGGGTGCTAAATACAGGGGGCAGAGTTCAGGGGTGCGCTAAGTACAGAGGGCAGAGTTCAGGGGTGTGCTAATTACAGGGGGCAGAGTACAGGGGTGTGCTAAATACAGGGGGCAGAGTTCAGGGGTGCGCTAAGTACAGAGGGCAGAGTTCAGGGGTGCGCTAAGTACAGAGGGCAGAGCTCAGAGGTGCGCCAAGTACAGAGGGCAGAGCTCAGGGGTGTGCTTAGTACAGAGGGCAGAGTTCAGGGGTGCGCCAAGTACAGAGGGCAGAGTTCAGGAGTGTGCCAAGTACAGAGGGCAGAGTTCAGGAGGGTGCCAAGTACAGAGGGCAGAGTTAAGGAGTGTGCTAAGTACAGAGGGCAGAGTTAAGGAGTACGCTAAGTACAGAGGGCAGAGTTCAGGGGTGTGCCAAGTACAGAGGGCAGAGTTCAGGAGTGTGCCAAGTACAGAGGGCAGAGTTCAGGAGGGTGCCAAGTACAGAGGGCAGAGTTCAGGAGGGTGCCAAGTACAGAGGGCAGAGTTCAGGAGTGTGCTAAGTACAGAGGGCAGAGTTCAGGAGTGCGCGTTGTCACCCTGTCAAACAGGCTTTCCATGGAGACTACAAGTGGCTATTTCAACACCCATTATTCAGTCATGGTCCACTATTGTCACCTTCAGGAAACCCGTTCTGAAAAAATGTGATGCACCCATTGCTGGAGTGCCTGTAGACAAAAAAGTTCTGAGAAGCAGGTGCAGGGGATCATCAGCACTAACTAACAAAGGGAGGGAAAAAAGGGGACTTTGACTCCTCCACATGACAGCATTCAAGCCTGGCAATGGCTTCTCAGGCCTGAGCACTGCATCCTACGAGGAAGGGAGAAGTTACATACTTACCAATACCCTGAAGTACCCGGTACTGCTAAGAGCTCAGGCAGGTTAATGAGCCGTGGTGGAGCATAGCCAAGAGCTCAGGCAGGTTATTGGGCCGTGGTGGAGCATAGCCAAGAGCTCAGGCAGGTTATTGGGCCGTGGTGGAGCATAGCCAAGAGCTCAGGCAGGTTAATGGGCCGTGGTGGAGCATAGCCAAGAGCTCAGGCAGGTTAATGGGCCGTGGTGGAGCATAGCCAAGAGCTCAGGCAGGTTATTGGGCCGTGGTGGAGCATAGCCAAGAGCTCAGGCAGGTTATTGGGCCGTGGTGGAGCATAGCCAAGAGCTCAGGCAGGTTATTGGGCCGTGGTGGAGCATAGCCAAGGTAAGTACCAGTGGGTTGTGGGGAAGGTTTTACGAGAACTTGTTCATTTTCCCTTAACAGACAAAGCAACTCACAAGCTGAGGGTTGGTGCCATTGGAAAGGATGTCCAAGAGATCAGCTGACGATATAAAGTAAAATCTTGGGAAAGCCAGACGCTTGGTATCCAGATATTCGGCCAAGGCCTTTTCACATAATGACAACCTGGGGGGGTCAATAACAAAACCAAACATGTGTAAGAATCACTACAATTTCCTTTCTGAACATACACATCACACCGCCAACGGTAAGAGAAGACGGGCATCTGGCTTTCAGGCTGGTCATCGATAAGGAACCAGAAGTCACTCAGCCCTTTGTGTCTCCTACCTGGCTTGGATGTCCTCCAGCTTCTCATACAGTCCAGGCTTGTTGGTGGCTTCCACCACATTTGGCGTCTTATTAGCATCGTTGGCCAACTCGTTGAAATCCAAATCAATGCCTTCAAACCGCTTTGAATCCTGGAAGACAGTTAAAGCAGTTATGAAATTCTCCTTTGTTCCCCCTTTTGGTCCAGTTAATAAATAAGTGAAGTGTTTTCTTATATCTGTTCGATAAGTGCAAAAAAAAAAACTTGTTGAACCTGCCCGAAATTCAGAGCTTTCACGTTTGCACTTCCTCTGTAATCTCTCTAAGCTCTCCCAGTTCTTATGGTGGACCACAAACAAACCCACCCAATACTGGCAGGATTCAATATTTTTAGGCAATTTATATTGCTATGGCACGTTTCTCCCTGGGGAGTCAAATCGCTTATAAAGTTAGTGTTGGGGGTGTAGAAGGTGCCAACCAAACTTATTAAAACTCAAAATGAAAGCAATCTTTCTTTCGAAATGTTGTATTTACCTCAAATATGCAGTTTTTACCAAAGCCCCATAAACTATTGTTATTTACCCATCAATAAACATGAACCCAACAAATACGCCAACTATGACAAATGTGATACACTTTTTTTTTTATATATGTTTGTTATAGTTTTTTTGTTGTGTTGTTTATGTCTCATAAAAAAACAAAAAAACAAAAAACTTGTAAAAACATTTAAGTCTCATACACAACAAAAAAACTATAACAAACATAAAAAAATAAATAAATAAATAAAGCGTATTACATTTGTGATAGTTGGTGTATTTGTTGGGTTCGTGTTTATTGATGGGTAGATAATAATAGTTTATGGTGCTTCAGTTAAACGCATATTTGAGGCAAGTACAACCTTGGGGAAAAAAGATGGCGTTCACTTTGAGTTTTAATAATAAGTCTTGATATTTAAAGTAGATGTAAACCTTCAACTGGATGACAGTTAGTTTGTACATCATAAATAATTTTCCTTTTTAAAAATAAAATCCTTGTTTACACTTTTTTTTCTTTTTTTCTTTTTATTAATTTTAGAAAATTTTTTTACAAATTGAGTACAACACAATAAAAACCAAGACCACACTAAAAGAAAATAAAAAATAAAATTACAAAAAAGGTAAAAACATTTACTGTATTTATTGGCGTATAACACGCACTTTTCCACCTTGAAAATCGGGTGCAAATTGTGTGTGTGTGTTATACGCCAGTACTGCAATTTGGGCTGCCTAGGAGGGAACGGTGAGGGGGGGCGGGACGAACGCCATTACATTACATACAGCGAGAGTCTCCTGTTTACTCGGCCTCTGTAATAGGAAGTCCCAACTCCTGAACCAGTGTTCTGTCTATCATAGAAGCCGGTCCAGGAGGCAGGACTTTGTTTTAAAGAGGCCGCCGAGTAAACAGGAGATTCTCGCTGTATGTAATCTGACGGCGCTTATCCCGCCCCCCCTCCCTGTCCCCTCCGAGGCCGCAGTAATCTGAGGTGAGGCTGCAGATGGGCATTGATCAAGCTGCATTCATGGAAATGGTGAGGCTGCATATGGGCATTGATCAAGCTGCATTGATGGGCAATTGTGAGGCTGTAAATTGGCATTGATCAGGTTGCATTGATGGGCATTGATGAGGCTGCATTGATGGGCAGTGGTGAGGCTGCATTGATGGGCAGTGGTGAGGCTGCATTGATGGGCAATTGTGAGGCTGTAAATTGGCATTGATCAGGTTGCATTGATGGGCATTGATGAGGCTGCATTGATGGGCAGTGGTGAGGCTGCATTGATGGGCAATTGTGAGGCTGTAAATTGGCATTGATCAGGTTGCATTGATGGGCATTGATGAGGCTGCATTGATGGGCATTGATGAGGCTACATTGATGGGCAGTGGTGAGGCTGCATTGATGGGCAGTGGTGAGGCTGCATTGATGGGCAATTGTGAGGCTGTAAATTGGCATTGATCAGGTTGCATTGATGGGCATTGATCAGGCTGCAGATAAGCATTGATCAAGCTGCATTGATGGGCAATTGTGAGGCTGTAAATTGGCATTGATCAGGTTGCATTGATGGGCATTGATGAGGCTGCATTGATGGGCAGTGGTGATGCTGCATTGATGGGCAGTGGTGATGCTGCATTGATGGGCAGTGGTGATGCTGCATTGATGGGCATTGATGAGGCTGCATTGATGGGCAGTGGTGAGGCTGCATTGATCGGCATTGATGAGGCTGCATTGATGGGCAGTGGTGAGGCTGCATTGATGGGCAGTGATGAGGCTGCATTGATGGGCAGTGGTGAGGCTGCATTGATGGGCAGTGGTGAGGCTGCATTGATGGGCATTGATGAGGCTGCATTGATGGGCAGTGGTGAGGCTGCATTGATGGGCAGTGGTGAGGCTGCATTGATGGGCAGTGGTGAGGCTGCATTGATGGGCATTGATGAGGCTGCATTGATGGGCAGTGGTGAGGCTGCATTGATGGGCAGTGGTGAGGCTGCATTGATGGGCAGTGGTGAGGCTGCATTGATGGGCATTGATGAGGCTGCATTGATGGGCAGTGGTGAGGCTGCATTGATGGGCAGTGGTGAGGCTGCATTGATGGGCAGTGGTGAGGCTGCATTGATGGGCACTGACCCTTATTTTGCTTCAAATTTCTTTATTTAAAATTTTTGTTTTTTTCCTGAAACTTCCCTCCTAAAATGAAGGTGCGTGTTATATGCCGATAAATACGGTATTTTTTATTTTTTTTTATGTGGTCTTGGTTTTTATTGTGTTGTACTCAATTTGTAAATTTTTTCTAAAATTAATAAAAATGAACAAAAAAAAAGGGGAAAACAAGGATTTTTCTTTTAAAAAGAGTAATGGTTTATGATATACAGAGCAAACTAACGGTCACCCAGTTGAGAGTTTACATCTACTTTAAATATCAAAACTTATTAAAACCCAAAATGAAAACAATCTTTCTTCCAAATGTTGCATTTGCCTCAAATATGCCGTTTTCACCAAAGCCCCATAAACTATTGTTATTTACCCATCAATAAACATGAACCCAACAAACACGCCGACTATTACAAATGTATTTCTCGCATTGCAACGAAAATGCCAAGGCAAAGCCAATCAGAGAAGGTATTTGCTCGATTGCTTTTTTAGGGGCTCCTGGAGCGTTGGCCGGACTTTTACCGGCATTTTATTTACTCGAAGTCGGCTCATAACACGGGGAACATATTTGCAGTTTGTTGGGATTTTATGACTGTCGGGTTATAGTGCTCTCCGCTACAACACTAAATGTCATTTTATAGAGTTGCGTAAAAGGGATAAAAAAAAAAAAAAGACTGAATTTGTAGGTTTATAGCGGAGCAAATGTCTTGCGGTGACATCTCTGCAGCAAACACAATGCAGACGGCAAACGACAGCAAAGGATTCTGGGAAGGTGGAAGTTCTGCTTTGGGAAGGCCGGGATGTCAGAAGCGGTGGGGCGATAAACTAGTTAGTAGAACTAAAAACAAAATGTATCTAAACCCCAATTTAAAAATGTCATATATCAGAGCTCGGATCCTCTATCCCAGGGTGGAGGCAACCAGTAGCCCTCCAGCTGTTGTGGAACTACATTTCCCATGAGGCATTGCAAGGCTGGCAGTTACAATTACTACCAGAGGCATGATGGGACTTGTAGTTCTGCAACAGCTGGAGGGCCCCAGGTTGCCTACCCCTGTTCTATCCCCTGTGGACACTGTTGAGCGAAACACGTTGGGGCGGAGCCTTCAGCAGTGCTGTCATTGTGCACGGCCACGATCCCGGAGCAATATCTTTCAATTAAAGGAAGTTTTATTGGGTAATGCACTACACAGCACTTTATCTTTTTATATCCCTGAACTCTAATCCTGGCTGTTATGATTGCCGCTCCATTTATATCTGTTAACTGGAACAGGGAGCATATGTTGATTGGTTGCTAGAGATTACTGTGGATATGACCTCAGGGAGGCATGATATACATATGAATGCCACCGGCCGCCACTATTTACATATGAATGCCGGTAATTTACATGTAAACACAGGGTCTGCAGGTGAGTCATCTGTACACAACAATAGGGCAGAGCTGGGCAGCATTAGTAGCGGCACTTCACACTGAGATATCGGGACACAGCACGGGACTAAAACCTCAAGGGACAAGGGAATTTAAACCTGGATAGTAACATGACAAAATGTGGAAAATTTCAAGGGGTATGAATACTTTTTCCAAGCACTGTATGTGCCCAGGTTAGATTTCATGAATGGGGTTTACAACCAGGGAGCCCCAGAAGCTATTGGGGCTCCCTGGAGTAGAAGTGCCGAAAACTATCTTCCATGGGGATTGACCATTTGTGGTAGATCCATAATTTGGTCCAAACTGGACCAAATGTGATTATGTAAAAACATTTATACCTGGAATTGACCTTCAAGAACTGACATTTTAAACACATCAATTTAATTTGATTACTAAATACCAAACTTCTAAAAGGACTCCTATCCATTAACTGCAAAAGAAGAAGCAATGGAAGGTCAGGTTATCCGTCATCAGCTAGCATTCGAAGTGGGACAAATGGTCTCACCAACCACTGCCTCCAGATGGTCTCACCAACCACTGCCTCCAGATGGTCTCACCAACCACTGCCTCCAGATGGTCTCACCAACCACTGCCTCCAGATGGTTTCACCAACCACTGCCTCCAGATGGTCTCACCAACCACTGCCTGCAGATGGTCTCACCAACCACTGCCTGCAGATGGTCCCACCAACCACTGCCTCCAGATGGTCCCACCAACCACTGCCTCCAGATGGTCTCCCCAACCACTGCCTCCAGATGGTCCCACCAACCACTGCCTCCAGATGGTCTCACCAACCACAGCCTCCAGATGGTCCCACCAACCACTGCCTCCAGATGGTCTCACCAACCACAGCCTCCAGATGGTCTCACCAACCACTGCCTCCAGGTAACAGCAGGATGAAAACTCAAAAAGGAATAGAACTCCAGGCAAAAAAAAAAAACAATTCATCAATAGAAGTAGGTGATGACCTGTGTTTTGGATGTAGGCCATGATTATGGTTTAATCAGCGGATGGCCATAATTCAGCGCCTTGAGGCGATTCAGTTCGCATTGTAGCGCTATACAAATCATTCATTCATGGTTTATAAACAGGTCTCAAATTGAGCACTTCCTGGGTGCATTTTCTTTGCCAGACTTTTATGCCTTAAATTTTCACCTGGCAATCCTGCCAGTAACATAATTCCTGTCCTAGTGTGACATCACTCACTCACTGTATCTATGGAGGAAGCCACATTTGTCACCCTAGGCTGTTCTCGTGATCGGGACTAAAAATATGTCTTCCCCTCTTCCATTACATAAGGAGCGCTGAAATCTGTCGTTTACAGGAATAGCTTCAAAGCAAAATACATTGTTTTTTCTTTCAGTGCGTTTCACAAGATTTTACAAGGACACTTCATTTCTTGGCAAGGTCAACGAGGTGTGTTTTTTTGTACTTACTGGAGATGTTCTTCACCTAACAAAAAAAGAAAACTTCTGCCTCCAGCTAATAGCAGAACGATATATCAAAAAGGAATTTAAGAAAATGTGAACATCGTAAAAAAAAAGAACTCTAGGCAAAAAAAAACAATTCAGCATTAGACGTAGGAGATAACCGGTGTGCTTGGATGTTGGCCGTGGTTATAGTCTCATTGCCATATAAAACTAAGCCCTTTCTTTTGTTATTATAGTATTATTATTATACACGATTTATATAGCGCCAACAGTTTACGCAGCGATTTACAATGTATATGGGGGGCAACACAATTACAGTTCAATACAAAAAAGGTACAGGAGGGCCCGGCTCATAGAGCTTACATTCTAAAGGGACGGGGTGGTGGTACCAAAGGTAATAGCTGCAGAGAATGATTTGATGGGGGTTGCCCGAGGACAGTTGTTGTTAGGTGGGTGCGGGATCGGCTTCCCTGAATAAATGAGTTTTCAGGGATCTCTTAAAGGGGGACAGGGTAGGGG
This sequence comes from Lithobates sylvaticus, assembly GCA_028564925.1. Taxonomy (NCBI): domain Eukaryota; kingdom Metazoa; phylum Chordata; class Amphibia; order Anura; family Ranidae; genus Lithobates; species Lithobates sylvaticus. Next base: position 200,131,397 of record CM053037.1, on the reverse strand, counting down.
CTGATCAGACATAATGGGGCAGGGAGTTCTGGAGGATGGGATAGGCTCTGGAGAAGTCCTGAAGGCATTAAGAGCAAGACTTTGAATGTGGAAAGATGCAGTTTCCGGCACCTCCAGCACTGAATGTATGAAATGACAAGGGGGGTGCTGGGATGTGCCGGAGGGTCTATTGATGCTGGGGGATCTATTGTTATTGGGGAGATCAATTGTTGCAGGGGGTGTCTATGGGTGCTGAGGGGGCTCTTTTTTTGCTTGGTGTCAATGGTTGCTGGGCGGAATCTACAATTGAGGGAGCGGTCTACTGTTTTTGGCTACTGGAGGATTTATTCATGGAGGCTGCTAAAAGACAGGGGCGGACTGACCATTCGGGCACTGCCCGAGTGCCCCGGGCCACTAGGGGGCCCCATCAGGGTTGCCAGTCTCAGTAAAACCAATGACCATATGTAAAAATCTGTGGTTTTTTTACATCTGTCTCTGAAATGTCCCTTACTGACATCCTTTTGGTCCTTTTGAGCTGCCCCACCTCTCCAGTACCTTCTCAGCCAATAGAAACATGTCTGTGTATACTATGTGTACATGTCGGTCGGTTGTTGCTGAGGTGGATTTAGTATTGCTGGGGGGGGGGGGGGGGGGGTTGATTGTTGCTGGTTGGATCAATTGTTGCTGAAGGGATCTATTGTTGCTGGTTGGAGGGGATCTATATTACTACTTTTCTTGTTATCATTAACCGCTTCCCGACCGCCTCATGTAGATATACGTCTACAGAATGGCACGGGCAGGCAAAAGCACGTACGGGTACGTCCCCTTTAAATTGCCTGCCCGTGGGTCGCGCGAGCGGACCCGATCGCCGCTGGTGTCCCGCGATCGGGTTACGGAGCTGAAGAACGGGGAGAGGTCTGTGTAAACAAACCTCTCCCCGCGCTTCCTACTCTGCTTGTCATTGATTGGCTGTTCCCGGTCATCGGGAAAGCCGATCAATGACGTCAGACGTACAGCCACGCCCCCCCTACTGAAAAAAAAAACACAACACGTCACACTGACTCCTCCCCGCCCCCTAGTGGTCAACTCCTTTACTGCCAGTGTCATTTACATAGGAATCAGTGCTATTTAAATAGCACTGATTTCTGTATAAATGACAAATGTCCCAAAAATGTGTCAAAAATGTCCGATGTGTCCGCCATAATGTCGCAGTCACAATAAAAATCGCTGATTGCCGCCATTACTAGTAAAAAAATAAATATTAATAAAAATGCTATCAATCTATCCCCTATTTTGTAAACGCTATAACTTTTGCGCAAACTAATCAATAATCTCTAATTGCGATTTTTTTTTACCAAAAATATGTAGAAGAATACGTATCGGCCTAAACTGAGGAAAAAAAATGTTTTTTTACATATTTTTTGGGGATATTTATTATAGCAAAAAGTAAAAAATATTTATTTTTTTTCAAAATTGTCGCTCTATTTTTGTTTATAGCGCAAAAAATAAAAACCGCAGGGGCGATCAAATACCACCAAAAGAAAGCTCTATTTGTGGGAAAAAAAAGGACGCTAATTTTGTTTGGGAGCCACGTCGCACGACCGCGCAATTGTCAGTTAAAGCGACGCAGTGCCGAATCGCAAAAAGGGGCCTGGTCCTTTGGCTGCCAATTGGTCCGGGGCTGAAGTGGTTAAACACATTCCATACAAACTACTGAGCACCACAAAATGATACTTGGTTGTGTATTCTCTAAAAGGGGCAGTACTCAGAGGTGAGTAGGGGGTGGAACTAATGGACACTGGTCGGAGGTGGGTAGGGGGCAGAGAAAAGGGGTGACTCAGATGTTGGGAGTACCTGCACCTATTCACTGAGAAAAAAGGCCCTGGTTCCAGAGTGTATCCAAAGGCCAGCCATAGATAAACCGGTTTCTACTTACGGGTCACTGAATGTTGTGTTTTGCTTACAGTTCTATAATGGACACCAAAAAGGTAGATTAACAAGTACCTCAGGAAGTTGCGAACGGATGTCATCAGAACCAATGAAAATGCTCTCCAGGTGAGACCAGGTACGCTGCACCTCAAACCAGATGGAGATCACCGAGTCGGCACTGGACAGCTTCTTTTGCCAGCCTGAAACTTCTTCCAAAAAGAAAGCTATATACTTTGAGGTCATCAGGTTTTGCAGTTGAACCTGATTATCCTCCAGAGTCTCAATAAGCTCCTCATCTGACTTGATCAGTGGCACACTTGTCCTCGGGTGAGGCTCGTACTGGAAGTTCATCGCACTCCAGGTAGCGTCCAGTTCCTTCAAGACTTTCTCCATGCCCATTTCCTTCACCGCTTTGTCCACGATGCCACGAACTTCATCCTCAAAGTTATGGAGGTTGAGCTTTAACAAGTCAGCAAGAGTGGTGTCTTCATCCATGGTGAAGCGGACTCCAGTGGCTTGCATGAGTTGACTCCAGTGCCTTTCGCGAATGGCGGGGTTCTGCAGCTCAGCCACAGCTCTCAAAGAAGTCAATATGTTCTTCACTTGGTTGTCAAGACCCAAGAACGCATCCCAAGCCCTCATCTCCTTGTCGAGATTACGGATGTCCTTGGCAAACCTCTTGCACTCCAAGTCCATGTTTTCCACGTTTATCTCTCTCCACTTGGTGGTCTGCCAGTCATCCATGCTGGAGGTGACCAACGTGATCATATCCCAGAGCTCTTTAAGGAGACAGACCTCTTTCCGACATTGTTTTAGCTGTCTGTAATCTGGAACATTGACCTCAAACAAGGCAGCAGACTCAAGAATGGAGGCCATGATAGTCTCCATTTTCTGTATCTCCACATGTTTGTTATCCAGCATCTGGTATGGTAATTCGCTGTCAAACCTATAGAGAAAACAAACCGACTATCAAGTAATGCATTTAAGCTTCAGCCAATTGAAAAATGCTAATGCTCAATGGTTTGGCGCGTACCTAAAAGGAGCCTCCTTGCGGAACTTCTCGCGGAAGCTGAACTGCTGAACATCGAAGGAAGCACACTTCCTGCGGAGCAGCGCCACTTCATTGGCTTGTAAAGGAGCCACCTGCTGCTTGACGGTAATGGCCATCTTCTTGATGTTGTTCCATTTCTCTGGCAGTTCCTAAGGAGACAAGAGGAGGAACTCTGATTACACATAGTTTGGACCAGATGTCTACAACTCTAGTGAATCTTGAACTTGATTTTCTCATTTTGAAAATGTGATAATCACAAGCAGCCATGGGCGTCCGCAGGTAGGGGCAAGGGGGGGGGGGGGCCCCCCCCCCCCCCCCCCCCCCCCTGGAATTAGGGATCGGATCAGGAGTGATGACCCCCATCACCCCTCTCTGTCACCCCCACTCTCTCTCTCACCCCTCTGTCTTTTTCACCCCCTCTCTCTCTATCGCCCCCCCTCTGTCTCTCTCTGTCACACTCCTCTCTCTGTGTCACCCCCTATGTCTCTCTCTGTCACCCCCTCTCTCTCTTTCTGTCACCCCTCTCTCTCTCACCCCCTTTCTCTCTGTCTCTGTTTCTGACAGTCTCTTGGGCCATGTATGCAGTCTCTGGTCATCTCTTGTGCCATGTCCGCAGTCTCTTACAGTCTCTTGAGCCATGTATGCAGTTTCTGACAGTCTCTTGGGCCATGTATGCAGTCTCTGGTCATCTCTTGTGCCATGTCCGCAGTCTCTTACAGTCTCTTGAGCCATGTATGCAGTTTCTGACAGTCTCTTGGGCCATGTATGCAGTCTCTGGTCATCTCTTGTGCCATGTCCTCAGTCTCTTACAGTCTCTTGAGCCATGTATGCAGTCTCTGACAGTCTCATGGGCCATGTCCGCAGTCTCTGACAGTCTCTTGGGCCATGTCTGCAGTCTCTGACAGTCTCTTGGGCCATGTCTGCAGTCTCTGACAGTCTCTTGGGCCATGTCTGCAGTCTATGACAGTCTCTACGGCCATGTCTGCAGTCTCTGACAGTCTCTTGGGCCATGTCTGCAGTCTCTGACAGTCTCTTGGGCCATGTCTGCAGTCTCTGACAGTCTCTACGGCCATGTCTGCAGTCTCTGACAGTCTCTTGGGCCATGTCTGCAGTCTATGACAGTCTCTACGGCCATGTCTGCAGTCTCTGACAGTCTCTTGGGCCATGTATGCAGTCTCTGACAGTCTCTTGGGCCATGTCTGCAGTCTCCGACAGTCTCTTGAGCCATGTATGCAGTCTCTGACAGTCTCTTGGGCCATGTCCGCAGTCTCTGACAGTCTCTACGGCCATGTCCGCAGTCTCTGACAGTCTCTACGGCCATGTCGGTAGTCTCTTACAGTCTCTTGGGCCATGTCTGCAGTCTCTGACCATCACCTGTACTACGTCTGTAGTCTCTGACCATGATAATGTGATAATGACATTGTCGAAAAGGTCAGAGCATGGGTGACGTTAAAATGATGCCCCCCCCTGAAAAAAGTTCTGCGGACGCCCATGCAAGCAGCTTCTTTGAGCTCCAAGGAGCGTCAGGAACATATCCCAGTATTTATAGCCACACAGGTAACTCCGTCACCTTCATATTAATACATATTGATTGTGTCAAGGCAGATGCTGGTCACCCAAGAACATGATGGAAGGAGCGAAACCCTCTGTTTAATTACATAATCTAATTCCCCCATTTGCAAGAGAAGTGAATGAGGTCATCGATGTAAAACCAGAACTACCACCCTATAGAGTTTGGGTATTGGGTGGGCCCTTAACACCATCTGTCACCCACATATAATGATGTTTTACCAGCTTCTCCCCAATAATCTGTCAATACTTTGCACCTTCAGCCATGTAACTTAAACAAGATTTCACCATAATTCTATTATGGAATTAGAACAAGGTGGTTTAAAAAAAAATAACAACTTCAATCATGTTTATGGACAATAGACACACTCCATGGTAATTGGTGGAAGGGGTCCGAGTTTCCCATGTGGCTAAAAGGTACACTCTGGACACTCAGAGCTGAGAAAACTCTTTGGTCTTCAACATTGCACAACAAGTCCGGTTGAATACCACTACCTTCTACTATCTATACTAGGGGTCTCCAAACTTTCTGAACAAAGGGCCTTGAGGCTTTTAGGGGGCCAGACTTTGCCCAGTGGGATTAGAACATGGTCCCGGTGTCAATGGATGTAACCAATGCCCCATCATTGGCATCAGTGGAAGGAATAGAGCCCCATCATTGGTATCAGTGGAAGGAATAGGGCCCCATCATTGGTATCAGTGGGAGGAATAGGGCCCCATCATTGGTATCAGTGGGAGGAATAGGGCCCCACCATTTGTATCAGTGGGAGAAAAAGGGCCCCATCATTGGTGTCAGTGGGAGCAATAGGGCCCCATCATTGGTATCTGTGGGAGGAATAGGACCCAGTCATTGGTATCAGTCGGAGGAATAGGGCCCCATCATTGGTGTCAGTGGGAGCAATAGGGCCCCATCATTGGTGTCAGTGGGATGAATAGTGTCCCATCATTGGTATCTGTGGGAGGAATAGGACCCCATCATTGGTATCAGTCGGAGGAATAGGGCCCCATAATTGGTGTCAGTGGGAGGAATAGGACCCCATCATTGGTGTCAGTGGGAGGAATAGGACCCCATCATTGGTATCAGTCGGAGGAATAGGGCCCAGTCATTGGTATCAGTCGGAGGAATAGGCCGCATTGCTGGTGTATGTGGGAGGAAGAGTTTAATAGTAATCGTAAGTGGAGGGAGGAAGAGTGTTCCATCATTGGTGTCGGTGGAAGGAAGAAGGCCCCATCGTTGGTGTTAGTGGGAGAAATAGTGCCCCAAGGGCCAGATAATGGCAAGCAAAGGGCCACATTCAGTCCTTGGGCCGCAGTTTGGAAACCACTGATCTATATCCTGACCTGCATAAATGTGAACCTTCACAGACAAGAGATAGATGGTTGGACCTCATCTTTCTTCGGAAGCACATGGGTTTGCGATTTCAGTGTCTGCCAGTAGCAAAGACTGCCAACATTTGTTTTGGGAGGTCCAAACCAAGTGCAGCAAACAAGTGAAGCTTCATGTTAAGAATATGAATAGAAGGCTCATATTAATGGATGTAGAACTATAAACACATTTATGACAAATACCCTCTCAATAGGCCAGAAGGTTTGTCCTGCCCTGAAGCCTCTACATAACCTTTCAGTAATGTATAAAATAGGGTCCTGACCTCCAGCTGTTTGTAGACTTCATCAGGGAGCTCCTGCTCGTAGACCTTCAGGAGCTCTATGGTCTGTTTCAGAGGCTCAAACAACTCATCTGTGCTGTTTTGTCGATCCTTCACAGCCATTAATTGGCCCATTATCTCCACCAAACCATGAAAGTCTCCTTCCTTCAGCTGTTTGCTTAAACCTCGCTCGGCTACCTTGATAAACTCCTCCAGGTCTGCCAGACTGTGGAAGGAAATTGAACATTTTGTTGATTAGGTCAAATAACACCCACAATTTCCAATGCATGTTCCAGTACATACTACACAGAACCAGTGATGTAAGTAACTGAGTTAAAATAAACTGAGTTACCTAACGCAGTTACTTTAGAGGGTAACGAGTAATCTGATTACTTTTCCCCTCGTGGTAACTCAGTTCCCATTACTTTGGCTTAGTTACCCCAATTACATCTACCGCCACTAGATGGCAGTAGTGTAATTCCGGTGTCCTGCAGAACAAGTTCCCCCGCCGGATAAGGACCCCCCTGTACTGCGCAGGCGCAGGGCTTGCGCAGTACGAAGGACTACGGAGCTTCCGAAAATTGCCGAACCTAAACAGCTCTGAGTGAACTCTACAACGCGCAGGCGCAGTTACCATGTAATTGTACGAGGCGATGCCGCACGCTCCTGATGCTCGTGCTACTCTGCAAGGGGTGTCTATCGTGTAAGTAAGGGGCGGGTCTAGTATTACTGTAACCAAGGGGCGCATTTATTATTATTGTTATATATCGAGCTCTGCCCATTAATTTAACATTCACCCTCTTCTGTAGCCATCCGCCCCCTTACACAATATAATAATAATAGACCCGCTCCTTACACCATATAATAATAATAGACCCGCCCCTTACACGATATAATAATAATAGACCCGCCCCTTACACGATATTATAATAATAGACCCGCCCCTTACACGATATAATAATAATAGACCCGCCCCTTACACCATATAATAATAATAGACCTGCCCCTTACACGATATAATAATAATAGACCCGCCCCTTACACCATATAATAATAATAGACCCGCCCCTTACACGATATAATAATAATAGACCCGCCCCCTTACACGATATTATAATAGACCCGCCCCTTACACAATATAATAATAGGCCGCCCCTTACACGATATAATAATAATAGACCCGCCCCTTACACGATATAATAATAGACCCGCCCCTTACACGATATTATAATAATAATAGACCCGCCCCTTATACGATATAATAATAATAGACCCGCCCCTTACACGATATAATAATAATAATAGACCCGCCCCTTGCTTACACGCTATAACAGATCTGCCCCTTGGTTAGAGTAATAATAGAGCAGCCCCTTGTGGTTACACGATATATAACAATAAATAATAAATGCGCCCCTTGGTTACAGTAATATTAGACCCGCCCCTTAGTTACACGTATAGAATATTTAAAAAAAAAAAGTCAGTTACTTTGCTGCGTAGCTAATTACTTTTCCAATGTAGTAACTGAGTTACTAACGCAATTACTTTTTGGGAGAAGTAATTTGTAACTTAACTAAGTACTTTTTTAAAGTAAGATGACCAACACTGCACAGAACCATCCAAGTCAACCGTGTAACCAGATGGAGCTCACAGTCCAATGAGCCGACAACAAGGAACGTCCGTCACTGTTAGTTGTGAAGGCCTTGTACATGAGTGACCTCACCTGTTTGTGACGTGATCAATGAGATGCTGCTTAAACATCAGACTCCACCTCTTGATGACGTTGAGAAGCGCAGATTTGAAGGGCTGTGCATCCACCTTCATCCACCCTTCGAACACATTGACCGGTTCCATGCTGCTGACTTTCTCATAGATGTTCTCATAGGAATCGATCTGTTCTCTGAATTGGCCCAACGTGGGTGGGGTCTCCGGCACTCCGTCCTCGGCGTGAGCTTCTATCTCCTCGGCGGTGAGCACGTGACCGTAGAGCAGAAACTGGCGCATGAACTCCTTGCGGTCATCGACGTAAAGGTAAGAGTAGTGATCGAAGGAGTTGCGGTACTCGGTGCACATGGACATTATGTTCTGCACGTTTTCCATGAGAAAGTTTCGCATGTCAGCGAGATCCACCATATCTTCCATATCAGCCTAGGAAAAAAATAAATAAAAATATATATATATATATATATATATATATAAAAAAGAAACAATTCATTCATGGCAGCATTTAGAGAAACCAGAAATAAAATTATGATTAATGTAGCGCTGGTATCCTTGTCTGCTGATGTGTATTAGCATTTACAATGAAAGTCTATGGACGTTTCTATGGCTTAGTGTTTGGCACCATCTAGCGGCCAAACACTGATAGTGGACTTATATGATTTTTGCTTTTACAAAGCACTGAACTATTTACAGGAAGTGACTGTTATTTACTTTGGAGAGTTGACCTTTTTACCCAGGATGCCGGGTGACCTACCCATGGACACCTTCTCTGACAGTGCATGCTGGGTAGGACATAAAAGGACCCCAAGCGGCCATTTTAGAACGTAGCCTGCCTGTGAGGACTTGTGAGGAGGCCTCCCGGAGGAAGCGGCCTACAACCATTGCGGAGAGCAACCCCCCGCTTGATTGTGTGAGTGACCTGATGAAGCCAGCTGACACAGAAGCAAGCGGCAAACACCGTACCAGAGCTTCCGATCCAGTTGGTGAGCGGGTTGCGGCCCTCAGTTTATTAACTTTTGGACCTAGTCAGACTTATATACGGGCCTCGCTGGGATCCATAGTGCTATGGAGGAGGAGGAGGAGAAGTATAATAACTGACACTAGGTAGGCATAAGGCCTATCTGCTATTGTATCTAAAGCCTTGTATCATAGTTACTGAAGCAATACCAGGATCATCCTTAACTCAACTTTATTTACTTTGACCCTTGGATTACAAATCATAAGGAATTATAGCTAGCGAAGACAAGAAGACTAAAGACTGAGTACTTTAAGTGAGATCTCACACATACAAGTAGGGGGAGCTCCCTGGTAATTATATTGTTTGTAATTGTTATATCAAAATTCATTGTTCTGTCATTCTATGTTGGGATGACAGAACAATTATTGTAACCACCTGTTTGCCAATACCTATAGTAAAGTATACATTTTTTTTTTACCTCAGTACTGTCCCTGTCAGACAGGTGACCTGTCCCTACTCTAGCCACTCACAAAATGCGCCCCAAACCTGGGAGACAGGGTCCTAAATAGACTCTGCCTGGCCACCAAAGCCACATGGGGTGCCAGTATCCAATCAGATAGTTGACTCCCTGTGACGAGGAAAACCATAGAGGAATTAGGTTTGGCAATGAGGGAGGGACACTCCAGCTTGCACAGGAGCAGGGCTTTTTTCCAGCGGGAACGCGGGGGAACGCAGTTCCGGCACCTCCAGCACTGAATATATGTACTGGCAAGAGGGTGCTGGAGGGTCTATTAATGCTGGCTTCTAGGGTATCTATTGTCGCTAGTGGGGATCTGTTTTTGTTGGGGGTCTATTGTTGCTGGGTAAGTCTACTGTTGCTGGTAGGGGGGGTCTTGTCTTCAATTGTTGCTGGGTGTGATCTACCGCTGAGGGAGAGGTCTACCGTTTCTGGCTGCTGGAGGGTCTATTGTTGCTGGGGTGGTACTTTGTTGTAGGGGGTCCATTGTTGCTGGGGGAAAGTCTTTTGTTGTGTGGGGGATCTATTGTTGCTGGGAGGGGGGGTCCTTTGTTTCTGGGATGGAATCTATTGTAGCTGGGGTGGAGTCTTTTATTGCTGGGGTGGGGTCTAGTGTTGCTCTTTGCAAAAGGGGGTCTGTTTTACTATGTTTCTTGTTTTCATTAACAAATTTCATAGAAATTACTGAGTAGCACAAAATACTTGGTTCTGTATTCTCTGAAAGGTATTGTACTGGGAGGTGGGTGGAACCAAGGGTTGGTGTTCAGAGACGGGTAGGGGGGCAGAGGCGAAGGGTGACTCGGAAGGGGGGAGTTCCTGCACCTATTCCCTGAGAAAAAAAGCCCTGCACGGGAGTAACAAATGTAAAGCAGGTAAGTGTTCTCCCTGCACAATTTAGCAACACAATCCCAATTGTGACATGGGCCTGAGTCCATTATTATTGTTTTCATTGAGTCCATTAACATGACCACAACAGAGATGCATTTTGAACGCGACGTCTCATAAACATCATTACTTCATATTGTTTTGGCAAAACATTTCATCAGCCATAAAAGGAAACCTCTTGGCGAGCAATCATCTCCCAAGCATGCAGAGCCCATCATCCACAAAGTGAGCGCAGGACACGCGCCTTTCTTCATGAATATGAATCCATACCTGATAATTGGGGAAGCTGCTTGTTTTTGACACCCTGGGAACCAGAGATGAAATCTTGTAGATGTCATTGATCAGTCCTTCTATGATATCGTATAGGCCGTCACTAGCACCAAGGTCCAGGGAAGGTCTGAACACCATGTCTGGGATCACAAGGTCCAGCTGAACTTCAAACAATGGGGTGAGGCTGGCTTTAGCATCTGAAAAGAGATAGAAGAGGCAGACGGTCACTACAAGGAGAACAACAGTTACATAGTCATGTTGAAAAAAGACACAAGTCCATCTAGTTCAATCAAAAAAAAAAAAAAAAAAATACAATCCCATATACACAAACCTTCACCCACAGTTGATCCAGAGGAAGGGGGGAAAGCCCAGCAAAGCATCATCCAATTTGCTACAGCAAGGCAAAGAATTGTTTCCTGATCCCCTGAGAGGCAATCGGATTTTCCCCGGATCAACTTTACTTGCAAATGTCAGTACCCAGTTATATTCTGTACATGTAGGAAATAATCCAGACCTTTCTTATAGCAATCTACTGAGCCGACCAGATCCACCTCTGCAGGGAGTCTATTCCACATTTTTACAGCTCTTACTGTGAAGAAACCTTTCCGTATTTGTGTGCCCCCTTTTCCTCTGTGATAACCTTAAAGTGAATAACTTAACACTAAGTTCACTATATGGACCCCTTATGTATTTATACATGGAGATCATATCCCCCCCTTATGTATTTATACATGGAGATCATATCCCCCCCTTATGTATTTAGACATGGAGATCATATCCCCCCTTATGTATTTATACATGGAGATCATATCCCCCCTTATGTATTTATACATGGAGATCATATCCCCCCCCCCCTTATGTATTTATACATGGAGATCATATCCCCCCCTTATGTATTTATACATGGAGATCATATCCCCCCTTATGTATTTATACATGGAGATCATATCCCCCCCCTTATGTATTTATACATGGAGATCATATCCCCCCCTTATGTATTTATACATGGAGATCATACCCCCCCCTTATGTATTTATACATGGAGATCATATCCCCCCTTATGTATTTATACATGGAGATCATATCCCCCCCTTATGTATTTATACATGGAGATCATATCCCCCCCTTATGTATTTATACATGGAGATCATATCCCCCCCTTATGTATTTATACATGGAGATCATATCCCCCCCCTTATGTATTTATACATGGAGATCATATCCCCCCTTATGTATTTATACATGGAGATCATATACCCCCCTTATGTATTTATACATGGAGATCATATCCCCCCTTATGTATTTATACATGGAGATCATATCCCCCCCTTATGTATTATACATGGAGATCATATGCCCCTCTAATCTCCTCTTCTCAGTAGAGAATAAATTCAGTTCCTCTAATCTCTCCTCATAGCTGAGCTCCTCCAGGCCTCTTATCAGTTTGGTTGCCCTTCTCTGCACTTTCTCCAGTTCCCCGATATCCTATTTGAGAACTGAAGCCCAAAACTGAACTGCATATTCCAGATGAGGTCTTAGTTGTCAAAATAGCAATTGGGTTCTAGATGTGGGTTCTAGATATTAGGTTAAAATAATGAGAGCAAACATCATCCTTGTAGAACGTGACTTCATCAGGAAAAGTTAGCGGATGTGAAATTTCTATTATGGAGGTGGAGGGGTGTTAAGCTGAGTCCTTCACCGGGGTAAACACAAATATGGACTCAAAAAGACCCCAGATCTCTCCTTTTCCCTTAAAAGCAAATAAATAAATAAAAATGAAACTGGAATGGACGTTGGAGGTCGCTCCGGTCCTCCCAGGGCATAGAGCTGAGTGGGGGTTATCGTGCCCTCACTCGACCTCCTGCCTAGCCATCAGCTGCTCTGGATCCGTTCTGGGCTTACCGATGGCTCTGGTAAGCTCGGAAATGCCCAGGAAGCGACACCTCTCCCGCCGCCTCTAAAAGTGATCCAATGGCCAATCCGCTGCTGGGACCACTTCAAACCAGCGCCGAATTGCCCACAGTATATAATGACACCGGGGGTTCTGGCTAGCTGCTGCCAGAACAACGGTGTTTATTGTCAAAGTCGTGATGTAAATGCACTGTGTGGGGTCAGCAACTGCAAATCTACCCCCCATGGGAGAACAGAAGACCATCTTGTTAAACTAACAGACCAGATTATTTTATGTCAATATGGAATTTTAATCTTTTTGGGTTTGTTATAGCTTTTTGGCTGCTATAAAGTCCCATGGGAGATGCTTTATTTTGTATATATTTTTGCTGTCCAATCGCAGGCTGAGGGTGGGTCCAGGAGGACATGGGCTCAGAGGAAGTGGGTTGAACATTGGCTAACAGACTGAAGACATCTAGAGACAAAAATGAAGTACTGCAGGGGGGGGGGATCTCTGAACTGAAGGTGAACATTGCAGTAAAAGCTTTTTTTTTTTATCATTTAATAAGCTATTAATTTTTATTTTATTATTTGTGGCTGAAGCTCTTCTTTAACTCTGCCTACCTGTATTATCCAGGATGAATTTTAGGGAGCATTCAATGGCATTGAAGAATCCGTCGAGCACCATTTCATCAATGTAATCCTCGTACGCTTTCCAGACATCGGAATCCGGGTCTGCCGAGAAGAGTTCCATGTTCTCCTAAAAAAAAACAAGAGCGCGGCTGATTACAAGTCTATAGAAGAAGGGACGCGCGGTTCTACCTCTGCATCCCCCGCGGACACAGACGCAGCTTCTATTTTCAGCGAAAATGTAAAAAATGAAAAATGAATGGCTGGGGGGGAGCCGAGCGCCGCGAATCCTCTGCTAGAAAGAAAAAAATAAATCAGCCTTTCATTATTTTTTACAGCCCTCAACAAAAATTACACAGGTAAGGTTGACCAGGTTCATTTAATTGAATTTCATACTTGGCATCGTTCCCCCGTCCCCAGATCTGGGAGAGATGTTCTGTATTCCTGCAGGGAGCCCAAATCTTTAATATGCTCAGATTTCGGCTAATGGTTTCCAAGGCATTTTTAGAAAATGTGGGGGGGGAGGGGGGTCAGACAGCGGTAAGTTTAAATGGCCCCACGTGAGCTTTTCCTTATCGTATTCTGAGACATCTTTTCTGCAATCAGCAAAGTCATTTTATTAAAGCAAATTCATTATTAACACACACAGTTCCCTGGAACTAAAGGGCAAGGCCCAACCCCTGAAAAACAACCCCACACCATAATCCCCCTCCAAAAAAAGATTTGGACCAGTGCACAAAGCAAGGACCTCGCAAATGCTCTTCTGGAAGAACGGTCAAACATTCCCATAGACACCCTCCTAAACCTTGTGGACGGCCTTGCCAGAAGAGTTGAAGCTGTTATAGCTGCAAAGGGTGGGCCAACTCTGTGATAGACTCACCCGGGACAGAGGCTTTTGGAGGGCACTGAATGCTGGCCTCTTGTCTACCGATTATGGGCCCTGGCCTTTGAGGGAACTACAAGCATTTAGGAAGATGTTCTGTTATGTAATGCAAAAGGACATTATTAAGGAGGCCATGATGGTCTCTGCCAGCTTGGGACTCATAACTGATGTTGATGTCATCAGCAAGCCACCTGTCTGGGACCCCCTGCCATAATGTGTTTATTGTAAGTAGGTCTAGTGTGCTGCCTAAGGGTCTTTCTACCATTGTTGTTTGTGCTAATTAACTCACCTATTGTCTGAAGGTGTTTTGTGTTTATACTTATGGATAATGTGTATTGTAACTTGTGAGCTAGGAGACGGCAAGTCTGAAATGTGTATTGTAACTAGTGAGCTAGGAGACGGCAAGTCTGAAATGTGTATTGTAACGTGTGAGCTAGGAAACGGCAAGTCTGAAATGTGTATTGTAACTTGTGAGCTAGAAGACGGCAAGTCTGAAATGTGTATTGTAACTTGTGAGCTAGGAGATGGCAAGTCTGAAATGTGTATTGTAACTTGTGAGCTAGAAGACGGCAAGTCTGAAATGTGTATTGCAACTTGTGAGCTAGGAGATGGCAAGTCTGAAATATGTATTGTAACTTGTGAGCTAGGAGTCGGCAAGTCTGAAATGTGTATTGTAACTAGTGAGCTAGGAGATGGCAAGTCTGAAATGTGTATTGTAACTAGTGAGCTAGGAGACGGCAAGTCTGACCTGGAAGGTCAGAACCCTGAGTCATCCGGGGGGTTAATTAATGTCATGTTTATAGTATATGTCTGTTGTTGTTATTATTTTCCTGTGTGCAGTTTGTATTGTAAGGGTAATCTGATCAGAAGGGGGGACTGTCCTTCTCAAGTGTATAAAAGCCTGTATTCTTGTTCAAATAAACAGTTCTTTTTCTGGTTTTGCCTAGTTCTTGGGATAACTATAGCCATATTCATGGGTCTAGTGTTCCATAGCTTAGGAAGCCATATACTGACGGAAGCACTCAAGCGGAGTGTGGGACGTCCTGTTACAAACTCCATATTGAACCTTAAGGACTAAGACTGGGATGCCATTAAAGTTTGTGTAAAGGCCGGTGTACCAATACTTTTGGTAATACAGTGTATATCACTTTGAAGGGGTAGTGGTGGAGAGGAGATGGACATGAATTTTTACAGGTTATCGAAATGCGATAGTCAAGTCAAAAACTGGGACCACCAAGGAGAGGCCACTCACCCAAGTTGAGAAATTCAACTGCATTACGTCAAAGAGAGTGCCAAATCGACCTTCCTTAGGAGCCCAAACTCTATATTGTTCAACTAGTTACAACAAGCAGGGCAAAGAGACAGCCAACGCGTTTCAGGGGCCACACAATACCCATTCCTCAGGGCTGGGTGAAATGGCAAAACGGTAAATGGACTCAGGTGTATCTGCTCAAATAAAATAGAATTCATCAATCCTGCATCTGCAGTTTGTACCTTGAGAAGTTGGTGGATCTTGTTCCCGGATTCCCTGATCAGGTTGTATCGTTTCTCCAGGCGTTCATGGCGGTCGTCCAGATTAAGCAGAGAGTCTTTCTTCCCATCTCTCCGCTCGAAGATTGGCAGCACCCAAGTCTTCATAACGGCCTGGATTTCATCAACGTTGTCCCTGGCTTTCTGGACCCGGCGCTCCAGGTCATGGACGCTGTCTCTGATTTGCTGGATGTAATCCCAGACACCTTGAAAGGACAAACATAGACGACTATGGGACTTGTGTTTAGGGGCATGAAAAAAAAAAAAAAAAGGAAGGGGTCCGACCCTAACGCCTGATCTATCTCCAAAGCAGTAGTATATGCTTCACTGGGGGACAGACTTAGGGGGTGAGTTACTAAAACTGGAGAGTAAAAAATCTGGTGCAGCTTTGCACAGCAGCCAATCAGCTTCTAAGCTTGTTTAATTAAAGCGGTTCTGCACCCATTTCATTTAGTAAATCTCTTTGCCTTCCAAATCAGGCAAAGAGTACTAAATGAAATGTTTTTTTTTTTTTTTTTTTTTACTTACCTTGTAATTGATGACTTCCGGTCTTCTCTCTCT
The DNA here is from genome assembly GCA_028564925.1 of Lithobates sylvaticus. Taxonomy (NCBI): domain Eukaryota; kingdom Metazoa; phylum Chordata; class Amphibia; order Anura; family Ranidae; genus Lithobates; species Lithobates sylvaticus. The sequence goes on along the minus strand of CM053037.1, from coordinate 200,115,380 downwards.
TCGGCGGCGGGCGGGGTCTCTGCGTCGATCGTCGTCACGCCGCACTGTCTCCTGGGATCTGGTGTCATTGATCCCAGGAGTCAGTGCGGGCATCTTCCGAAATCTCGCGAGATTTCGGCCACATCTTCCGAAATCTCGCGAGATTTCGGCCACATCTGCCAAAATCTCGTGAGATGTCGGCAGATGTGCCGTTACTGCGCACGGCGAGTAACGGCGGTGCATGCTGGGCCATCTAAAGTGCCTGTGGGGTTTCACATGCCCACAGGCAAGATGGACCCCAGCAGACAAGAAGAAGACAAGAAGAAGATGAAGATGAAAACCGGCGGCGATCGAGATGGAAGATGGAACAGGTAAGTCCCCCAATTGAGCTATATGCCCTTGGCATATAGCCCAAAAAAAAAAAAAAAAGAGTGCAGAACCGCTTTAAAGTGGTTGTAAAGGCTCATGCATTCTAGCCACTCACCACCCGGGCCAATTCTCACACTTCTCTCCTACATGTAAATAAATCATCTTTTTTTTTGCTAGAAAATTACTCAGAACCCCCCAAACATTATATGTTTATTTTGTGGAAAAAAACAGTTTCATGCATTAAAAAAATAAATAAAAACACAGTAAAGTTAGCCCAATTTTTTTTGCATAAATGTGAAAGATAATATTATGCCGAGTAAATAGATACCCAACATGTCACTCTTCAAAATTGCCCACGTTTGTGGAATGGCGCCAAACTTCAGTACTTAAAAATTCCCATAGGCGACGCTTTAACATTTTTACAGGTTACATATTTAGAGTTATAGAGGAGGTCTTGGGCTAGAATTATTGCTCTCGCTCTAATGTTCGCGGCGATATCTCACATGTGTGGTTTGAACGCCCTTTTCATATGCGAGCGCGATCTACATATATGTTCACTTGCTAGTACGATCTATTAGGGACGTGACACGTAATGGAGGAGTAGACCCACTATATGCAATGTACATCCTAATTAGGGAACACGTCATCCATTAAACCTCCATAAACTTTCCATACAGCTAAAATGCAAAGACCGGAGAGACCAGAGAGACCAGGGAGACTAGAGAGACCTGGGAGAACTGGGAGACCAGAGAGATCAGGGAGATCAGGGAGACCAGAGAGACCAGAGAGACCTGGGAGACCTGGGAGACCAGAGAGACCAGAGAGACCAGAGAGACCAGAGAGATCAGGGAGACCAGAGAGATCAGGGAGACCAGAGAGATCAGGGAGACCAGGGAGACCAGAGAGACCAGAGAGATCAGGGAGACCAGAGAGACCTGGGAGACCAGAGAGACCTGGGAGACCAGAGAGATCAGGGAGACCAGAGAGACCTGGGAGACCTGGGAGACTAGAGAGACCAGGGAGACTAGAGAGATCAGGGAGACCAGAGAGACCTGGGAGACCAGAGAGATCAGGGAGACCAGAGAGACCTGGGAGACCTGGGAGACTAGAGAGACCAGGGAGACTAGGGAGACTAGAGAGACCTGGGAGAACTGGGAGACCAGAGAGACCAGAGAGATCAGAGAGACCAGAGAGATCAGGGAGACCAGAGAGACCAGAGAGACCAGAGAGACCTGGGAGACCAGAGAGACCAGAGAGACCAGAGAGATCAGGGAGACCAGAGAGACCTGGGAGACCAGAGAGATCAGGGAGACCAGAGAGACCTGGGAGACCTGGGAGACTAGAGAGACCAGGGAGAACTGGGAGACCAGAGAGACCAGAGAGATCAGAGAGACCAGAGAGATCAGGGAGACCAGAGAGATCAGGGAGACCAGAGAGACCTGGGAGACAAGAGAGACCAGAGAGACCAGGGAGACCAGAGAGACCAGAGAGACCTGGGAGACCTGGGAGACCAGAAGATAGTTCTATTCTTTTCTATTCTATTCAAATTGATTCTATTTAAATTTCGGAAAATGGTTATATTCTTTCTATTCTATTGGTTCTTTGATTCTATTATTTTCTATTGTATTATATTCTTTTTTTTTACTATTCTATTATTTTCTATTCTATTCAAATTCTAATTGATTCTATTTGAGTTTTGGGAAATGGTTATATTCTTTCTATTCTATTGGTTCTTTAATTCTATTATAGTCTATTCTATTCTTTTTATTTTACTATTCTATTTTCTATTCTTTTCTTATGTATCCGAATTCAAATTTATTCTATTTGAAATTAGAATTTCAGAAGATGGTTATATTTTATGTTATTCTATTTGTTTCTATTATATTCTAGTCTATTCCGTTTTAAATTTTCTGTTTTATTTTGTTCTGTTTTACTCTATTATATATTCTTTTATTAAATATTCATTTATTTTCTGTTATATGCTTTTCTATTTTCTTATTATCTTATCTTTTTTTTTCTATTCTATTCTTTATTTTCTATTCTATTTTATTCTCTTTGGAAAACTTTTCGAATTTAAAAAAAATATTCGAAAAGTATTCGAAAATGATTTGAATTGTGTCCGTTTTTTCGGATTCATTTGAATTCGGTACTATTGTAATGTGTAAATTCGGATACATCCAAATTTCTGAAAAAAAACTAAAATTCGTCAGAATTTCAATTCGGAACGATACGAACCACACGTGTCTAATTTTAGTCCTGTTTCAGAAGATGTTTATAATCTTTCTATTTAATTATATTCTTTTCTTTATTCTATTCCACTCTATTCTATTTTTTAATTTTCTGTTATATTCTTTTCTATTCTATAATATTTTTTTTTCTATTCTATTTTATTCTCTTTGGAAATTCGAAGGTTTTGGAGGGGTTTCCTGAAGGAATGTTACGATAGCAAAACCTTGCTTATGGTTTATAGGTCTACAGATTTAATAGCGTATCCCAATAATTCAGGAGAGGAGAAAATGAAATGTGGGGAGGCCTTTCCTCTCCTAGAATTGCTCCAATCAGGACTGAGTTGTGACATCTTCTGACCAATGTGGAAAGCATGGGTGTCCGCAGAACTTTTTTCAGGGGGGGGGGGGCATCATTTTAAGGTCACCCATGCTCTGACCTTTTCGACAATGTCATTATCACATTATCACGGTCATAGACTGCAGACGTAGTACAGGTGATGGTCAGAGACTGCAGACATGGCCCAAGAGACTGTCAGAGACTGCAGACATGGCTCAAGAGACTGTAAGAGACTGCGGACATGGCTCAAGAGACTGCGGACATGGCTCAAGAGACTGTAAGAGACTGCGGACATGGCACAAAAGATGACCAGAGACTGCATACATGGCACAAGAGACTGTCAGAAACTGCATACATGTGGGGGGTGACAGAGAGAATGGGGGTGAGAGAGAGGGGGGTGACAGAGAGAATGGGGGTGAGAGAGAGGGGGGTGACAGAAAGAGACAGAGGGGGTGACAGAGAGAAAGGGGGTGAGAGAGAGGGGGGTGACAGAAAGAGACAGAGGGGGTGACAGAGAGAAAGGGGGTGAGACAGAGGGGGTGACAGAGAGAGACAGAGGAGGGGTGACAATGGGTGACAGAGAGAGGGGGGGTGAAAAAGACAGAGGGGTGAGAGAGAGAGAGGGGGTAACAGAAGGGTGATGGGGTCATCACTCCTGATCCGATCCCTGATTCCAGGGGGAGGCACTTGCCCCCCCCTTGCCCCTACCTGCGGACACCCATGGTGGAAAGTCTTGAAGGATCGAAGACTGACCACCATTTCTGGGGGTTCATGTGAGGGGCATCAGACATTGGATGTCTTCAATGCTTTACAGAATATAATAAAAAAACCAGAAATGTTCCAATAAGACGAGAGGAATACCGATGGCTTTCCAGTTCAAGGTCTCTTCTGCAGGCTTTAGGCGGACATCGATGTCCTTCAGCTGGCCCTCCACCAGGGGGAACTCCACCTCCAGGATGGTGCTGAGCACCTTGTTGTACCAGTTGGTGGTCAGCTCTAGGTTGGCGGTGTACTGTCTGTAGGACTCCTTGGTTGAGAAGATGTCCTCGGCTTCTTTAGGGATGGTCTCCATGCGAAGTGTTTGGAGGTATTTCACTTCACGCAGCACCGAAACCAGCTGTAAATGGCACCGATAGGGCAATGTTTAGTCAGCTGACAATACCAGGTAAATCTAAATTTTAGTGTCTCCAAACTCCAGTCCTCAAGGCGCCCCCAACAGGTCGTGTTTCCAGGATTACGAAGGCAGTGAAACTGATCCAACCACCTGTGCCAAATAATGGAGAGCCTGAAAACGTGACCTGTTGGGGCGCCTTGAGGACTGGAGTTGTAAAACACTGATCTAAACCCCAAAACAGAAATGTAGTATATTGCAGCTCACCAGTCCACAGATGTGGTGACTGCATTAGATTTCTTTTTTTCAATCCCCCCCCCCCCCCCCTTTATTTATACCTGGCGATCCTGCAAATAACACACTTCCTGTCCTAGTGCGACAACGCTCACTTATTAAAAATGGGGGGTATGTGGCGCTAACCCCTCAATAAATAATTAAACTAGAAAATATCCAATAATAAGAGATTGCCTAATGATGGGTAACCTTATGGTATTGTACATATAACTTAACATAAGATGTAATATTCATAAAAACATATAATAAAATAACAATAATAATGAGTGAAATATTGTGACCAATAAATAAGTGATAAAAACGTGCTGGGATAAAATAAATGATAGTACAAAGCAGTCCAATAAAAAATATCCAATGAAAATATCCAATAAAAATAATAGGTATAGACCAATAACGTGAATCAATATGTGACGTATAAAATCAAATAAGAAGAAAATGTCTTCTGTGAACTTATTGTACCGTGTCTATGGCGGGAGCTAGAGATGCAACGATACCAAGAATTTTCACTCGCCCAAACGCTCCCGATACTGAAAATCGATACTTTGCGGCGCAATTTGCGGCAATACAAAATGAATGGGCGCAAATCGCACTGCAAAGAATCGCATACCATTTGAACGGGAATGTGGTGCGATTCCTGTCTGAATCACATGCGATTTCCACCACCGTGTGTGTATAGAAAGGGAAAAGCGCCATCTAGTGAGCAGTTTACAATTTTTTAGAACTCGCAGTACATATCTGGCCACAAGCAAAATAATCTACATTGGTGTCCCGGTCCGCCGATGATAGAAAATCAGGGCCGCTGGAGGTGCTCACATGGCTGGAGAAGAGGTCCGCCCCCAAGCTGACATCACTTCCGCCCTGTACCCACGGGGTCCCGGAACTCCTCCCCCAAACCTGTGAGCACCTCCAGCCCTGTACCCACGGGGTCCCGGGAACTCCTCCCCCAAACCTGTGAGCACCTCCAGCCCTGTACCCACAGGGTCCCGGAACTCCTCCCCCAGCCCTGGGAGCACCTCCAGCCCTGTACCCACGGGGTCCTGGAACTTCTCCTCCAGCCCTGTGAGCACCTCCAGCCCTGTACCCACGGGGTCCGGGAACTCCTCCCCCAAACCTGTGAGCACCTCCAGCCCTGTACCCACGGGGTCCTGGAACTCCTCCTCCACCCCTGTGAGCACCTCCAGCCCTGTACCCACGGGGTCCTGGAACTCCTCCCCCAGCCCTGGGAGCACCTCCAGCCCTGTACCCACGGGATCCCGGAACTCCTCCCCCAAACCTGTGAGAACCTCCGGCCCTGTACCCACGGGGTCCCGGGAACTCCTCCCCCAAACCTGTGAGCACCTCCAGCACCTCCAGCCCTGTACCCACGGGGTCCCGGGGTCCCGGGAACTCCTCCCCCAGCCCTGGGAGCACCTCCAGCCCTGTACCCACGGGGTCCCGGAACTCCTCCCCCAAACCTGTGAGCACCTCCAGCCCTGTACCCACGGGGTCCCGGGAACTCCTCCCCCAGCCCTGGGAGCACCTCCAGCCCTGTACCCACGGGGTCTCGGAACTCCTCCCCCAAACCTGTGAGCACCTCCAGCCCTGTACCCACGGGGTCCCGGGAAGTCCTCCCCCAGCCCTGGGAGCACCTCCAGCCCTGTACCCACGGGGTCTCGGAACTCCTCCCCCAAACCTGTGAGCACCTCCAGCCCTGTACCCACGGGGTCCCGGAACTCCTCCCCCAGCCCTGTGAGCGCCCTGATTTGCTATCATCAGCAGACCGGGACACCTATGTAGATTATTCTGTGTGTGGCCAGATATGTACTGCGAGTTCTAAAAAAAAAAAATTAAAACTGCCCATTAGATGGCGCTTTTCCCTTTCTATTAGACATGTGCAGAACGAAAAAATTGTTTTAGTTTGGTTGAGAACACCCAACCACACCAATAAATAGTTGCCAACATCCCTTGTACAGTTAATTAAGAAAGGAGCTACCCCCCCCCCCCCCAAAAGAACTGGGACTTTAACAGCAATGAAAGTACAAAAATATAAATATAATTTATTCAACAAAATATACATATATACAGGTATGAAATATCAAACCACTGAAAATTGATAACAATGAAGATGGAATTCCCATAGAGGTCCAGACAGCCCGACGCGTTTCAGGACACAAAACGTCCCTTCGTCACACAAGTCCCACACTTAGTAGAGTCCACGATGGGGATATCGCCAGGAAAACGCAACGGCTGAAGGCATACAAAAAAAAAATGTGTCGCTTTTTAGACTTTTCCGTTTAGAGAATGAACCTTTATGTGTATTATTGTAGTAATCAGGCATAATATGATAAGCCAGAGAATCCCTCCGTGCGGGTCGTCCGGCGGAAGATGCACGTAACCGCCATCCATTACAGCGACACATTTTTTTGTATGCCTTTCGGCTGTTTGCGTTTTCCTGGCGATATCCCCATTGTGGACTCAGTGTGGGACTTGTGACCCACCCGGTACAACAATGTCCTTGTGACATCAGTGGTGTATGTCTGCGATGCTACTGCCGCCTCCAATCCAGCAGTGTACTAACATGATGATCGCCCTGGTGCGATTACTTGCTGACTACTGCCCCTGACGAAGGGGCGTTTTGTGTTCCGAAACGCGTCGGTCTGTCTGGACCTCTATGGGAATTCCATCATCATGGTTATCAATTTTTAATGGTTTGATATTTCATACCTGTATATATGTATATTTTGTTGAATAAATTATATTTTTGTACTTTCGTTAAAGTCCCAGTTCTTTTGGGAGGGGGGGGGTAGCTCCTTTCTTAATTCCCTTCCTTTTTGGCGTCTCGCGTTTCTGTGGCTGGAATTTAATCGGAACGTATTCTGCAGTATCACTTTTTTCCTGCATTTTAAGCCTTTAGCCGAGTTCTCCCCATTAAATATGAAATTAATAGAGTCAGGTAATTATGATGCATAAATTGTACGTCGGGCCTGCCCAGCGCAAATCGCATCTCCCAGGAAGCATAAACAACGTTATGGACACAGTAGACCGTTTTATTGTCCTATTTTCCTTTTATGCCAGAAAATTATCCGACATTAAAGTGTAAATTGTCAATCTCACCAATGTGCCGCCCGAATGGATCTAATTAATGAAGCGTTCGCAGACTATAAACTCATACATGGAGGAAGATTTTCTGAAACTTTTGAGGAAATCAGCGGAGTGAGGGTTCAACCTTTCCTCAGAATATAATAAAAAGTCAAGATCTCAAAATGTGAAACTCAAACAAACAAAGCAAAATCCATAAAGACATGGATGAGCAAGTTCGGGGGGGAGGAACTTGACTGGCCTGCACAGAGTTCTGACCCCAACCCCATAGAACACACTATAGAGCAGTGATGGCAAACCTATGGCACGCATGCCACAGCTGGCACGCAGAGCCATCTCTGTGGGCACGCGAGCGGGTCCAGGACAGAGCTAGAGGTCTCTGTATCCTCTCAGCCCCCCTCCCTCTCTTTCAGCCCCCCCTCTTTTTCCGTTCCCCCCCTCTTTGTGTCCCCCTCTCTCTCGCACCCCTCTCTCTCTGTCCCTCTTCTCTCTCTCTGTCCCTCTTCTCTTTTTCTGTCCCCCCTCTCTCTCTCTCCCTGTCCCCCCTCCCTCTCTCTGTTCCTCCTCTCTCTGTTCCTCCTCACCTCTCTCTCTCAGCATTTCTCTCAGCCCCTCTCCCTCTCTCTGTTGCCCCTCTCTCTGTTGCCCCTCTCTCTCAGCATCTCTATCACACCCCTCTCTCTCTGTCCCCTCTCTCTCTCTCTCTCACTGTCCCCTCTCCCTCAGCCCCTCTCCCTCTCCCCTCTGTCCCCCTCCCTCTCAGCATCTCTCTAACACCCCTCACTCTCTCTCTCTCTGCACACAACCCCCCCACCCCCTCCCTCTCTCACACAAAACCCCCTCTCTCTCTCTCTCTCACTCTCTCTCTCTCTCTCACACAAACCACCCCCCCCACTCTCTCTCTCTCTCACTAACCCTCTCTCTCTCTCTCTCTCTCACACAACCCCAACCCCCCCTCTCTCTCTCACACAACCCCCCCTCTCTCTCTCCTCTCTCTCACACCCACACCCCCTCTCTCTCTCTCTCTCACACTCTCTCTCTCTCTACCTCTCTCTCACAACCCCCCTCTCTCTCCACTCTCACACAACCCCCTCTCTCTCTCACAACAACCTCTCTCTCTCTCTCTCTCTCTCTCTGAACACACTCTCTCTCTCCCTCTCACAACCCCCCTCTCTCTCACCACAACCCCTCTCTCTCCCTCACACAACCCCCTCTCTCTCTCTCTCTCTCTCACACAACCCCCCTCTCTCTCACACAACCCCCCTCTCTCTCACACAACCCCCTCTCTCTCTCACTCTCTCTCACACAACCCTCTCTCTCTCCTCTCCCTCTCTCTCACAACACACAACCCCCCCTCTCTCTCTCTCTCTCACAACTCCCTCTCTCTCTCTCTCTCTCACAACCTCCCCTCTCTCTCACACAACACAACTCTCTCTCACTCTCTCTCTCTCTCTCTCACAACTCTCTCTCTCCCTCTCACACAACCCCCCCCCTCTCTCTCACAACCCCCCCCCCTCTCTCTCTCACACAACCCCCTCTCTCTCTCTCTCTCTCTCTCAACCTCTCTCTCCCTCTCACACCCCCCCCCAACCCCCTCTCTCTCTCTCTCTCTCTCACACAACCCCCCCCCTCTCTCTCTCTCTCCTCTCTCTCCCTCTCTCTCACAACCCCCCTCTCTCTCTCTCTCTCTCACAACCCCCCTCTCTCTCACACAACCCCCTCTCTCTCTCTCTCACACAAACAACCCCCCCCCTCTCTCTCTCTCACAACCTCTCTCTCCCTCTCTCTCACACAACCCCCCCTCTCTCTCTCTCCCACCCAACACACCCACCCCCACCACCCACCCTCTCTCACTCACAACCCCCCTCTCTCTCACACAACCCCCCTCTCTCTCTCTCTCCCTCTCTCTCACAACCCCCCTCTCTCTCTCTCTCACAACCCCCTCTCTCTCTCTCTCTCTCTCTCTCACAAGCCCCTCTCTCTCTCACACAACCCCCCTCTCTCTCTCTCCCTCTCTCTCACAACCCCCCTCTCTCTCTCTCTCACAACCCCTCTCTCTCTCCCTCTCTCTCACAACCCCTCTCTCTCTCTCTCTCTCTCTCTCTCACAACCCCCCTCTCTCTCTCTCTCTCTCTCTCTCTCTCTCTCACAACCTCTCTCTCTCTCTCTCTCTCACAACCCCTCTCTTTCACTCAGCCCCCCTCTCTCGCGAATTGCTGTGTTGGCACTTTGCAACACAAAACCAATGTATTTATTTCAGTTTGGGCACTCGGGCTCAAAAAGGTTCTCCATCACTGCTATAGAGGGATATGCTTTGTTCATATTTCATGTCTGAGGTTTACAACCACTATTATAGACTTTTTTTTTTTATCCAGAGGCCTCCCAGGAAATCCTCAGCACAGGATTAATCAGAGGAAATGTACTATGTTGGCCCCTCACACCTGAGAACCGCATTAATGTGCGCCGAGTGACATTACAACAAATTAGAGAAGAGTCTATATTCACATGTATGGCTAGACTGCGAAACTCGGACCAGTGGAAAAATCGATAGCAGAACCAGCAAAACCATCACCGGTCTAATAATCCCAGAAAACCCACCAGAAACGCCCACAAATCACCATGTAAGGGGTGTGCGGAAAAAACAACTTATCATAATGGAACTCTCTGCTGCTCCTTGCTTCTGATTGGCTGATTGGCTGATCTGCGGCGCGACATTTTGTGCGATTGGACATTTTAGGCCAATGGAAGCTGAAAGTGAACCCGTCACAAACCGTACAAGTCTGCGAGAATAAATTCCCGACGTGTCACGATATACAGCAACTTCATAATTCTTCAGAAGAGCTCCGCCTTTTATCATTAAAAAGAGACTTTATCTAGGCTGAGGTGACGATGTCAGTCTGCTGCAAGCAGGAGGAAGCATTTCCTCAGTCTCCCCTCCCCCAGTGTGAGTTTTTTTTTGCAAATAAACAAAATGAAGTGAAAATAACGCTTGCAATGTACACTTTGCAAGTAACGCGGTTAACGAGCGTTTCGCAATACAAGCACTGTATTTCCAATCCACCACATGTGTGATATGGGTCCCCACTCACCAGATGTAGGTGCCACCAATCCACCACATGTGTGTTATGGGTCCCCACTCACCAGATGTAGCTGCCACCAATCCACCACATGTGTGATATGGGTCCCCACTCACCAGATGTAGGTGCCACCAATCCACCACATGTGTGTTATGGGTCCCCACTCACCAGATGTAGGTGCCACCAATCCACCACATGTGTGTTATGGGTCCCCACTCACAAGATGTAGGTGCCACCAGTTCACCACATGTGTGTTATTGGTCCCCACTCACCAGATGTAGGTGTCACCAATCCACCACATGTGTGTTATGGGTCCCCACTCACCAGATGTGGCACCTACATCTGGTGAGTAGGGACCCACATCACACATGCTGTGAACTGGTGGTACCTACATCTGGTGAGTGGGGACCCATATCACACATGCAGTGAACTGGTGGCACCTACATCTGGTGAGTGGGGACCAATAACACACATGTGGTGAACTGGTGACACCTACATCTGGTGAGTGGGGACCCACATCACACATGTGGTGGATTGGTGGCAGCTACATCTGGTGAGTGGGGACCCATAACACACATGCGGTGGATTGGTGGCAGCTACATCTGGTGAGTGGGGACCCATATCACACATGCGGTGAACTGGTGGCACCTACATCTGGTGAGTGGGGACCCACATCATTCATGGGGTGAACTGGTGGCACCTACATCTGGTGAGTGGGGACCCACATCACACATGCGGTGAACTGGTGGCACCTACATCTGGTGAGTGGGGACCCACATCATACATGGGGTGAACTGGTGGCACCTACATCTGGTGAGTGGGGACCCACATCATACATGGGGTGAACTGGTGGCACCTACATCTGGTGAGTGGGGACCCATATCACACATGCAGTGAACTGGTGGCACCTACATCTGGTGAGTGGGGACCCATATCACACATGCTGTGAACTGGTGGCACCTACATCTGGTGAGTGGGGACCCATATCACACATGGGGTGAACTGGTGGCACCTACATCTGGTGAGTGGGGACCCACATCACACATGGGGTGAACTGGTGGCGCCTACATCTGGTGAGTGGGGACCCACATCACACATGGGGTGAACTGGTGGCGCCTACATCTGGTGAGTGGGGACCCACATGACACATGGGGTGAACTGGTGGCGCCTACATCTGGTGAGTGGGGACCCACATCACACATGGGGTGAACTGGTGGCACCTACATCTGGTGAGTGGGGACCCACATCACACATGCGGTGAACTGGTGGCGCCTACATCTGGTGAGTGGGGACCCACATGACACATGGGGTGAACTGGTGGCGCCTACATCTGGTGAGTGGGGACCCACATCACACATGCGGTGAACTGGTGGCACCTACATCTGGTGAGTGGGGACCCATATCACACATGCGGTGAACTGGTGGCGCCTACATCTGGTGAGTGGGGACCCACATCACACATGCGGTGAACTGGTGGCACCTACATCTGGTGAGTGGGGACCCATATCACATGCGGTGAACTGGTGGCACCTACATCTGGTGAGTGGGGACCCATATCACACATGCGGTGAACTGGTGGCACTGGAGTGGAATATATTGTGTGAAGATAAGCATAAGGCACTTTAATATATGTGGAAGATTGCATAACTGCACGTCACATATTCATTTGGGATTGAGCACTTTATAATACACGGTTTTTCATTTGAATGCACTTTGGATTATTTGGTTCACAATTTATTTGCATTGAATATTTGCACGATTTGATACAAATTGGTTTATTTTGCAAGTTGCACCCTGTGAGTTTTTTTATCTGTCGTTGCTTTTTGACTTTCATAGGATTTTGGATATCTGCACGGTTTTCATTAAATACATTGCAAGAGCTATTCGCACACGAGGATTCCCCCGCGAGCCTTTATTTGTCAGATATATACCATTTAACGTTTTGGAATAGCAGTGCGATTGGCGCAAGTCTATTTACTTATAAACAAACCGAAGTATCTTTACAGATTTTTTCTTTTCCCATGAATTATGGTAAATCAAAGGAAACTGTCTACTAGACATAAAAAATGTGTTCGTTTTAGTTCCATTCATTTTTTTATTTTTTGTTTTTCAGGTCATTTGTTATGATCGAAATTCGTTATTTCGAATAAATTCGAAAATCCACAATAACAACTAATAGTAACTAATTATTCCATTATAGGTATTGGAATTTCCTTTCAAATTTGGCTGAAGTAACAAATTATCTGAATTGATGAATGCCGCATTTAAACTAATGGAACGTAACGAATAATAATAATAAATAATAATAATAATAATATAAAAAGTTTTTTATATTATTTTTAATATTATTTATTATTATTAATTGGTTACGTTCCATTTGTTTAGATGCAGCATTCGTTATTTTGTAACTTCGGATAAATTCGTATTGGTTACGTTCTCTAACAGCCAAATTTGAAAGGAAATTCCAATACCTATAATTTAATAGTTATTATTAGTTAGTTATTATTTCAGATTTTTGAATTTTCGGCGTTTCTAATTTTCGTTATTATTTTCAGATTTTCAAATTTTCGGAATTCGGAAAAATTTGTTAAAGCGGGTTTTCGTTAATTTGAATATTTCCAAATTAAATTTGTTGAAAAAGAATTCGGAACTAAACCAACTGCACATGTCTCCTGTCTACACATTTGGCGGTGCCGTTCTCATCACCGTACCTGGGGATCGAAGTTGACGCTGATTAGTTTGAGGTGCCCGTCCCGCGTGACGAGGGGTCGCATGAGATTGTACTGCGACTTCTCTGAAACGGTCTGACACCATTCTGCGTACAGCTTCTCCGTATACCTGGGAGAGGAATGAAGATATCAGCACAAAATTCACTCCTTTTATACTGAATACACCCAACCCCCGATATCTGGTTCTATTGCCACAATTGCAGAGCTAAAGGATTATTTCCTCCTGTAACAATGTAACAATGAACACAACATTTTTATAAATTTCTTCACACAAATAGAACTTTCTTTTGTGGTATTTAATCATCACTGGGGGTTTTATTTTTTGCTAAACAAACGAAAAAATACCAAAAGAGTTATAAAATTTAGCAAACAGGTAATTTTCCTCCTTCACTAACTGATGAGGAGGCATTAATGAGGCTGCACTGATGGGCGGCACTGATAAGTGACACTGATTGGCAGCACTGGTGGGCACCGCCGGGACCGCACTGATAATCAGGGCTGATGTCCCTTTAACACAAGTTGGTTATCAACTCTCTTCCTTTTTCCAAAGAAAAGCCAATAACCGTCATTAAACACAGCTGACGATCACGTGGTAAAGGGCCGCTGTGATTGGCCTTTTACCCCAAAAGGCAGAAACTACTGCAGGAAATCTCAGCATTGTGGGAGGGGCAGAGACACAAACTACTGCAGGTAATCTCCCCACTGTGGGAGGGGCAGAGACACAAAATACTGCAGGTAATCTCAGCATTGTGGGAGGGGCAGAGACACAAACTACTGGGGGAAATCTCCCCATTGTGGGAGGGCAGAGACACAAACTACTGTGGGAGGGGCAGAGACACAAACTACTGCAGGAAATCTCCCCATTGTGGGAGGGGCAGAGACACAAACTACTGCAGGAAATCTCCCCATTGTGGGAGGGGCAGAGACACAAACTACTGCAGGTAATCTCCCCATTGTGGGAGGGGCAGAGACACAAACTACTGCAGGAAATCTCCCCATTGTGGGAGGGGCAGAGACACAAACTACTGCAGGAAATCTCCCCATTGTGGGAGGGGCAGAGACACAAACTACTGCAGGAAATCTCCCCATTGTGGGAGGGGCAGAGACACAAACTACTGCAGGAAAATCTCCCCATTGTGGGAGGGGCAGAGACACAAACTACTGCAGGAAATCCCCCCATTGTGGGAGGAGCAGTGACACAAACTACTGCAGGAAATATTCCCATTGTGGGAGGAGCAGTGACACAAACTACTGCAGGAAATATTCCCACTGTGGGAGGGGCAGAGACACAAAATACTGCAGGAAATGTCCCCACTGTGGGAGGGGCAGAGACACAAACTACTGCAGAAAATCTCCCCACTGTGGGAGGGGCAGAGACACAAACTACTGCAGGAAATCTCCCCACTGTGGGAGGGGCAGAGATACAGAAACTGCATTGAATGTTCACAGTGTTCACAATTCTAGCTAGCAGCTGACACAGTGATGATTTTGGTCAGAATAGACTCAAATACATTATACCCGGTTCTGGAAACATTGGTGATTGCACAGATGATCTATACACTAAGAACATACACACTAATTAACACCGAAATCCCCCCTCTGCAGAATATCCAGAGAATTAATTAGCCCCCCCCCCCCCCCGTCAATGTTCAGACACGGCAGACTCCAGGTTATTAGTCCCGGCAGCCGTCATCCCGGGGAATAATCTGAAGTTTACAGATTGGCCCCGCAGATGGCGGATATCGGAATTCTGCGTCTGATCATTGATCTGGAGAGGTAATTAAACATTTTCCATCCCCCGGCTCACTGCCCAATTAACAAGATGCTCTCATTTCAAGGCTTTGACTTCACAGAAGTCTCTGGAGGACACCGAGGGCCTTTGTAGGCTTCCAATTAAAGCTGATAAACCACTCGTTGTGCTCCCGGTGAGTGTGCTCTGCACACCAACACGTTCAACGGAGCTCTGCACACCAACACGTTCAACGGAGCTCTGCACACCGACACGTTCAACGGAGCTCTGCACACCGACACGTTCAACGGAGCTCTGCACACCGACACGTTCAACGGAGCTCTGCACACCGACACGTTCAACGGAGCTCTGCACACCGACACGTTCAACGGAGCTCTGCACACCGACACGTTCAACGGAGCTCTGCACACCAACACGTTCAACGGAGCTCTGCACACCGACACGTTCAACGGAGCTCTGCACACCAACACGTTCAACGGAGCTCTGCACACCGACACGTTCAACGGAGCTCTGCACACCAACACGTTCAACGGAGCTCTGCACACCGACACGTTCAACGGAGCTCTGCACACCAACACGTTCAACGGAGCTCTGCACACCAACACGCTCCCCAGAGCTCTGCACACCAACACGCTCCCCGGAGCTCTGCACACCAACACGTTCAACGGAGCTCTGCACACCAACACATTCAACGGAGCTCTGCACACCAACACATTCAACGGAGCTCTGCACACCAACACGCTCCCTGGAGCTCTGCACACCGACACGTTCCCCAGAGCTCTGCACATCGACACGTTCACCGGAGCTCTGCACACCGGCGCGTTCCCCGGAGCTCTGCACACCGGCGCGTTCCCCGGAGCTCTGCACACCGACACATTCACGGAGCTCTGCACACCGACACGTTCCCCGGAGCTGTGCACACGACGCGTTCCCCGGAGCTGTGCACACCGACACGTTCCCCG
Source organism: Lithobates sylvaticus (assembly GCA_028564925.1). Lineage (NCBI taxonomy): Eukaryota > Metazoa > Chordata > Amphibia > Anura > Ranidae > Lithobates > Lithobates sylvaticus. Next base: position 200,099,466 of record CM053037.1, on the reverse strand, counting down.
GAGCTCTGCACACCGACACGTTCACCGGAGCTCTGCACACCGACACGTTCACCGGAGCTCTGCACACCGACACGTTCACCGGAGCTCTGCACACCGACACGTTCACCGGAGCTCTGCACACCGACACGTTCACCGGAGCTCTGCACACCGACACGTTCACCGGAGCTCTGCACACCGACACGTTCACCGGAGCTCTGCACACCGACACGTTCAACGGAGCTCTGCACACCAACACTTTCAACGGAGCTCTGCACACCAACACGCTCCCCGGAGCTCTGCACACCAACACGTTCAACGGAGCTCTGCACACCAACACGCTCCCCGGAGCTCTGCACACCAACACGCTCCCCGGAGCTCTGCACACCAACACGCTCCCCGGAGCTCTGCACACCAACACGTTCAACGGAGCTCTGCACACCGACACGTTCAACGGATCTCTGCACACCGACACGTTCACCGGAGCTCTGCACACCGACACGTTCACCGGAGCTCTGCACACCGACACGTTCACCGGAGCTCTGCAGGAACAGATGCCGAGTCATCAAGAAACAGGAGCCCAGGCAATGCAGATCTCATCATGTGTGTGATAAGGACGGTGTATACCGACGTTAATGATCTATGAAGTCCTCCATAAATTCCCCGGTGCTTCTCCAACCCCAGGAATTCATAGGTGCTACATACAGCCACCAATACATGTTAAAGGACGTATGCTGCTGTACGCCGATCGCTACCTCATTGGGGTTTACCGGCGCGCATTAGTGGACAGCGTATTTCCCCATATGCGTCACTTTCTCTCAAACTCAGCTGATCATACTATACACCTCCGCGATTTTGATGTGACTTGAAACAAGGCCTAATGTTGAGGTCTATGGACCTCAAGTTGCATCAAATTCAGACCAAGAGTAATGCAGGGACTACTTTGAAGTCGCACAGATATAAATGGTACTCATTGGAAATCATGGGGGTAATCATGTGACTTTGCCGTCCCATGTCACAGGACAAGTCGCACAAGTGTGAAAGGGGCCTTAAAGAAACATCTGCCAAAATACCGACAATATAAATTAGGATCTTACTTGTCGAGCAGAGCCATCATCTCCTCATACTTCATCTTCATTCTTTTACCTTCACCTGACTCCATGCACCTGCGAAAAGAAAAAGTTCCTATTTATATAAAGTCAGGAGGCGACACGCATGCAACCCGAATCGCTGTCACTGGACTAGGCAGACTTTATAATTATTAACATTTCATGCAGTTCCCTTTTCTTGTCACAAGATGGCGTGTCTTTGGGACTTCTCATTCTTTCCTGCATGGAACCCTGAACTATGGAAGATGTAGCTTGGGTTGGCACCGGCGCCAATACCATCGCAGGCAAAAAGAAAGGTTCCAGTGTGCCCGGATAGAGACGGCAGGATCCATTGTGCCCCAAGAGAGACGGCAGGATCCATTGTGCCCCGAGAGAGACTACAGGATCCAGTGTGCCCCAAGAGAGACGACGGGATCCAGTGTGCCCCGAGAGAGACGACGGGATCCAGTGTGCCCCGAGAGACACGACGGGATCCATTGTGCCCCGAGAGAGACTACAGGATCCAGTGTGCCCCCAGAGAGACGACAGGACCCAGTGTGCCCCGAGAGACACGACAGGATCCAGTGTGCCCCGAGAGACACGTCAGGATCCAGTGTGCCCCGAGAGACACGACGGGATCCAGTGTGCCCCGAGAGAGATGTCGGGATCCAGTGTGCCCCGAGAGAGACGACAGGATCCAGTGTGCCCAGAGAGAGACGACAGGATCCAGTGTGCCCAGAGAGAGACGACAGGATCCAGTGTGCCCCCAGAGAGACGACAGGACCCAGTGTGCCCCGAGAGAGACGACAGGATCCAGTGTGCCCCGAGAGAGACGACAGGATCCAGTGTGCCCCGAGAGAGATGTCGGGATCCAGTGTGCCCCGAGAGACACGACGGGATCCAGTGTGCCCCGAGAGAGACGACGGGATCCAGTGTGCCCCGAGAGACACGACGGGATCCAGTGTGCCCCGAGAGACACGACAGGATCCAGTGTGCCCCGAGAGACACGACAGGATCCAGTGTGCCCCGAGAGACACGACAGGATCCAGTGTGCCCCGAGAGAGACGACAGGATCCAGTGTGCCCCGAGAGACACGACAGGATCCAGTGTGCCCCGAGAGAGACGACAGGATCCAGTGTGCCCCGAGAGACACGACAGGATCCAGTGTGCCCCGAGAGACACGACAGGATCCAGTGTGCCCCGAGAGACACGACAGGATCCAGTGTGCCCCGAGAGACACGACAGGATCCAGTGTGCCCCGAGAGACACGACAGGATCCAGTGTGCCCCAAAAGAAACGACAGGATCCAGTGTGCCCCGAGAGAGACGACCGGATCCAGTGTGCCCCGAGAGAGACGACGGGATCCAGTGTGCCCCGAGAGAGACGACGGGATCCAGTGTGCCCCGAGAGAGACGACGGGATCCAGTGTGCCCCGAAAGAGACGACGGGATCCAGTGTGCCCCGAGAGAAACGACGGGATCCAGTGTGCCCCGAGAGAGACGACGGGATCCAGTGTGCCCCGAGAGACACGACGGGATCCAGTGTGCCCCGAGAGACACGACGGGATCCAGTGTGCCCCGAGAGACACGACGGGATCCAGTGTGCCCCGAGAGACACGACAGGATCCAGTGTGCCCCGAGAGAGACGACGGGATCCAGTGTGCCCCGAGAGACACAACAGGATCCAGTGTGCCCCGAGAGAGACGACCACGGGATCCAGTGTGCCCCGAGAGAGACGAACGACGGGATCCAGTGTGCCCCGAGAGAGACGACAGGATCCAGTGTGCCCCGAGAGACACGACAGGATCCAGTGTGCCCCGAGAGAGACGACAGGATCCAGTGTGCCCCGAGAGACACGACGGGATCCAGTGTGCCCCGAGAGAGACGACGGGATCCAGTGTGCCCCGAGAGACACGACAGGATCCAGTGTGCCCCGAGAGAGACGACGGGATCCAGTGTGCCCCGAGAGACACGACGGGATCCAGTGTGCCCCGAGAGACACGACGGGATCCAGTGTGCCCCGAGAGACACGACGGGATCCAGTGTGCCCCGAGAGACACGACGGGATCCAGTGTGCCCCGAGAGACACGACGGGATCCAGTGTGCCCCGAGAGAGACGACGGGATCCAGTGTGCCCCGAGAGAGACGACAGGATCCAGTGTGCCCCGAGAGAGACGACAGGATCCAGTGTGCCCCGAGAGACACGACAGGATCCAGTGTGCCCCGAGAGACACGATCCAGTCCCGAGAGAGACGACGGGATCCAGTGTGCCCCGAGAGACACGACGGGATCCAGTGTGCCCCGAGAGAGACGACGGGATCCAGTGTGCCCCGAGAGACACGACAGGATCCAGTGTGCCCCGAGAGACACGACGGGATCCAGTGTGCCCCGAGAGACACGACGGGATCCAGTGTGCCCCGAGAGACACGACGGGATCCAGTGTGCCCCGAGAGACACGACGGGATCCAGTGTCCCCCGAGAGAGACGACAGGATCCAGTGTGCCCCGAGAGACACGACAGGATCCAGTGTGCCCCGAGAGACACGACGGGATCCAGTGTGCCCCGAGAGAGACGACGGGATCCAGTGTGCCCCGAGAGAGACGACGGGATCCAGTGTGCCCCGAGAGAGACGACGGGATCCAGTGTGCCCCGAGAGAGACGCCAGGATCCAGTGTGCCCCGAGAGACACGACAGGATCCAGTGTGCCCCGAGAGACATGACGGGATCCAGTGTGCCCCGAGAGAGACGACAGGATCCAGTGTGCCCCGAGAGACACGCCAGGATCCAGTGTGCCCCGAGAGAGACGACAGGATCCAGTGTGCCCCGAGAGAGACGACAGGATCCAGTGTGCCCCGAGAGACACGACAGGATCCAGTGTGCCCCGAGAGACACGACAGGATCCAGTGTGCCCCGAGAGACATGACAGGATCCAGTGTCCCCCGAGAGAGACGACAGGATCCAGTGTGCCCCGAGAGACACGACAGGATCCAGTGTGCCCCGAGAGAGACGACAGGATCCAGTGTGCCCCGAGAGAGACGACAGGATCCAGTGTGCCCCGAGAGAGACGACAGGATCCAGTGTGCCCCGAGAGAGACGACAGGATCCAGTGTGCCCCGAGAGAGACGACAGGATCCAGTGTGCCCCGAGAGACACGACAGGATCCAGTGTGCCCCGAGAGAGACGACAGGATCCAGTGTGCCCCGAGAGAGACGACAGGATCCAGTGTGCCCCGAGAGAGACGACAGGATCCAGTGTGCCCCGAGAGACACGACGGGATCCAGTGTGCCCCGAGAGAGACGACAGGATCCAGTGTGGCCCGAGAGACAAGACGGGATCCAGTGTGCCCCGAGAGACACGACGGGATCCAGTGTGCCCCGAGAGACACGACGGGATCCAGTGTGCCCCGAGAGACACGACGGGATCCAGTGTGCCCCGAGAGACACGACGGGATCCAGTGTGCCCCGAGAGACACGACGGGATCCAGTGTGCCCCGAGAGAGAAGACAGGATCCAGTGTGCCCCGAGAGACACGACCGGATCCAGTGTGCCCCGAGAGAGAGGACGGGATCCAGTGTGCCCCGAGAGAGAGAGACAGTGTGCCCCGAGAGAGACGACAGGATCCAGTGTGCCCCGAGAGAGACGACGGGATCCAGTGTGCCCCGAGAGAGACGACAGGATCCAGTGTGCCCCGAGAGAGACGCCAGGATCCAGTGTGCCCCGAGAGACACGACAGGATCCAGTGTGCCCCGAGAGAGAAGACAGGATCCAGTGTTCCCCCGAGAGACACGACAGGATCCAGTGTGCCCCGAGAGAGACGCCGGGATCCAGTGTGCCCCGAGAGAGACGACAGGATCCAGTGTGCCCTGAGAGAGACAGCGGGATCCAGTGTGCCGGGAGGCAGACCGTTAACACTGAGAGCAGAAATACTTTACATCTTTAGAGGTTGTAAACCTCCCTTTGCAAGTTGTACCGATAGGCAAGCCTAGAATAAGGCCTATAATAAGTCTACCTATGAGAAGAGGGAAAGCTGACATATTGTTACACCCACCAGAGTTTCGCATTTTACACTTATTTATAACATTAAAGTGAGTTTATATAGTGAAATACAGGACTTAGAACTCCGTCTGAATGTTTAGATGTTGAGTTTTAAAAGCAGCGAACTTCTGTCAGATTAGCAAACCTATTAGTTTAGCAGGCTTGCCGCTGCTTTTAAAATGAAACATCTAAACATTCAGACGGAGTTCTAAGTACTGAATTTCACTATATAACCTCAGTTTACTGTTATAAATTAGTGTAAAATGCAAAACTCCGGCGGGTGTAACAATATGTCTGCTTTCCCCTTCTCACTGTATCCTTACTGTGGACGAGTGCTGGGTGTAGCAAGATGGCGGCAACGGAACAACCGAACACTTCCGTTACATATTATGACGGGTCGCCAAATCTGATGAGGCACACCTCCAGCTCTCCAGCTCCCATTGGCCCTCTTATCCCCCATCCCTTCCTGGCAAATTCTCACAAGAGTGAGAGAGAGAGCTGTGCACAATGTCATAAGCCTAGGCTAACGACCAGACAGGAAACAAGAAGTGGGCTGTGTAGTATATTATATCTAATATATATATATGTATACATATATATATATTATATATATACATATTTATTATATGTAGTGTTTTTATTTAGGCATTCTAAAGACAAGTTTATTCTAGGCATGCCACTTTGGTAGCTGTTATTATCTTAATCTAATCAGTATTCACACATGTCAAAGGGGGAATATGCAAGAATGTAAATTGGGGCAGCTTTATAATTACAACTATTCACAGTGTGGGGTTGTCTCCGGTCACATTGTCAACTTAAGATATAAGTTGACAATGTTATCTGTTACCCTTTGATGTGTAAAATCTTATGCAAGTTGTGTGTGTGAGGGATAGCCTTTTAACCTAGTATTTACTGATGGTAATTAGAATTGAGGGGGGTATTCATGGTAAACATTTGGTTGACCCCCCCCCCAGTGTCAGATCAGTATATGAGAAGACAGGCAGGTTGTCAGCTAGTCTAGAAGATATGTCTATGAGAGAAGGGTCTGAAATCTCTCTCTAGGAGAAGATATTCCTTGTCATGTACTCTGTTGGATTTTGCCATCTGTAATAATGTTCTGTTTTGGAAGTCAATAAAATCTCTCTCTGGGAGAATCGGGTTTTGCTTCGGAGACAATACTTTTAATAACTATATTCCATCTACGAGGAACGACGATTATATTAGATCACTACAGGCTGTAAAAGGGATTTACTGTCAGAAAAAAAAAATTTCACTATCCAAAGTTAAAACAACAACAAGAGCAGAAGATTTAATAGATGGAGAGATGAAAACATGACTAAGGCCACTTTCACACTGAGGCGCTTCTAAACTGCCAGTAAAAACACTGAGCGCTTTTGAAGAGCTTTTTAGGCGCTTTTGAAGAGCTTTCCATTCATTTCAATGGGGAGGGGAGTTTTTCACAGCCCTGCCAGCCCACTGCCCCACTATGAAAGTGTTCATTGATTTTAATGGAAATAAGTTTTCGTGAGCTTTTTAGGCGCTGTTTTTAGCGTGAAAGCGCCTGAAAAGCGCCTCAGTGTGAAAGTGGTCTAAAGGTCCGCTTTAAGGTTAAGAAAAAAAGAGGGGGGGATGCACTAAAATGCAAGGGGTATGAATACTTTTTCAAGGCACTGTATGTCAAGGGTTAAAAAGGTTGAGACATTTTTGATACCTATGGTAGGTCTCTCTTTCGTATTTTTTTTCTTATTATCCTCTTATTTTTCTCTGTAAAACTTAAAAATTCTTCTTTAATAAAGATGTAAAAAAAAAAAAAAAAAAGCCTGCGATCAGCTGGAACATTGCGATTGTATTCCCGCAGGATGAAATAAAACCCAACGACGTGGTGCACTACAAATCAGCCACCCCATGTCTTCTCTACATTTACCAGGCTGCCTGTCCATTAATGGGGTTAAATGAGGACGACTCACGGGTGTGTGATGTGGTGGAAGTTGCTGTAAGGGATTTGAAGTTTCTCCCTCAATTCATTGGCCCAGTTCAGGTTACCAGCCACCAGAGGCATATTCTTGTGTATCTGCGGATAGCCTGTGAGAAAGGAGAACGTTATTCTTGCGTTTGAGGTCTGGAACGCGTTATAGCCTTTAAAATAAAGCGATAGGGCACAGAGATGCGTCATTGTGGTCACCAAACTCAGTACCTTGCTCCGTGTCTTCCATCATGTGTTGGTCAAAGATGGCCTTCGCATCGTCCAGCTCTTGGTCAAACATAGAGACAAGCAGAGGGTACTTATCGAACGCATCCTGCGCGATCAGCGGGCGGTCCAGGAGACTGCCGAACATGTCCAGGAGCTGGGAGCATAACACACAGACTATGAGACCCACGTATCCAATATTACATACTTTCTACCAACCTCCCACCATACTACGTGAGAGCAAATTCCATTATAAGTAGACTTATGCCCCCGTACACACGGTCGGAAATTCCGACCACAAAATCCTTCGGATTTTTTCCTGACGGATTTTGTCCGACACTGGTGTTGCATACACACAGTCGAACAAAGTTGTCGGAAAATCCGATCATTCTGAACGTGGCGACGTTCGTTGCGTACGACGGAACTACGTAGAAGCTAGTAGCCGATAGCTTTGGTCTCGTAGTTTGATCTGAGCATGCGTGGCACTTTGTCCGTCCGAATTCTCTACACACGATCGGAAAAAGTCCGATCGGACTTTGTTGTCGGAAAATTTGAGAGCAGGATCTCAAATTTTTTCCGTCGGAAATTCCGAAAAAGTCCGATGGAGCCCACACATGGCCGGATTTTCCGACAACATGGTCCGATCGGACATTTTCCGTCGGAATTTCCGACCGTGTGTACGGGGAATTAGAACTCTGAGTTTTGGCGAATATGGACCTCTAATGCCGCGTACACACGATTGGAATTCTCGTCGGAAAAAACTCTGACGGTTTTTCCAACGGAATTCCGCTCAAGCTGTGTTGCCTACACACCATCACACCAAATTCCGACGGTCAATAACACAGCGGCATAAAACACGTTCGACAGCACTATAAAAGGGAAGTTTAATGCTTCCGAGCATGCGTCGGAATTTTGCGTGTCGGAATTTCTATCGGAAAAATCCGATAGAAAGGTTTTCCATCGGAAAAATTGAGAACAGGTTCTCAATTCAAAGTCCGTCGGAAATACCGACAGTAAAAAGACCGATGGGCGTACACAGGGTCGGAAAATCCGATGAAAAGCTCCCATCGGACTGTTTCCATCGGAAATTCCGACCGCGTGTACGTCGCATAAGTTTAGGAAAATATAAAATAACATTTGTATCATTCATAATGACCTTTTTTGTCCTTGTAGGACATACAGACTTTTGATCGAAACATAATATCCAATTAAAATAAGAAAGCATCATTGTATGACGGCACCACCAGGTCAATGGCAGAAGGTTTGTGTTATACTAGAATGTAAAAAAGTATTTTATTCTGGAAATATTGGAGCTTCCCTTTGATGACCTTCATGTAGAGCTTCTGGCAACAATGACTCTGTCCTTGGCCAGAAAAACAATATCCCATTATTGGCTCCACAACCCCCAACTACACACATATGGATAAATCGGGTGAATTCCATCATATACTAAGTGGCCATACACAAGTAGAATTTTGTTCAAGGTCTGATCTTAGGTCTGGAATGCCTTTTAAGGGGAACTCCACGGCAAAAAAATGATGTGCCCCCCCCATAAAATCCATATCAGACCCTCATCTGAGCATACAGCCCAGCAGGCCAGGGAAGCCCTCCCAAAGCACCTTGTCCCCATGTTAATGAGGACAAGGGCCTCTTCCCCACAACCCTGGCCATTGGATGTGGGGGGTGCAGGGGGATGCTTAATGAAATATGGTAACGCTCCCTTTAACAAGGGGGTCCCCAGATCCTGCCCCCTTCCCCATGTAAATTAATAGGGGTATATAGTACCCCTACTCATTCACAAAAAAAAAAAAAATGTCAAATTGCAAAGACAGTTTTTGACCTTTATTAAAAGGAAAAAAAAATCAACATGTAAATAAAGTGTCAATTCAACGAACACCGGCCCCTGACCAGCACAAAAAAAAAAAAAAAAAATACTACAGCCCGCCCGCCAAACACAACCGGTCCCGTTGAGAGACACTCGCCTACAGCCGCTTCTCCCCTGCCAATAAACAAAAATGGGGTCACCCCGGTGACATCACCAGGTGACCGCGCCCCCATGAAGTCACTAGGAGACCTCTGTGCATTACGTCACAGGGGGGCGAAACGAGCCGGACGTGTCTAAATCATACTATGGAATGCTCGAACAAACGAGTTTTCTGAATTTCCGTACGAATGTTTGAACGGAATTCTCCTGTTATATGGCAAACTTTAGAAAGCTTAACCTAGTTGGCTCTCAAATTTGTTGTGGCCTAAAGAACAGAACGTACCACCCACCCCTCCCCCCCCCCCGTTCTATTTATGAACAGACAGATTAGGTTCTCAGGGTAGATCATTGAACTGTACCTCCCGATACCCACCATTCCTTATTACCACTATGCTAGGAGTGCACAGAGAACACTCATCGTCTACTCATAAAAACAATCTTTTATTATACGGATCTCTCATTTCCAAGTATATTATTTTTCCCCATAGAAGTACAACCCCCAATTCCAAAAAAAGTTTTTGGAAAGTGCTCCGCCTTGTTAGTACCACTTACTTTGCCAACTTTTTGGTGCCAATTTTTTTGAGACATGTTGCTGCCATCAATTTTAATATTACCTTCTTTTTTCTTAAAATGGTAAATTTTCACAGTTTAGACAATTGATATGTTTTCTATTTTGTCAATAAAATTTGGGTTTATGAGATTTGTAAACTGTTTCATTCTGTTTTTATATAGATTTTACACATTGTCCCAACTATTTTGGAATTGTGGGTTTTATATTGTATACTGAACATGCTGTACTTCATGGTTAGGCCGGAAGCTTCTACAAGCTACACCTGTAACAAGTAGATTGAAGGCCGCCTTTCATTTATTTCATCGATTGTTCCTTTGTTCTGTTTTGTACTTGCTGTTCTTTCTTTTAACTATTGCACAAAACTTTGAAAAACTTTGTTCTTTAATAAAATTATTTAGATTTTAGAGTAAAGAAGGGTCAAAAATCCTTGTCAGGTTTATTTTTTGGTGGTCTGTACCCAATGGGACACCCAATGGGACAGTCCGTTTCTGTCCCTGAAGCTCAACAGGAAATTAATACAAAATGTCAAAAATGATGGGAAATCACCTCTTATGCCCCATACACACGGTCGGAAAATCCGACCACAAAATCCATCGGATTTTTTCCGACGGATTTAGTCCGACACTGGTGTTGCGTACACACGGTCGGACAAAGTTGTCGGAAAATCTGATCATTCTGAACGTGGTGACGTTTGTTGCGTACGACGGGACTACGTAGAGGCTAGTAGCCAAAAGCTTTGGTCTTGTAATGTGATCTGAGCATGCGAGCCAAAAGCTTTGGTCTTGTAACAATCTCCAACAGGACAAATAGAGTGAGAAACCATCTCCAGTAAGGACACCGACAACAAAAATCTGACAGAGAATGTAACCCTTCCACACTCCATCCAAAAATATTGCAATCAAATTCCTTCTGGAAACCCCTCCCCCACAACTGTCTCGATTTGAGGTTTTAAGGTCTGGAACATCCATCTATAAAGATTAATGTCCTATTAATCTACCAGAAGGCTTCCTATCACCCTTAGATTTGGGTCAGACTCAGGGGCGGACTCACCATTCGGGCACTCGGGCACTGCCCGAGGGCCCCATGCCACTAAGGGGCCCCATCAGGGTTGCCAGCCTCAATAAAACCAGGGACAGTATGTAAAAATCTGTGTTGTTTTAAAAATCCCAAGATTATAGCTGCCCCACTTCTCCAGTACTTTTTCAGTTTGTGTATGTCTATTCTGTGTGTGTATGTGTGTGTATAATGTATGTGTGTGTATATACTGTGTGTGTGTGTGTGTGTGTGTGTGTGTGTGTGTATGTGTGTGTGTGTATATTGTGTGTGTGTGTATATTGTGTGTGTGTGTGTGTGTGTATATTCTGTGTGTGTGTGTGTGTGTGTGTGTGTGTGTGTGTGTGTGTGTGTGTGTATACTGTGTATGTGTGTGTGTATATTGTGTGTGTGTGTGTATATTGTGTGTATGTGTGTGTATATTGTGTGTGTGTGTATACTGTGTGTGTGTATATTGTGTGTGTGTGTGTGTGTATACTGTGTGTATATTCTGTGTGTGTATATTGTGTGTGTGTGTGTGTGTGTGTGTGTGTATATTGTGTGTATGTGTGTGTATGTGTGTGTATACTGTGTGTGTGTGTGTATATTGTGTATATGTGTGTGTATACTGTGTGTGTGTGTGTGTATAATGTGTGTGTGTGTGTGTTTTTGTGTGTGTGTGTGTATACTGTGTGTGTGTGTGTGTGTGTGTGTGTGTGTGTGTATACTGTGTGTGTGTATATTGTGTGTGTATACTGTGTGTGTGTGTATATTGTGTGTGTATGTGTGTGTGTATACTGTGTGTGTGTATATTGTGTGTATATTGTGTGTATACTGTGTGTGTGTATATTGTGTGTATGTGTGTGTATAATGTATGTCTGTGTGTGTATACTGTGTGGTCCCATAATCTATTGCCTGGGGGGCCCATAATCTCCTAATGTCCAGGGACCCCATGAGTTGTCAGTCCGCCTCTGGTCAGACTTCACCCTGTAAGCAGGGCCGGTATTAGACTATTTTGGGCCCAAGGCAAGACCAGCTACACTGACCCCCCCCAAACATTTTTATAGTAAAACAACATGGTTGTTAAGGAGTGGGCAGCCGCCGCGTCCTTAACAACCAATGAGTCATCAGCTGTTTGCATTGCCGGCATTAAAAACATCATGGCATGGGGTCAACCCCCAAATCCATACCAGGTCCTTCAGGTCTGGAATATATTTTGAGGGTCACCCCCACCACAAAATATAAAAAAAAAAAACATATGTAGCTCAGAGAAAACACTGCTCTGATCAGTGCAGCTACTAGGAGGATAGTAAACGGCACACCCAGTCCAGTTGCTCTGGCTTCAGGACGTTTTTTCAATAGACCAAACAACTGTGCTGTGAACAAGTCTCCCGCCGAAATGCGTTAGCCCTCACCGTTTTGTACATGGTCATATTGGAATAATCATTATCAAGACTTCTCCAGTAGTGCCAGCTCCATATATATATATATATATATATATATATATATATAATATATATATAACATAATATTATCAAGACTTCTCCAGTAGTGCCAGCTCCATACCAGACCTTATCTGAGCATGCAGCCCGGCCGGCCAGAAAAGGGGCGGGGGGTAATGAGCAAAAGGACCTGGTATGAATTGGGGGGTACCCAACGCCATTTTTTCCATGCCAGCAATTCTTTTCTTTACATTCAGCTGTCAGTGGGGAACCCCGCTGACAGGTGATGAGTCATTGATGACAACATGGTTGTTAAGGAGTGGGCAGCTGCCTCGTCCTTTACAACCGGTGAGTAATCATCTGCAGTATTAAATTATAATGGAAAAAAACTATGTGGCCCCCCCCCCCCCCTAATCCATACCATGCCCTTTCGGGCTGGTATGGATTTTGAAGGAAACCCCCACACTCAGTTTTCATTTTAAAAATGGCGTAGGGGTTCCCCCCCAAAATCCATACCAGCCCCTTACCTAAGCATACAGCCCGGCAGGCCAGGAAAGGGGGGGGGGGGGGTGAGCATAAGGGCCTGGTATGGATTGGGGGGGGGCATGCAAATTTTAATTTTACATTCAGCTTTACATTTTCTTTACATTCAGCTGTCAGTGGGGAACTCCACTGACAGCTGATGACTCATCGGTTGTTAAGGACGCAGCGGCTGCCCACTCCTTAACAACCGTGACAGTTACTGGTTGTTAAAGATGCCGGCAGGCGCGGACGTTGAATTAACGCAAGGTTTCACTACTAAAGTACCGCCTCATAACGCTTTGTGAATGGCGCCCTGTGTGGGGAAGCCAGCAGAGAGTAGGGAATCCAGCGGCCACGGCTGCGCCCTTGGCGGCTGCCCAGTTTGCCTAGCAGTAGCGCCGGCCCTGCCAGTAAGTGATTATTTAAAGAAAAACTCTGGGCAAAGATAAAATAATTAGAACCCCCCCCCCCCCCCAATTAACATAATCTTGTACAATGAAGGGCAACTGGCTCTGCATTGTAGATCATGACGTTAGTGAGAGGGGCAATAAAAAGACTGGTCAGCGGCCATTAACCCCTTCATTACCCGCCCATAGTCATATGACGCCCACAAGGTGGATCTCCCATCCTGGGTGGGCGTCATATGACGTCCTACCATTCCCGGCCGCCGGTGGCATCGCTCGGGACCGGCAGGACCCGTCGGTCGCGATGTCCGCTGGGCACCCGTGATTGCCCGTGAAAACAACGGGACCGTGCGGGACCGTGGAGCTGTGTGTGTAATGATGGGGTGTAAACACACAGCTCCACGTCCTGTCAGCGGAGAGGAGACCGATCATGTGATCCCAGCACGGAGGAACACCGATCGGTCTCCTCCCCTTGTGAGTCCCCTCCCCCCACAGTTAGAATCACTACCTTAGGGAACATATTAACCCCTGCAGTGCCCTCTAGTGTTAACCCCTTCCCTGCCAGTCACATTTACACAGTAATCACTGCAATTTTATAGCAACGATCGCTGTGTAAATGTGAATGGTCCCAAAAATGTGTCAAAAGTGTCCAAAGTGTCCGCCGCAATGTCGCAGTCACGAAAAAAATCGCAGATCGCCGCCATTACTAGTAAAAAAAAAAATGCTATAAATCTATCCCCAATTTTGTAGACGCTATAACTTTTGCGCAAACCGATCAATATACACTTATTGCGCTTTTTTTTACCAAAAATATGTAGAAGAATACGTATCAGCCTAAACTGAGGAAAAAATTTAATTTTTTTTTTTAAAATGGGATATTTATTATAGCAAAAAGTAAAAAATATTGTGTTTTTTTTTTTCCAAATTTTTCGCTCTTCTTTTGTTTATAGCGCAAAAAATAAAAACCGCAGAGGTGATCAAATACCACCAAAAGAAAGCTCTATTTGTGGGAAAAAAAGGACGTCAATTTTGTTTGGGTGTAACGTCGCACGACCGGGCAATTGTTAGTTAAAGCGACGCAGTGCCGAATCGCAAAAAGTGCTCTGGTAAGGAACGGGATAAAATCGCCCGATGCTGAAGCGGTTAAAATGGGTGACTTCGGGGACACCGGTCACCATAATCAAAACCAGAAGGGGGAGGGGGGGAACCACAAGACTGAGGGGTAAGCAATAATATGTTTTCTATCACCCCCTGGGATTAGGAGGATTATATTCATCAGTTTGGAAGGGGGCAATTAATTATTTTTATATTATCTTTTTTTTTTTTTTATGTCATTAGCATTTTGATGATGGGGAAGGAAGGAAGGCGAAAAATAAATGGAATAAACGTAAAAAATAAAATAAATATCAGGTTAGAGGACTTGTAGAATTGGAGTCGATGAAGAGAAGCGTTTCTATAGCTTTAGACATAATTATTCTGTATCCGTTCTTCCTCGAGGAAGAGCTACATACCCTGAAGGAGTGCTCCAGGCACGAGGTGTCACCGAACGCCAGGCAGAACACCGTGCCCAGACGTCTGTCCATGTCCCGCACACTCAGCTGGAAATCCGAGACGTCCTTTTCAAACTCCTAAACCACGAGAAAAAGAACGGGGTCAGAGGGAGCAAAATACACGCCGATTATCAGAACCGAACCCATTATCCAGCAGACCGAAACTTGAAATTACTGTCCTTCAGACATTGGGGGGCCAGAATAAGGCCAGTGGAAGTAGAAAATGTTGCATCTTTGGTGTCAGTGGGAGGAATAGTGCCCCATCATTGGTGTCAGTGGGAGGAATGGTGCCCCATCATTGGTGTCAATGGGAGGAATAGTGTCCCATCTTTGGTGTCAGTGGGAGGAATAGTGTCCCATCATTGGTGTCAGTGGAAGGAATAGTGTCCCATTGTTGGTGTCAGTGGGAGGAATAGTGTCCCATCATTGGTGTCAGTGGGAGGAATAGTGTCCCATTGTTGGTGTCAGTGGGAGGAATAGTGTCCCATCATTGGTGCCAGTGGAGGAATAGTGTCCCATCATTGGTGTCAGTGGGAGGAATAGTTGTCCCATCATTGGTGTCAGTGGGAGGAATAGTGCCCCATCATTGGTGTCAGTGGGAGGAATAGTGTCCCATCGTTGGTGTCAGTGGGAGGAATAGTGTCCCATCGTTGCTGTCAGTGGGAGGAATAGTGTCCCATCATTGGTGTCAGTGGGAGGAATAGTGCCCCATCATTGGTATCAGTGGGAGGAATAGTGCCCCATCATTGGTATCAGTGGGAGGAATAGTGTCCCATTGTTGGTGTCAGCGACAGCAATTTTGCCCAATTGTTGGTGTCAGTGGGAGGAATGGTGTCCCATCATTGGTGTCAGTGGGAGGAATGGTGTCCCATCATTGGTGTCAGTGGGAGGAATAGTGCCCCATCATTGGTGTCAGTGGGAGTAATGGTGCCCCATGCGCTGGATAAAGGCAAGCAGAGGGCCATAGTTTGGAGACCACTGTTCTAGAGCCTCTGGATGGTTTGATATGACGTCTCACATATATACGAAGTCTGATATTTTATAATAAGGTGAACATTACAGCCCTAATTTGGCTCGCATGGAAAGTGTCGAGGTGACGGTCCTTCTCGCCAGCAGGTCGTGGCGCCCTCCGATGTGCCGCCCTCTGGCAGAACATGAAGCAAATCTCATGCTTTCAGGGTTTGGATATCAGTCTAATAAATACTTTGATTAGCGCACTAATTAGGCCGGCGCAGCAGACGGCTGGAGGAATAATAATCAGGCGGTACTGTCAGGGCCGAGGAGATTGATCGCGCTCCGTAACAGAGGGTCATCCATCGCACAGCTCAAAGGATGGGCCCCGGCTCCGAAACCCCCCAATTCCGGGAGGTGAAATGATTGGCAGGTAGTCTGCTCAGCAACAAGGACGTAAGACGTAGTTGGATTACCGTCGGAGGAGCCGCTCTCACGTCTGACCCCTCGTGTCCATCTGAAACGCTACATGTGATCCAAAAATCGCATTGGTGATGCCGGACAAGCTGGAGACCCCGACTACCCAGAGGAGCCGCACATCACTGAATGCCAAGCAGATAGAATCTTATTATGTATCAAGGCAGTGTTTCTCATACATGGTGCCGTCTGGGTCCCCCCCCCCCCCCGGGGGCTGCAAACACAGGATCCAAATTGTCCTGAATCCGGGTCATGAGTTGCCAGGGTGCGGGTGAGCCCCCCGTCTGCACCATAACGACCAATCACACTCTAGGGCCACGACACATGGTGTCCTTCATTGCTATGGAGACAGCAGCTGTCCCGCCCCCACACCACGACAATGTGCGACTCTGATTTGTGATGGGGGCTGTGTATTTTGGGGCCCTGTGATGAGGGGCTGGATGATTTGGGGGGGGGGCTGTGGTGATTTGGGGGGCTCAAATGTGATGGTAAAGCTTTATTGTAATGAGGGGGAATCAGGTATATGGGGGGCCTTTAATGTATAGGGGTTTATGATTTGATGGGGTACTCTGGCTTGAAGAGGGGGCTTTGGCATTAAGGGGGGTACTTAGATATGAAGGAGGGCCTCTGACATTATGATGGGGTTTTTATGTGATAGGACCACCTCCCATGTGATGGGAGAACCTCTGATATGAAGGCCAGACCTCTGATGTGAAGGGGAACCTCTGATGTGATGGGAGGACCTCTGATTTGATTGAAGGACCTCTGATGTGAAGGGAGGACCTCTGATGTGATGGAAGGACCTCTGATGTGATGGGGGGGGACCTCTGATTTGAAGGAGGGACCTCTGATGTAAAGGAAGGACCTCTGATGTAAAGGAAGGACCTCTGATGTAAAGGAAGGACCTCTGATGTAAAGGAAGGACCTCTGATGTAAAGGAAGGACCTCTGATGTGATGGGGGGGACCTCTGATTTAATGGAAGGACCTCTGATGTAAAGGGAGGACCTCTGATGTAACCTCTGATGTGAAGGGGGGACCTCTGATGTGAAGGGAGGACCTCTGATGTGATGGGGGATCTCTGATGTGAACCCTGGAGAGTTGGAGATCTACCTGAACAAGAGTTTAGAGGTCAGTAGTAATGCAGACGGCGGGGGTCAGGAGTAACGCAGAGTGAGGGGGGTCAGGAGTAACAGGGAGGACTCTGATGTGATTGGAGAACCTCTGATGTGATGGGGGGCCTCTGATGTGATGGGAGGACCTCTGATGTGATGGGGGGACCTCTGATGTGATGGGGGGACCTCTGATGTGATGGGGGGGCCTCTGATGTGATGGGGGGGACCTCTGATGTGATGGGGGGACCTCTGATGTGATGGGAGGACCTCTGATGTGATAGGAGGACCTCTGATGTGATGGGAGGACCTCTGATGGGATGGGAGGACCTCTGATGTGATGGGAGGACCTTTTATGTGATGGGAGGACCTCTGATGTGATGGGAGGACCTCTGATGTGATGGGAGGACCTCTGATGTGATGGGGGACCTCTGATGTGATGGGGGGACCTCTGATGTGATGGGGGGGCCTCTGATGTGATGGGGGGGACCTCTGATGTGATGTGGGGGGGACCTCTGATGTGATGGGGGGACCTCTGATGTGATGGGGGGAACCTCTGATGTGATGTGGGGGGACCTCTGATGTGATGGGAGGACCTCTGATGTGATTGGGAGGACCTCTGATGTGATGGGGGGACCTCTGATGTGATGGGGGGGCCTCTGATGTGATGGGGGGACCTCTGATGTGAGGAAGGACCTCTGATGGACCTCTGATGTGATGGGGGGGACCTCTGATGTGATGGATGGGGGGCCTCTGATGTGATGAGGAGGCCTCTGATGTGATGGGAGGACCTCTGATGTGATGGGGGGCCCTCTGATGTGATGGGGGGGACCTCTGATGTGATGGGGGGGACCTCTGATGTGATGGGGGGGACCTCTGATGTGATGGGGAGGACCTCTGATGTGATGAGGGAACCTCTGATGTGATGGGGGGACCTCTGATGTGATGGGGGGCCTCTGATGTGATGGGGGGACCTCTGATGTGATGGGGGGACCTCTGATGTGATGGGGGGGACCTCTGATGTGATGGGGGACCTCTGATGTGATGGGAGGACCTCTGATGTAATTGGAGAACCTCTGATGTGATGAGGGAGGACCTCTGATGTGATAGGAGGACCTCTGATGATTTATAAATAGAGCCATATCTACAGAAATGTGTGTGTTGGGAATATTGCATTGGAAGCTCCGATGTGATGGGGGGACTTCTTAGGTGATGTACGGACCTCCAGTGTCATAGGGGGACCTCCAATGTCATAGGGGGACCTCCAATGTCATAGAGGGACCTTTGATGTTATGAGGGGACTTCTGATGTGATGGAGGGACCTCCGATGTCATAGGGGGACCTCCAATGTCATAGGGGGACCTCCAATGTCATAGGGGGACCTCCAATGTCATAGGGGGACCTCCAATGTCATAGGGGGACCTCCAATGTCATAGAGGGACCTTTGATGTTATGAGGGGACTTCTGATGTGATGGAGGGACCTCCGATGTCATAGGGGGACCTCCGATGTCATAGGGGGACCTCCGATGTCATAGGGGGACCTCCAATGTCATAGGGGGACCTCCAATGTCATAGGGGGACCTCCAATGTCATAGGGGGACCTCCAATGTCATAGGGGGACCTCCAATGTGATGGGGGGACCTCCAATGTGATGGGGGGACCTCCGATGTCATAGGGGGACCTCCAATGTGATGGGGGGACCTCCGATGTCATAGGGGGACCTCCAATGTGATGGGGGGACCTCCGATGTGATGGGGGGACCTCCGATGTGATGGGGGGACCTCCGATGTCATAGGGGGACCTCCGATGTCATAGGGGGACCTCCAATGTCATAGGGGGACCTCCAATGTCATAGGGGGACCTCCAATGTCATAGAGGGACCTTTGATGTTATGAGGGGACTTCTGATGTGATGGAGGGACCTCCGATGTCATAGGGGGACCTCCGATGTCATAGGGGGACCTCCAATGTCATAGGGGGACCTCCAATGTCATAGGGGGACCTCCAATGTCATAGGGGGACCTCCAATGTGATGGGGGGACCTCCAATGTGATGGGGGGACCTCCGATGTCATAGGGGGACCTCCAATGTGATGGGGGGACCTCCGATGTCATAGGGGGACCTCCAATGTGATGGGGGGACCTCCGATGTGATGGGGGGACCTCTGATGTGATGGGGGGACCTCCGATGTCATAGGGGGACCTCCAATGTCATAGGGGGACCTCCGATGTCATAGGGGGACCTCCGATGTCATAGGGGGACCTCCGATGTCATAGGGGGACCTCCGATGTCATAGGGGGACCTCCGATGTCATAGGGGGACCTCCGATGTCATAGGGGGACCTCCAATGTCATGGGGGGACCTCCAATGTCATGGGGGGACCTCCAATGTCATGGGGGGACCTCCAATGTCATAGGCGGACCTCCAATGTCATAGGCGGACCTCCGATGTGATGGGGGGACCTCCGATGTCATAGGGGGACCTCCGATGTCATAGGGGGACCTCCGATGTCATAGGGGGACCTCCGATGTCATAGGGGGACCTCCGATGTCATAGGGGGACCTCCGATGTGATGGGGGGACCTCTGATGTCATAGGGGGACCTCCGATGTCATAGGGGGACCTCCGATGTCATAGGGGGACCTCCGATGTCATAGGGGGACCTCCGATGTCATAGGGGGACCTCCGATGTCATAGGGGGACCTCCGATGTCATAGGGGGACCTCTGATGTCATAGGGGGACCTTCGATGTCATGGGAGGACCTCCGATGTCATGGGGGGACCTCCGATGTCATGGGGGGACCTCCGATGTGGTGGGGGGACCTCCGATGTCATAGGGGGACCTCCGATGTCATAGGGGGACCTCCGATGTCATGGGGGGACCTTCGATGTCATGGGGGGACCTCCGATGTCATGGGGGGACCTCCGATGTCATGGGGGGACCTCCGATGTGATGGGGGGACCTCCGATGTCATAGGGGGACCTCCGATGTCATAGGGGGACCTCCGATGTCAAGGGGGGACCTCCGATGTCAAGGGGGGACCTCCGATGTCATGGGGGGACCTCCGATGTCATGGGGGGACCTCCGATGTCATGGGGGGACCTCCGATGTCATGGGGGGACCTCCGATGTCATGGGGGGACCTCCGATGTCATGGGGGGACCTCCGATGTCATAGGCGGACCTCCGATGTCATAGGCGGACCTCTGATGTGATGGGGGGGCCTCCGATGTGAAGTTTATTTCATCAAGATGGCAGCTTTGGCTAGAAATACTGATCTTTTTTGGCTTCTGATTTGGACCGACGCCCCACCCTTCACCAATCTCTGTGACCCGCCCTAAGGGGTGGGCAGGAATGATTTGGGCAGATCTGTAGTTGGGATCCTCACCTTGTTCTCGTTGTCCAGGCAGTCGTAGGTTCGATCGGAGAACACTTTGTACGTCTCCTGGAACTCCAGGTACATATCCGCCACCGTCTGGCTTAAGACTTTTCCTTTAACTCCTCCAAACTCAATTTTCTCCAGTTTCATCATGTCCAGCGCTGTGATTAACAAATCCTGGAGACACAAAACACGGATCAGTAGGAGAAGACAAGGTGTGGGAGGTGAGAGGAAACACGGATCAGTAGGAGAAGACAAGGTGTGGGAGGTGAGAGGAAACACGGATCAGTAGGAGAAGACAAGGTGTGGGAGGACATTATCGTCACCTACAGACAAGCTGAGGACATGAGTGTCAAAATACACGCAGACTGAGTGTGATATAAATCGATCGGAATACGACTTTCTGTGAGCTGAATGCAGCAGACTAAAAACGTAAATAGTTTCCTATAGGTCTGCCCTGGTCACATTAGAACCCTGGAGAGTTGGAGATCTACCTGAACAAGAGTTTAGAGGTCAGTAGTAATGCAGAGTGAGGGGGTCAGGAGTAACGCAGAGTGAGGGGGTCAGGAGTAAGTAACGTAGAGTGAGGGGGTCAGGAGTAAGTAACGGGTAGGGGTTCAGGAATAAGTAACGTAGAGTGAGGGGGTCAGGAGTAACGCAGAGTGAGGGGGTCAGGAGTAACGTAGGGTGAGGGGTGTCAGGAGTAATGCAGAGTGAGGGGGTCAGGAGTAACGCAGAGTGAGGGGGTCAGGAGTAAGTAACGTAGAGTGAGGGGGTCAGGAGTAAGTAACGGGTAGGGGTTCAGGAATAAGTAACGTAGAGTGAGGGGGTCAGGAGTAACGCAGAGTGAGGGGGTCAGGAGTAACGTAGGGTGAGGGGTGTCAGGAGTAATGCAGAGTGAGGGGGTCAGGAGTAAGTAACGTAGAGTGAGGGGGTCAGGAGTAAGTAACGCAGAGGGAGGGGGTCAGGAGTAAGTAACGGGGAGGGAGGGGTTCAGGAATAAGTAACGCAGAGGGAGGGGGGTCAGGAGTAAGTAACGCAGAGGGAGGGGGTCAGGAGTAAGTAACGCAGAGGGAGGGGGGTCAGGAGTAAGTAACGGGGAGGGAGGGGTTCAGGAATAAGTAACGCAGAGGGAGGGGGGTCAGGAGTAAGTAACGCAGAGGGAGGGGGTCAGGAGTAAGTAACGCAGAGGGAGGGGGGTCAGGAGTAAGTAACGCAGAGGGAGGGGGTCAGGAGTAAGTAACGGGGAGGGAGGGGTTCAGGAATAAGTAACGCAGAGGGAGGGGGGTCAGGAGTAAGTAACGCAGAGGGAGGGGGTCAGGAGTAAGTAACGCAGAGGGAGGGGGTCAGGAGTAAGTAACGCAGAGGGAGGGGGTCAGGAGTAAGTAACGGGGAGGGAGGGGTTCAGGAATAAGTAACGCAGAGGGAGGGGGGTCAGGAGTAAGTAACGAATAGGGAGGGGGTCAGGAGTAAGTAACGCAGAGGGAGGGGGTCAGGAGTAAGTAACGGGAGAGAGGGGGTCAGGAGTAAGTAACGCAGAGGGAGGGGGTCAGGAGTAAGTAACGGGGAGGGAGGGGTTCAGGAATAAGTAATGCAGAGGGAGGGGGGTCAGGAGTAAGTAACGCAGAGGGAGGGGGTCAGGAGTAAGTAACGCAGAGGGAGGGGGTCAGGAGTAAGTAACGGGAGAGAGGGGGTCAGGAGTAACGCAGAGGGAGGGGGGTCAGGAGTAACGTAGAGCGAGATCACTTCTTTAACAAGCAGAGCATCTTGGGACATGTAGTCCCAGAGCCAGGAGGACATACTGCAACCTTCAGTACCAACTAAACTACACTGACCAAAAATCTGGCAACCAAGGAGGACACTGGGAAAGGAGATAAATTCCACTGCTTAAGAGCAAATGTTCTGCCGAAAACTCCAACTCCCCAAAATGTCCAACCACGTCACTTCTAGAGACTCTGCAGCACCAATAAATTGGAGATTTGGACGAGTTGGCTGTTTTGACAGAACAGCGGCAGCGTTTACACCGCAATATACCATATGAGTGGACATTGTTAGTCCGCCCGACACTAACCAAAAACATGGCCGCCTCCAAGGCGGTGACAACTTTTTTTCCTCCTTACCCGGCGTTCTCTCAAAACAGCCAGCTCATCCTGTACCGTATTATATATGCTGCCGCTAAAGACATGGATGAGCGAGTCTGGGGTGGAGGTACTTGCCTGGCCTGCACAGAGTCCTGTGCAGGCACTCATCTGTGTCTTTATGGACCTTGCTTTGTGCTCTGGTGGGCAGTCATGCTGGAACAGGAAGGGGCCGTCCCCAAACTCCTCCCACAAAGTTGGGAGCATGAAATTGTCCAAAATGTTATGCTGACGCCTTAAGAGTTCCCTTCACTGGAATTAAGGGGCCAACCCAACCCCTAAAAAACACCCCCCCACCCACCCCCCCCCCACCATAATCCCCCCCTCCCCTCACACCATAATCCCCCTCCACACCATAATCCCCCCTCCCCCCCCCCCCCCCACACCATAATCCCCCCTCCCCCCCCCCACCATAATCCCCACTCCCCTCACACCATAATCCCCCCTCCCCCGACACCATAATCCCCCCCCCCCCCCCGACACCATAATCCCCCCTCCCCCCACACCATAATCCCCCCCCCCCCCCCCACCCACACCATAATCCCCCCCCCACACCATAATCCCCCCCCCACACCATAATCCCCCCCCCTCACACCATAATCCCCCCCCCCTCCCCCCAACACCATAATCCCCCCTCCCCCCCACACCATAATCCCCCTCTCCCCCCCACACCATAATCCCCCCTCCCCCGACACCATAATCCCCCCTCCTCCGACACCATAATCCCCCCTCCACCCCCCACACCATAATCCCCCCCCCCCCCCATCCACCAAATGATTTGGACCAGTGCACAAAGCAAGGTATATATATATATATTATATAGAGGCATGTGAAGAATCTGCCCCCCTAGGCATTGGCCTGTGTGGCCCGTCCACCAATCTGGGCCTGTCAGAGAGATTCCAATATGCACCGTCACTCTTGGGTTGGCCTTTCGATAAGTAGAGTTTCTCTTTATTTCCCGTTATCTCGGGCCAGCGGGAAGTCTCATCTCCGGAGGACAGGAAAGGGTTACAGGAGACAGAAAAGCGATCGATAAAGTTTTGTATTCCGTCGGTGTTCCTGCGAAGGAGCAGAATGTTCCCGCTAATACTGTCCATTATTCTAACTGCGAGAGGAGAGACTCCCTCCCGCCACTGACAGGCCGCAGAATGAGCCAGGAAAAGGGGAATAAAAACTACAGAGCCATAACACGACAAGCAGCGGAGGGTATAAAACACATATAAAGGGAACCTGTCATAATTCAGTCTGAACATTCTATAAACAAATACATAAGAAGAGACGATCTTCACTGTGAACCAATGAAAAATGACGGGTGCTGCTTGAGGCTCCAATGGGTTCTCTTCTATAATCAGCCGCTGGGAGTGCAGGTGAGGACAGAGCTCATCCCAGCTCCACCAATACCAATACAAGGAGAGAAAAGTTATATAAGCTATGATGAAGCCACATGGGTGGGGCGAAACGCGTTGGGAGGGGTGGCCTGGATGGAGCCCAGGCTGAGGCTCTCCACACACAGGTTCTGTAGTAATGTTCCGCTTGTAGGACTTTTCTCTCTTTGTATTAGAGATTATTTCCAGTCAAATCCGCAAGCCATAAATGATTGGTGGATTAGGAGATATAAGCAGCTGAAGTCAATTCCAACCGGTCATCGGAAAAAAAAAAAAAATGTTTGGCCCCACCTCCTCTCCCAACTTTTGAAGGCTCCACATTAGTTTGTCGAGCTGCTCATCACATTAAAGTGTCTGGTACAAAATGTCATATAACTTTCTGAAATGTTTATTGCTAAGGAGAATCAAAATACAACCAACAGGTTTCGGACGGAAAGGCCTCACTTCCTCAGGGCTTCAGCAGTAGATGTTATTAGGTATTAGGTTTAGATGCAATAAAGACGTAGGTTAGGGCTTCACATAGACGGTTATATTTTACGGGCACTATGAACTGCCAGTTGGGTAACAACATCCACTGATCAAGCCTTGAGAAAGGGGGAGGTCTTTTCCCTGAAATGCGTTGAATGCATTGGATGTTCTTGGCTAATAAACGCTTTAAAAAGACCTTTTAAGCGCCATGAATTTTTTACTAAGCGCTCCTCAACCTCAGAGTTTATCATCTGCTGAACACTCAGAGAGGTAGCAAGCTAGGACCAGAACTATACCTTCATCACCGGTCATTGAAGGAAGATGCTCTCCACAGTAGACATGTGCAATTTGTTTTGTTTTTTTTTCGTTTTTCTTCGTTATTTTCGTTCGTTCGTTTTCGTACGAATGAACGAATCGCTCGAATTGTACGAATCCGAAAAACAATGAAAATCCGAAAAAAACAAATTAGAAACAACGAATGTACTAATGAAGAAAATCCGAAAAACGAAAACGAACGAAAAAATTGGTACATTTGTAACTTTTTTTTTTTTTTTTGTTGAATTGGTAATTTTCCGTGTCCCTTACAATGGCGCTGTTTAACCACTTCAGCCCCGGACCAATTGGCAGCCAAAGGACCAGGCCCCTTTTTGCAATTCGGCACTGCGTCGCTTTAACTGACAATTGCGCGGTCGTGCGACGTGGCTCCAAAACAAAATTGGCGTCCTTTTTTTCCCACAAATAGAGCTTTCTTTTGGTGGTATTTGATCGCCCCTGCGGTTTTTATTTTTTGCGCTATAAACAAAAATAGAGCGACAATTTTGAAAAAAATGCAATATTTTTTACTTTTTGCTATAATAAATATCCCCCAAAAATATATAAAAAAAACATTTTTTTTCCTCAGTTTAGGCCGATACGTATTCTTCTACATATTTTTGGTAAAAAAAAATCGCAATTAGCGATTATTGATTAGTTTGCGCAAAAGTTATAGCGTTTACAAAATAGGGGATAGTTTTATAGCATTTTTATTAATATTTTTTTTCTTATTAGTAATGGCGGCGATCAGCGATTTTTATTGTGACTGCGACATTTTGGCGGACACATCGGACATTTTTGACACATTTTTGGGACATTTGTCATTTATACAGCAATCACTGCTATTTAAATAGCACTGATTCCTATGTAAATGACAGTTGTAGTTAGGGGGTTAACCACTAGGGGCGGGGAGGAGTCAGTGTGACGTGTTGTGTTGTGTTTACTGTAGGGGGGCGTGGCTGTACGTCTGACGTCATTGATCGGCGTTCCCGATGACAGGGAACCGCCGATCACTGACAGTCAGTGTAGGAAGCGCGGGGAGAGGTTTGTTTACACAGACCTCTCCCCGTTCTTCCGCTCCGTAACCCGATCGCGGGATACCAGCGGCGATCGGGTCCGCTGGTCCCGCGGCCGGGGTCACGGAGCTCCCGACCGGGTCGCGAGCGCGACCACGGGCAGGCACATGCACGATCACGTACAGGTACGTGATTCTGCCTGCCCGTGCCATTCTGCTGATGTATATCTGCAGTGGCCGGTCGGGAAGCGGTTAACGTGCTTCGAATGGATTGAACAAAAAAATTCGTACATTCGTAACTTTTTTTTCGATTCGTAACTTTTTTTTTTTTTTTTTCGATTCGAAACTTTTTTTTTCGATTCGTAAACTATTAAAATGTAATAATAGCATACACATTACATCAAATTATGAATTATGCTCCGATTACGAATCTACGAATGTTACGAATGTACGAATAAATACGAATGCGTCCGAAAATTTAACTAACGAAAAAACTAATCAACGAAAAAATAACTCTGTACGAATGTACGAATCGTTACGAATCCGAACACCGACGACTTACGAATGTACGAATCGTTACGAATCAACGGAAACGAAAAAAACGAAACTAAAATAAAAATAAACGAATTTTTTTCGGAAACGAAAAAAACGAAACGAAAATAAACAAATTTTTTTGTTGTGCACATGTCTACTCCACAGTATATCCATCGGAAGTCTCAATTGTATTGGTCCAGCACTATCAGTCATCTGATTAAAGGACCAATGGGGAGGCTCAGAAAGCAAAGGGGGGAGGAGCTGCTTAGACTTGTATGAAAAAGCAAGACCAGCATATAACTTCATCTGCATTGTCTCCAAATCATTGGAGGGGAATTTATTTTATTTATTAGTTTAGTTTACTTTGAATTGCCCAGATCTGCTACAAGCGTACAGGGATCATAATTCCCAAGCCGTCCTTTACATTTCTGATCTATACGAGTAATCCACCCAATGGGATCAGATCAGTTTGGAATTTTCATGGAAAGAACAGTAAAGCATCTAATGAAATGAGGTCATTGCCAGATAACAAATTCATTGAATATCCCTTTAACTTGAAAGGCATAAAAAAGTCCACTTTCTCCCCAGAAATACAACTGGAAGGGAGAGATCGTTATTCCCACAACTGTCATTTCATTTTTTGGTCTATATACTGTAGCATCTATTGAAATCAGGTCAAGGACAGTTGGGGCTTTCTTTGAAGGATCAGTAAACCAGCTAATGAAAGCCGGCCAATGACAGTTGGGTTTTCATGGAAGAATTAGTAAACCACCTAATAGAATGAGGTTAATGAAAGCTGTGGTTTTTATTGAAGGAACAATAAACCGCTGAATGGAACAAGGTCAATGGCAGTTTGTGTTTTCATTGAAGGATCAGTAAAACTACCTATTGGAATCAGGTCATTGACATTTGGGGGTTTTCATGGAAGGATCAGTAAATCATCTAATGAAAATCAGGTAAATGACAGTTGGGGTTTTCATGGAAAAAACAGTATACCGCCAATGGAATAAAGTCAATGACAGTGGGGGGGTTTCATGGAATGATGATTGAACAACCTGATGGAATCAGGTCAATGGCAGTTGGGGTTTTCACAGAAGTATCAGTAAATCATCTAATGGAATTGGGTCAAGGACTGTTGGGGTTTTCATGGAAAGATCAGTAAACCATCTAATTAAATCAGGTAGATGACAGTTGGAGTTTTCATGGAAGAAACAGTAAACCACCTAATGGAATCAGGTCAATGGCAGTTGGGGTTTTCATGGAAGAATCAGTATACCACCAATGGAATTAAGTCAATGACAGTAGGGGGTTTTCATGGAATGATGATTGAACAACATGCTGGAATCAGGTCAATAAAAGTTGGGTTTTCAAGGAAGAAATAGTAAGCATCTATTGAAATCAGGTCAAAGACAGTTGGGGGTTTCCATAGAAGGATCAGTAAAGCCTCTAATGGAATAAGGTCAATGACAAAATCAATCTATATCCATTTGCCTGGAAAGGCATAACAAAAGTTCCTTCACTTTCTCCCTGAAGACACAACAAGAAGTGAGATCAATTATTCCCACAACTGTCATTTCAATTCCTGGTAGATATGAGTAAACCACTTAATGGAATCTGATCGGTGACAGTTGGGGGTTTTCATGGAAGGATCAGTAAACCACCTAATGGAATAAGACCAATGACAGTTGAAGGGGTTTCATAGAAGAATCTGTAAACCACCTAGTGAAATAAGGTTAATGATAGTTGGGGGTTTTCATTGAAGGAACAATAAACCACCGAATGGAATCAGGTCAATGACATTTGGGAGTTTTCATGGAAGGATCAGTATACCACCTAATGGAATGAGCCCAATAACCGTTGGGTTTCAATGGAAGAATCAGCAAACCAACAAATAGAATGAGGTTAAAGACAGCTGGGGTTTTCATTGAAGGAACAATAAACCACCTAATGGAATCAGACCAATGACAGTTGGGTTTTCTTTGAAGGATCAGCAAACTACCTAATGGAATTGGGTCAAGGACTGTTGGGGTTTTCATGGAAAGATCAGTAAATCATCTAATGAAATCAGGTAAATGACAGTTGGGGTTTTCATGGAAGAAACAGTATGCCACCTAATGGAATTAAGTCAATGACAGTAGAATGGAATGATCATTGAACAACATGCTGGGATCAGGTCAATGACAGTTGGGGGTTTTCATGGAAGGATCAGTAAAGCATCTAATGGAATTAGGTCAATGACAAATTCAATCTATCATTATTCCCACAACTGTCATTTCAATTCCTGGTAGATATGAGTAAACCACCTAATGGAATCTGATCGGTGACAGGGGTTTTCATGGAAGGATCAGTAAACCACCTAATGGAATCAGTTTAATGACAGTTGGGGGTTTTCATGGAAGAATCTGTAAACCACCTAATGGAATCAGAACAATGGCAGTTGGGTTTTCTTTGAAGGATCAGCAAACTACCTAATGGAATTGGGTCAAGGACAGTTGGGGTTTACATGGAAGGAACCGTATACCACCTAATGGAATTAAAGCGGAAGTAAACCCATCGATCTAACAGTTTAAAAAAACAGTTACATTCTTGACATGCCGGAAAATTCTAACTGTCATATTGGTTGTGGTCTCAACCAAACTGTCAAACCATCCAATGGCTGGTGTCATAACGGATCACATGTGCAGCTTCATGGCAGTTAAAGATTAAACAGAGGCCAAGATGGCAGCTTCCTTGGCTGAAAACGATAGGAGGGTTTACTTCCACTTTAAGTCAATGACAGTAGGGGGTTTTAATCGAATGATCGTTGAACAACCTGACGGAATCAGGTCAATGGCAGTTGGGGTTTTCATGGAAGGAACAGTAAACCTTCTAATGGAATCAGGTCAATGGGAGTTGGGGTTTTCATGGAGAGAACAGTAATCTATGTAAAAGAATCAGGTCAATTGGAGTTGGGGTTTTCATGGAAGGAACAGTAAACCTTCTAATGGAATCAGGTCAATGGCAGTTGGGGTTTTCATGGAAGGAACAGTAATCTATGTAAAAGAATCAGGTCAATGGCAGTTGGGGTTTTCATGGAAGGATCAATAAACCATCTAATGGAATCAGGTCAATGGCAGTTGGGGCTTTCATGGAAGGATCAATAAACCATCTAATGGAATCAGGTCAATGGCAGTTGGGGCTTTCATGGAAGGAACAGTAATCTATGTAAAAGAATCAGGTCAATGGGAGTTGGGGTTTTCATGGAAGGATCAATAAACCATCTAATGGAATCAGGTCAATGGCAGTTGGGGCTTTCATGGAAGGATCAATAAACCATCTAATGGAATCAGGTCAATGGCAGTTGGGGTTTTCATGGAAGGAACAGTAATCTATGTAAAAGAATCAGGTCAATGGCAGTTGGGGTTTTCATGGAAGGAACAGTAATCTATGTAAAAGAATCAGGTCAATGGCAGTTGGGGTTTTCATGGAAGGAACAGTAATCTATGTAAAAGAATCAGGTCAATGGCAGTTGGGGTTTTCATGGAAGGATCAATAAACCATCTAATGGAATCAGGTCAATGGCAGTTGGGGCTTTCATGGAAGGATCAATAAACCATCTAATGGAATCAGGTCAATGGCAGTTGGGGCTTTCATGGAAGGAACAGTAATCTATGTAAAAGAATCAGGTCAATGGGAGTTGGGGTTTTCATGGAAGGATCAATAAACCATCTAATGGAATCAGGTCAATGGCAGTTGGGGTTTTCATGGAAGGAACAGTAAACCATCTAATGGAATCAGGTCAATGGCAGTTGGGGCTTTCATGGAAGGAACAGTAATCTATGTAAAAGAATCAGGTCAATGGCAGTTGGGGTTTTCATGGAAGGAACAGTAAACCATCTAATGGAATCAGGTCAATGGCAGTTGGGGTTTTCATGGAAGGATCAGTAAACCTTCTAATGGAATCAGGTCAATGGCAGTTGGGGCTTTCATGGAAGGATCAATAAAGCATCCAATGGAATTAAGTCAATGATAGATGACAAATTCAATGTAAATCCCTTTGCCTTGAACAGCATAAAAATTCTCTTCACGTTCTCTCCGGAGACACAAGAAGTGTCCTCTCTTAGTTGTGGCTGGACAGGTGTCTTCCCACCATTCCTGTTTTTCAGTTGTTGTCACGGAAGAGGAAGTCCCCACAATTGTATAAACTGATGGGCACAATCCATCTCTCTCTCTATCCCACTGCCCCATGACACATGTTAATAGACTTGTGAACCTCACCATGTTCTTCCCACCTGCTCCAACAGATGGGTCAGATCATTTCATTTCATCATTAGAACTGACAGCTAAATGGAGTATTAAAAATAATTCGCTCGGCTTTGACCGGCATCTGCCGCTAATTCCTGAAAATAAGACAACGTGTTCCGGGATGATTTGTAATCCCCCTTCCCTGGCTTCACAGCGACGAGGATATCCCCCACTGGAATGTAATTACTTCTCGGTAGCAAATTGGATTTAGGTGCGTTAAGGCAGGCGCCGAGGAGCGAGGTGAGCGAGGCTGGTGAGGAAAGGGTTACTCCGCCCCCGAGGGAAAATCGATTTTCTAGAAATTAGAGGACTTCAGTCTACAGCGAAGAACAATTCTAACCAGATATATAATATTGTTCATTTTTCTATTTACTCAAAAGTGAGAAAATGATTTCTCTCTGTCTAGCCAGGGTCATAGACATGTCTATGGTTATACTGAGTTGCCACATGCAGCTGAAACTTAAAATCAGCAATGCAGTGGAAATGGCTGCACTGAATGCTGAGTGATGGAAGGAGGAGGTGATTAGGCAGCATATAAAGATACATAAGTATCAAACATCTGATGGTCTTGCACAGAGTTGCCTATTTAAAATGGACAGTAGTTATCACTATTCGCTCTCCAATGGAAACCACGTCTGCTTTTTTTTTTATTTAAAGTCACATGACTGAGAGATCACGTGACGAGGCATTTTAGAGAGCATGCAGAAAGTCAGTATCAGGATGTCTCACAACAATATCTGAAGGCTGGTGGACCTCAAAACACTGAGAACGCTGTTCCCCTGCCGCTACAGATGCGTTTCGGGGGGGCCTGGCTTATCCAGGCTAAGCTTCAATATTATTTCTTAATTTTACAGTACCAACTCACTTTGCCCCACTTTTGGCCTCGGTCAAGCCTTAAAAAAAAACAAAAACCTTCGGACTACGGGCCAGACCAGCTCTCCCTCATCCCGCAATGCAATGCCTGATGCCTGGGTGATCTTTGGCCTGATCACATGTAAATACCACCTTGAAGAAAGCAGCTACTGGGACTCTGAGGTCCTCACATTGGTGGAAATATACAGAATGTGCGGTGGGGAGCTTTAGTGTAGCACCCTAGAACTTAGGCAGGGTTGGTCCTCAAAAATGTACTTGCCAGGAATAGTCATCTTGGCTAATTGTTAGAGATCCATTGATTTCTCCCTAAGTTTGGCCGTGTTGCACTTTTCTCTTCTACCACTAGGTGGCCGAGGTACCTGGTGGTACTAGATACGAGAAGGGCATTGCAAGGTCAGATTATGGGTATGTGGGGTATCTCAGGCAATGGGCAGGGGTTTTCTTGGCCTGCTGGGAGAGCCTATATATTCGGGTGGAGTCAGGTGTTCTGTGCCACCTGGACGTTTGTCTGGATGGACGTGTGTTGTATTGCCCCCGGGCTGCTAGGCCAGAGTTTGGGCCTATCCCGGGCACATCTGGCTGATAGGCTGTGTGAGGGACTAGCCAGAAGCAGGAGAGCAGCACAAGTTTGGCACTGTGGCTTGCAGTCCAACCAAAAGTGACGGTGCTGCCTGCCGGAGGTAGAGGGGAAGCTGTCGCCACCAAGGGACCATCCACCTTTACCAGGGACCACAGTGAGTAGCTGAAGCAAGTACCGGAGCAGCATTCTCACCAACTGGGGATGGTGAAGAATCGGGAAACTTCAGTGGGTATCAAGCCAGGGACCGAGCAGGCCAGTGGGGTGAAGCTTGAGAGGTATCAGAGTGCCAAGCCAGGGACCCAGCAGAGAGGCGGGGGTGATGCTTAAGGGAGATACAACCGTGAAGATTGGAGGAGCTCAGGGGATTCAGTGACAGTGAATCAGAGGGTCCAGTGAGAGACCGGGAGCTCAGTGTGCTGGAGAACTACAAGGAGAGATTTTAGTGGAAGATGAAGGAACTGTTAAACTTCAAGTTAGGAACTGTTAAAGACTGTTGCCATAGGACAGTGATGGAGAACCTTTTTGAGCCTGAGTGCCCAAACTGAAATAAATACGTTGGTTTTGTGTTGCAAAGTGCCAACACTGCAATTCGTGAGAGAGGGGGGCTGAGCGAAAAGAGAGGGGTTGTGTGAGAGAGGGGGGGGGGGGGAGACAGAGAGAGTGAGGGGTGTGAGAGAGATGCTGAGAGGGAGGGGGGCTGAGAGAGGGGGGCAGAGAGAGAGAGGGGTGTGAGAAATATGCTGAGAGAGAGGGGGAACAGAGAGAGGGAGATGGGCTGAGAGGGAGGGTGGACAGAGAGAGAGGGGTGTGAGAGAGATGCTGAGAGAGAGAGGGGGGCAGAGAGAGGGACAGAGAGAGAGAGAAGAGGGACAGAGAGAGAGAAGAGTGACAGAGAGAAAGGGGTGCGAGAGAGATGCTGAATGAGGGGTGAGCTGAGAGAGAGGGGGAATAGAGAGAGAGAGAGAGAGGGTGGGGGCTGAGAGAGAGGGGGTGGACAGAGAGAAAGGGGTGTGAGAGTGAGTGAAGAGGAAAGAGGGGACACAGAAGGGGGGCGGAAATAGAGGGGGGCTGAAAGAGAGGGGGGCTGAGAGGAGAGAGAGACCTCTAGCTCTGTCCTGTACCCTCTCGGGTGCCCACAGAGATGGCTCTACGTGCCAGCTGTGGCATGCGTGCCATAGGTTCGCCATCACTGCCATAGGAGACGGCATTCCTGCACATGCAGATGTGGCGTCTTGCTGGATGCCTTTCCCTGCATGGCTGTTCTCCTATTGAAGTCTCAGAGTCTTCCAATTGCACTTGCAACTACCTAAAGGGTGTCCTGGGCCTAACCCTCTCTCCCTCAAAAGTTTGTTAAGAAAAATAAACTCTTTTGCATTCAAGAAGTGTCTGGCGCCCAATGACTTTAGCTACTTTACACCCACCATATACAGAAGGATGTCAGCTGTCTCTGGCCCTGGAGGTTCTCATTAGACCGAAGGAGGCCTGGGACCTTGCTACATTAGTAATAAATGTTAGTATTTATGTAATAAATAGGATTGTGAAGAAATGGTGTTTTAAGCTTTCCGCCCTCCTATGCTCAACACCTCTCCGCGCTGTTTGGGTGTATATGTTTACAATCTTTGGGGTAATAACTAGTATAGACCCCGGAGCAGGGTAAATATATAAATAGATAAATAAATATATATTATGTGAGTGAATAAATAAATAAATAAATATTCAGTGTAGCTCTGTGTATAAATAAAATGAAATAAATATGATTATAAAAGGTGTGATTATTTGATACTAGATTATAAATAAATACATCAATAGTAGTGGTAAACAGTTGATTTTAGAAGTGTGCTAAAATGCAATCTGTAGCTGCTGCTTAAATAACAATAAGATTGAAAAGAATATAAGTAAAGAGATAGACACGTGAATGCTCTATGGCTGTGTCTATCAGATACTTATAGCAGCGCTTAGTGCTAATTTTCAACTAGAGATGAAAGATTAGTGCATATATGTACATTTAGTGAGTACAAACATAAATAAACAATAAAAAAATGTCTAAAAGCAGTAAAGCAAAGTGTACCGTAAAAAATCAACTTTACATTACGCCTTAAAGTGCTGGGTGCATAAATCAAATAAATAAATAAATAATAGATTCAAAGTGCACGTGAACAAATAAATAAACGAGTTTGATCGATGAGTGAATTGCACTGCGTTTTTTTCATCAAATGAATATCAACAAAAAAGTCCGCGTGACGACAAACACGATCCTCCAATCTGATGGATCAGCAATATGGCGAAGGTGATAGTTCAAAATAACATGTGACAATCGATTTTGTGTTGACTCTCCGTGAGTAATCCGCAAACTTCCACCTTAAGTGACACCGTGTTATAGAGATTAGCCCCTCTTGGGGATGCACTCACCAGAGGTATGCTCAAAATACGCCTGTAGTATTATACCCTGAGGGCCTTCTCCACCAGCATCTGCTACTGCATTCACCCGCGCATGGATACCTCCAGTGCATCAGCCTCTTTCTCCAGTATGGTTATATACAGTTGTGCATGTAATTAAACAAGGGGCCACATAGCGTAATATTGCTAAATCAACTTCATTTATTAAAAATTTAATATTTTTCCCTAAACACAAAAAAAAAAAAAAACTTCCCCCTAGGGGGTTAAGCGTACCAGAAATAGTTATAAAATCAGCATTTGGATAAATGTATGAGTGTGCGGTACTGTGCCTGCTCTCTAGCGCCGGTTGCGGAGCTTTTCCTGTTTCCTCAGAGACACAGGGTGGCGTCCTTTCTGTCCGGATCTGCTGGAGCGCACCGTGGACCGCAAACGTGTGACGTCACTTCCTGTTGACCTACGCCCTGACGCGTTTCGTCATTTCCGACTTCTTCTCGAGGGCGTAGGTCACCAGGCAGGAAGTGAGGTATAAGTACACTATGGGTTGAGAGAAATGTCCAATCAGCCGGCGGCCCTGTCCCCCAATGGGCGTCACCATTCTCTGGCTCTGTAAACACTAGAGGCCCATTGCGGACAGTCACAACCTGACGGCATCTCACCCATCGTGTAGTTTAACAACAACTTTGCATATCAAAAGTATTTATAAATGCATATTAATGCCGGCCATATCTAGTGGCCAAAACAATAAACTATAATAGTGTTGAACATTGCAGCATGCAGAACGGGTTGTTTGGATGTCTCATGAATCCATTTATAATGATTGAAAGTGTACTGAAATACTTGTGTATGGGTACACATCATAAGCACCTGCCAGCGTCTATGTGTGTTCATGCATGAACTTTATTAGTGATTATCTGTATGTAAATTGATATGGATGTGCCTAAAATCCCATGCATTGATATGGATGTGCCTGAAATCACCCACATTAGCCCGTTCTGCACATATAATGTAATGCCAAAGGAACATGAACATTTTGTGCAGCCGGGTTGCGTTGTCAGTTCTAGCAGATTTGTGTATATGTGTATATACTCCTATATCAAGGAGGAGGATAGTTTATACCGATAACCCACATCTTAATTCGGGGTGCTTTATGTGTTCCTGCTAGACTTTTTGGGTGGGACGTACCAACAATCAAATGTTAGTGCGGGCATCTTCACAAATAAAAATTTATATTATAGTTATATGAATCACATCTAGTGCACTACAAGTGAAACCCCTGTTGTGCCCAGAATGTAAAACGGCTGAATATAAAAATGAATATAAAAGAATGAATAAATAATTAATAGTGCAATAGAGAGCCATTAATTATATAAAAATATAAAAAAATATATATATATATACACCAAAATTAATTTCTTCCATTGATAAACGTATATATGGGAGAGTATAATAAAAGATTTTATAATCAATACTTTGTAGATTATTTAAAATTACTAAAAATTGATTTGCAGATCATTTAAAATTACTAGAGAATGACTAAAAAGTGATGATTTAAAAGTTTAAAAGTTTAAAAGGTGGACGAGGACATGTCCTGGATGATGAGTTAGGTCATACATTTAAATATGGATTTTAGATAATGGGGCAATACATGTGGGTGAGCGTGATCCCATATCCATCATGCATATTGTGTTGCCCCCTCTATGGTGGTGGGGTGTCATATAATGGGGGGCCATATAGATCATGGGGCACCCTATATGGATCCCCATCTGTGGCGGTCGGTTGCCATACCATATTGTTTTGTTTGCTATGCGGTTAATGTTAATGTTCCTTTAACATCCAGAAAAATTCAATCGCATGACAGACCATCCCAAAATGTACCACATGGGCGTTTGTGAAATGTATGACCTGGGAGGTATATTGAATCTCCTATGTGTGCAGGTTATAAGCTGGGTGTGCGATTATGTGTCGCTTATGAAGCAGTTTATATCCAACTCAATGTTTAGACCTTTTGGAGAGAGTACGTCCACCGAATAGATCCATTGGGTCTCCCGTTTTGAGAGCTCTCGTACCATATGTATGCCCCTCCAGTGGGGTAATATCTGTTCAACGCCCCAAAATTGTAACCCTTTAGGGTCCATGTCATGTTTCATTTTAAAATGTAATGAGACATTGTGATCTCTGAAGCCAATCTTTATGTTGTGTATGTGTTCCGCTATGCGTACTTTTAGTTGTCTCTTTGTACGCCCTATATAGATGAGACCACACGGGCATTTTAGAGCGTACACCACATGAGTGCTATTGGAAAACTTTACATCCACATCAAATAATAATAGCTTTACAATAAAGCAATTTATTACGTGCAATAGCACTCATGTGGTGTACGCTCTAAAATGCCCGTGTGGTCTCATCTATATAGGGCGTACAAAGAGACAACTAAAAGTACGCATAGCGGAACACATACACAACATAAAGATTGGCTTCAGAGATCACAATGTCTCATTACATTTTAAAATGAAACATGACATGGACCCTAAAGGGTTACAATTTTGGGGCGTTGAACAGATATTACCCCACTGGAGGGGCATACATATGGTACGAGAGCTCTCAAAACGGGAGACCCAATGGATCTATTCGGTGGACGTACTCTCTCCAAAAGGTCTAAACATTGAGTTGGATATAAACTGCTTCATAAGCGACACATAATCGCACACCCAGCTTATAACCTGCACACATAGGA
This sequence comes from Lithobates sylvaticus, assembly GCA_028564925.1. Lineage (NCBI taxonomy): Eukaryota > Metazoa > Chordata > Amphibia > Anura > Ranidae > Lithobates > Lithobates sylvaticus. Next base: position 200,062,041 of record CM053037.1, on the reverse strand, counting down.
GATTCAATATACCTCCCAGGTCATACATTTCACAAACGCCCATGTGGTACATTTTGGGATGGTCTGTCATGCGATTGAATTTTTCTGGATGTTAAAGGAACATTAACATTAACCGCATAGCAAACAAAACAATATGGTATGGCAACCGACCGCCACAGATGGGGATCCATATAGGGTGCCCCATGATCTATATGGCCCCCCATTATATGACACCCCACCACCATAGAGGGGGCAACACAATATGCATGATGGATATGGGATCACGCTCACCCACATGTATTGCCCCATTATCTAAAATCCATATTTAAATGTATGACCTAACTCATCATCCAGGACATGTCCTCGTCCACCTTTTAAACTTTTAAACTTTTAAATCATCACTTTTTAGTCATTCTCTAGTAATTTTAAATGATCTGCAAATCAATTTTTAGTAATTTTAAATAATCTACAAAGTATTGATTATAAAATCTTTTATTATACTCTCCCATATATACGTTTATCAATGGAAGAAATTAATTTTGGTGTATATATATATATATTTTTTTATATTTTTATATAATTAATGGCTCTCTATTGCACTATTAATTATTTATTCATTCTTTTATATTCATTTTTATATTCAGCCGTTTTACATTCTGGGCACAACAGGGGTTTCACTTGTAGTGCACTAGATGTGATTCATATAACTATAATATAAATTTTTATTTGTGAAGATGCCCGCACTAACATTTGATTGTTGGTACGTCCCACCCAAAAAGTCTAGCAGGAACACATAAAGCACCCCGAATTAAGATGTGGGTTATCGGTATAAACTATCCTCCTCCTTGATATAGGAGTATATACACATATACACAAATCTGCTAGAACTGACAACGCAACCCGGCTGCACAAAATGTTCATGTTCCTTTGGCATTACATTATATGTGCAGAACGGGCTAATGTGGGTGATTTCAGGCACATCCATATCAATGCATGGGATTTTAGGCACATCCATATCAATTTACATACAGATAATCACTAATAAAGTTCATGCATGAACACACATAGACGCTGGCAGGTGCTTATGATGTGTACCCATACACAAGTATTTCAGTACACTTTCAATCATTATAAATGGATTCATGAGACATCCAAACAACCCGTTCTGCATGCTGCAATGTTCAACACTATTATAGTTTATTGTTTTGGCCACTAGATATGGCCGGCATTAATATGCATTTATAAATACTTTTGATATGCAAAGTTGTTGTTAAACTACACGATGGGTGAGATGCCGTCAGGTTGTGACTGTCCGCAATGGGCCTCTAGTGTTTACAGAGCCAGAGAATGGTGACGCCCATTGGGGGACAGGGCCGCCGGCTGATTGGACATTTCTCTCAACCCATAGTGTACTTATACCTCACTTCCTGCCTGGTGACCTACGCCCTCGAGAAGAAGTCGGAAATGACGAAACGCGTCAGGGCGTACGTCAACAGGAAGTGACGTCACACGTTTGCGGTCCACGGTGCGCTCCAGCAGATCCGGACAGAAAGGAAGCCACCCTGTGTCTCTGAGGAAACAGGAAAAGCTCCGCAACCGGCGCTAGAGAGCAGGCACAGTACCGCACACTCATACATTTATCCAAATGCTGATTTTATAACTATTTCTGGTACGCTTAACCCCCTAGGGGGAAGTTTTTTTTTTTTTTTTTGTGTTTAGGGAAAAATATTAAATTTTTAATAAATGAAGTTGATTTAGCAATATTACGCTATGTGGCCCCTTGTTTAATTACATGCACAACTGTATATAACCATACTGGAGAAAGAGGCTGATGCACTGGAGGTATCCATGCGCGGGTGAATGCAGTAGCAGATGCTGGTGGAGAAGGCCCTCAGGGTATAATACTACAGGCGTATTTTGAGCATACCTCTGGTGAGTGCATCCCCAAGAGGGGCTAATCTCTATAACACGGTGTCACTTAAGGTGGAAGTTTGCGGATTACTCACGGAGAGTCAACACAAAATCGATTGTCACATGTTATTTTGAACTATCACCTTCGCCATATTGCTGATCCATCAGATTGGAGGATCGTGTTTGTCGTCACGCGGACTTTTTTGTTGATATTCATTTGATGAAAAAAACGCAGTGCAATTCACTCATCGATCAAACTCGTTTATTTATTTGTTCACGTGCACTTTGAATCTATTATTTATTTATTTATTTGATTTATGCACCCAGCACTTTAAGGCGTAATGTAAAGTTGATTTTTTACGGTACACTTTGCTTTACTGCTTTTAGACATTTTTTTATTGTTTATTTATGTTTGTACTCACTAAATGTACATATATGCACTAATCTTTCATCTCTAGTTGAAAATTAGCACTAAGCGCTGCTATAAGTATCTGATAGACACAGCCATAGAGCATTCACGTGTCTATCTCTTTACTTATATTCTTTTCAATAAATAGGATTGGGCAGATTATAATTAAACATCAACATGTTTATGTACTTTTATAATTCTGCTATGAAACTGTAAGATCGTGTTGATCTCGGATCTACTAAAACTACATCAATAAATCAAAAAAAAAAGTGAAAGTCTTCTTAAAACAATGGCCCTGATGGACCTTCGATCACCTGGAGTGAGATTGGAGATCATATGTCATCACCTGAAAATCTCGTGCTAAGCTCCCCCATCCTCATGGACCTGACTTGGTGTCCATTCTGCCCCCCTTGGTAAAACAGTCTTGACAACAATCAGGAAAACCCAAAAACACCATCACAGACAATTGTTGCCCTCACCTCGATGGTCTCCAGCCTCCGGATGAAGCCTTCTAGCCTCACAAAGACCAATATTGATGGGAAGTCCCAAGATTTCACCTCTTGCCCATTCTTGTAGTAGCTTGGGAGCTTCTCCCTTCGGTCTTCAAAGGTCTGTATTAAGAAGCGCAATGTAGACAAGACCTCTTGGACTCTGGACAAACTCTCCTCTGTCTCCCCCTTCAGTAGATCTTCTGGGTTCAGATAATTTCGAGCCTACATCGGACCACAAACAAAAGGATCAATTAAGGCCAATTTGTGGACAGTTATATCCCTGTGCCCTACTGAAACACTGCCAAGAAAAAATCTGCTAATCTGTTTTTGGGCAATCTGACTCAGGTGATGGAACAGTGAAGCAGAACCTTCATATGTAATGAACGCCTACACACAGTGCCATAAAAATACACCATACGGCCAAAGATTTGTGAACACCTTACTATCATACCCGTGTGAGTTTATTGAACACCGTATTCCAAAACCATGGGATTTTGTGGCTACTTGTTAGGTTAGGTAGGTACTGGTGTTGGATGAGATCTGGTTCATCACTGACATTCTAACACATCCCAAAAGCTGTTTAGTAGGGTTGAGGTGAGGCCAACTCAAGTTCCTCCACAACAAACAGGTCAAACCCATGTCTTTATCGAGCTGGCTTTGTACACAAGGGTGCAGTCATGCTGGAACAAAAAAGGGTTTTCCCCAAAATGTTACCAACAGGTACCGTATTTATCGACGTATAACACGCACCCCAAGTTTAGGAGGGAATTTTAAGGAAAAAACGTTTTAGGAGGGAAGTTTAAGGAAAAAAAAAAAACTTACATTTAAGCGTCATTTGCAGCTTGCCCAGTGTCATTTGCAGCTTGCCCAGCGTCATTGCAGCTTGCCCAGCGTCATTTGCAGCCTGCCCAGCGTCATTTACAGCTTGCCCAGCGTCATTTGCACCTTGCCCAGTGTCATTTGCAGCTTGCCCAGCGTCATTTGCAGCTTGCCCAGCGTCATTTGCAGCTTGCCCAGCGTCATTTGCAGCTTGCCCAGTGTCATTTGCAGCTTGCCCAGCGTCATTTGTAGCTTGCCAGCGTCATTTGCAGCCTTGCCGACGTTGAAATTTCCCGTCGCTGAGACAGACCGCGCATGCGCCACCGAAAAAGGCCGAAGCGCTGCCGAAAAAGACCAAGCCGACTGTTCGGCTCCGCTCAGAGTCCCGCCTCCCTGCTGTTTCAGGAGCGAGTGCAGGGAGGCGGGACTACGAGCGGAGCTGAACAGTCGGCTTGGTCTTTTTCAGTGGCGCTTCGGCCTGTTTCAGCGGCGGTTCGGTCCTCTTTGGCGCCGCTCGCTATTTTTGTCATTTTTTTGGGGTATCGGCGTATAACACGCACCCACAACTTTCCCCCGATTTTAAGGGGGGAAAAGTGCATGTTATACGCCGATAAATACGGTAATGTCAGGAGGACACTGGCCATAGCGCAGATAAAAGATAAAAGTGGTTGTAAAGGTTTTTTTTATCTTATATCATTCTGTGTGCAGCAGCCCACCTAATACTTACCTGGGCCCACCTCGATCCAGCGATGTTGCCAGAGTGCCTCGGCTGCCCAGGACCCTCCCTCCTTATTGGCTCCGGCACCATTCCGTCCCTCAGTGAGCCAATGAGGAGAGGGAGGAGGAGGGGCCCTTGGCTTGTCTCTGTGCTCTGCTCCCCTACATGCTCCAGTGTTGCTGACCTCTGCCTGTATCCTGACCATGCTCTTGCTGGCTGTTTATACCTGTATTCGACTGTCTGTTGCTGACCTGGCTTGTCTGACCACGCATCCTGTTATCCATTTGCCTGGCTCTGCAAGCTACTTATCTGGTCCTTACTGGTCATCCACCTGCAATGTGCCACCAGCCTACTCTGCACCTGTAACCAGTCACCTGTCAGCCAAGTAACTGCCAGCCTGCTGTTTGCTTAGTTCTGGGTCTGCTGCTTCTGCTGTACCGGCCCACCTGATCCATTCCCTGGTGAAGCACCTGCTACTTACCTGTTCAGTTGGCTGGAGACTCTACAGGCACTTGTACCTCGCCGTGCTCTCATGGCCCCTATCTCACATCCCACTACCAGTGGTAGTTGAGCTGGGGCTGTAAGGGAGGCTCTTCTACTATAAGGTACTTGGTTGGAAGTGCTCAATAGTCTAAACTGGAACTTCAATGGAAAGACCTGAACTCCATCATTTGGATGGAGGAGGGGTCATCATAATGTTGGCCGTATGGTGTACATGACATACTACACACAGAAGATTTGCGGGGAGTATGGATATTTTTAAGAGACTCTTGGATGTGCATCTTAAAGAACACAACATACAGGGATATGAGAAATAAGTGTAGACACTGACACACGTACACCTACACAGGATGAACTGAATGGACTATTGGTCTTTATTCAACCTTACTTACTATGAAACTATGATTTGTAAAACATTATTACTCATTTAAAAAATTATTTTCAATAAACTGGTCGCATTACCATCATAAAATACTTCACAACGAAGGGCAAAAATAATGCACAGTAAGCCAACCATAGGTGGAATAATTCTAGCTGGGGGGAGGGGGATCCACTCACCTGCTGGATAAAGAGGTTGCATATTTCCTGAAGAAGGACGATGATGCGGGTCGGGGTGTTGTAGTACTTGGAGTGAGCCCACACCAAACACAGGACGTGCATCAGAGGGACGATCAGAGGCTTCACTTCGTTAAAATCCACATTCTCAATTTCTTCAAAATGGCGCTGGAGAGGTTTGAGATGCAGGTTGATGTCCTGGGCCTCCGACAAAGCTGGAAATGAGACGCAGGTATAAAAACATACAGGAGGACACTGCCGACAACACCGGGGTCAGGAATAAGCACTGGAATAGACGGTAGTCCCATCACCAATATGCAGAGATGGAGGAAGCTAGGATGGGCCCTAGGCAATGTAGTAGCTTTTGGCCCATGACCCTTCGACTTACATTGATTGCACAAAGAAGTCACCCCATCTGCTGGTCCATACTGGAAGATACCAACTGCCTACAAGACTATCCTCCCTTGTGAAGTGGTAGGCTGGTGCAGAGCTTTGACAGATTGCACTATCCCCCTGCAGGGGTATGAAGATTGTAGTTGGGAGTTCCTGGATGTAGGCTTCGCAAGGTAGAAGCTTTGGCCCTGTGACAGACCCAACCAGGACAGGGGCTTTTGGAGAGGACTGCGGGGTGGCCTCGTGCCTAATGACTATGGGCCCTTGGCTTTTAAGGGAACACTACTCTTAGATGCCTGAGGGACCCTTGGAGTCCTGTTTTTGATTCAAGTCCAAAACACACAGACTCCAAGAATTGAAGGACACAGATACATATTTAGGGCCTCTGTGCCCAAAACCAGCAATGACTGCTTTAGATTGAGATACTCGGAGCAGATGCTAATATCATCAGCTCAAAGAAACCCAATTGTGAGGTCTCCTGATATAATCTGTTTAAGGTGATATGTATTTTTCTCCCATTGTGTGCCTCCTAGGTGTGAATTCCCATTGTTACTTGAGTTACCTATTGTTTCTGTCTGTTGGCTTATTTGGATAACTCTTGAAGCTTCCTACAGGAGGGGATTAGCTTTGTGTCAACTCTACCTCCTTATTTACCATTGTGTGATGTTTTGGATGTATATTTTGTTTTATTGTTCACGTGTTTTGGGTGCATATTTGTTTTTTTTGTTGGTGACTGACCTACTTTTGAAGTGTATAAAAACCTGTATTTCTGTTCAACAGAGAGCCATTCCTTTGGGTCTTAGCCCAACATCTTGTCTGTGTACGAGGCTTGAGGTAAAAGGGCTGGTATTAGTTCTCAGTCTGCTGGAGCGGTTTGCAGGGCAGGAGGCACTGTTTGGCGGAAGCACCCAAGCGGGGTGCCAAGGTGTTCTGTCAAAGACATTTTTTTAATTGAGATTGATAAGGATTACCATAGGCACAGAGAAGTATCTGCATTGTGTGTACTGGTATCGGGCGGCACAGTGGTGTAGTGGTTAGCACTCTCAACTAGCAGTAAGAATGGTCGCTGGTTCGAATCCCAACCAGGACACTACAGTACCTGCCTGGAGTTTGCATGTTCTCCCTGTGCCTGCGTGGGTTTCCTCCGGGTACTCCGGTTTCCTTCCACACTCCAAAGACATGCAGGTAGGTTAATTGGCTTCTGTCCAGAAATTGGCCCCAGTATATGAATGGGGACCTTGGATTGTGGGCTCCTTGAGGGTAGGGACCAATGTGAGTGTGCAATGTACAGGGATAGGGACAATTGCAGACACTCACTCAGGTTGAACTGGATGGACTTGTGTCTTTATTCAACCTTACTAACTATGTAACTATGTATACAGCTGCCTACAAGTCCAAGACTGGTGCACCGCTTTGACCAATCGCACCATCTCCCTGCAGGAGTATGAAGGGTATCATTGGGCCCCTGCACATACACCGGGCCCTGGGCTCCTGCCTAAGTTGCCTTGTGGATGAGCAGGCTCTGCCTATATGAATGAATTAGTATCTGATGAGGGCAAAACGTATAAAATCAGAGTGTGCGTCTTCACTTGTTTACAGATTAGCTCCCAACGCCTGACCAATTGTTTATGAGGAGGGTTTTCTGTGGATTAGAACTGCATTGTGTGCATTGGCTTGTTGGTACCCACGCAGTGGTGTTTGAGGGAGGTTTGGCTTGCTTCTATAGGCCTAAAAAAAGTGAAGAAAAAGGAAAAAAAAAAAGAGAAGAGCTGGTAAGCTGCTTAGCTTTTTATATATTTGAGGCTCCATTCAAAACTCAAATTTAAAGGATTAATCCATCCAAAAAATGTGCGGCCCTGGTCAGATCACCACGTGTGATTATTCTTCAGTTTTTCACGCTGGAAAAAAAATGAATGAAACAAACCGTCCTACATACAGAGAACACAAGGGGTGCTGTCCGGAGGTTACCTGCTACAACATCTCGGAACAATGCTTTGAATGCTGGGAAATAGCTGCTCTCTATATTCTCCAGGAGCTGCGCCATTTTGCGTACTTTCCTGGTTTTCAGCTGATCGAATATACACTCCAAGTCGGCATATCTGAAACACAACACAATCTTTAAAAGCACAAATACATGGAGGAGGTCTACTTATCAATGTTTTCACCCAAAACTCATAACTTTTACCCAAGATACCCAACCTTGGTTGAGAACATCAATAAACCAGATATGTTGTTCAAGCCAAGTCAACGTTTAGTCCATAGTTTGGTCCCACGTTTATCCCCAGGCACTTCCTCCAAAGGAAAAGACTAGCCGGTAACTTTATTCACCCATAGAAGCCCTCGACAATTAGGCCCAACATTGTGGATGAAACGTGTCTGAAGAGTGGGGCTCAGGTGAGGACTCTTTGCTCATGTTGTCTGGGTGAATAAAGCTTAAAGTGGAAGTAAACCCTCCTATCGTTTTCAGCCAAGGAAGCTGCCATCTTTGCCTCTGTTTAATCTTTAACTGCCACAGTGCTGCACATGTGATCCGTTATGACACCAGCCATTGGATGGTTTGACTGTTTGGTTGAGAGCACAGCCAATGTGCAGTTAGCATTCACGGCATGCCTTTTTTTTTAGACTGTTAAATCGATGGGTTTACTTCCGCTTTAACCAACGTTCACATTTTCTCTGGGATTTGTGCAGCTTGGGGAGCATCGGAAGAGCCTCTGCTGGCGTCATCACCTGATCATCCATTAAGGTGACCTCATTCAGGTTTTGGCAGCAATGTACTTAATACTTTTGTCCACAGTTTTTTTTCTAAAGGGGTTAGGCGCAGGAACTCCCCCCTTCTGAGTCACTCCTTGTCTCTGCCCCCTACCCACCCCTGAGCACCGTCCCTTGGTTCCACCCCCCCACCCCCCTACCCACCCCTGAGCACCGTCCCTTGGTTCCACCCCCCTACCCACCTCTGAGCACCGGCCCTTGGTTCCACCCCCCTACCCACCTCTGAGCTTCGGCCCTTGGTTCCACCCCCTACCCACCTCTGAGCTTCGGCCCTTGGTTCCACCCCCCTACCCACCTCTGAGCACCGCCCTTGGTTCTACCCACCTCTGAGCACCGCCCTTTGGTTCCACCTCTGAGCACCGCCCCTTGGTTCCACCCCCCTACCCACCTCTAAGCACCGGCCCTTGGTTCCACACCCCTACCCACCTCTGAGCTTCGGCCCTTGGTTCCACCCCCCTACCCACCTCTGAGCACCGCCCTTTGGTTCCACCCCCCTACCCACCTCTAAGCACCGGCCCTTGGTTCCACCCCCCTACCCACCTCTAAGCACCGGCCCTTGGTTCCACCCCCCTACCCACCTCTGAGCTTCGCCCCTTGGTTCCACCCCCCTACCCACCTCTAAGCACCGGCCCTTGGTTCCACCCCCCTACCCACCTCTGAGCACCGGCCCTTGGTTCCACCCCCCTACCCACCTCTGAGCTTCGGCCCTTGGTTCCACCCCCCTACCCACCTCTGAGCACCGTCCCTTGGTTCCACCCCCCTACCCACCTCTGAGCACCGCCCCTTGGTTCCACCCCCCTACCCACCTCTGAGCACCGCCCCTTGGTTCCACCCCCCTACCCACCTCTGAGCACCGCCCCTTGGTTCCACCCCCCTACCCACCTCTGATCATCGGCCTTTGGTTCCACCCCCCTACCCACCTCTGAGCTTCGGCCCTTGGTTCCACCCCCCCTACCCACCTCTGAGCACCGCCCCTTGGTTCCACCCCCCTACCCACCTCTGAGCACCGCCCCTTGGTTCCACCCCCCTACCCACCTCTGAGCATCGGCCTTTGGTTCCACCCCCCTACCCACCTCCCAGTACCGACCCTTTTGTGGTGCTAAATAATTTGTATGGTATTTGTTAATGATAAGAAAAACAGTAAAATCGATCCTCAGCAGCCAGCAACAATAGACCTCCCCCAGCAGTAATTGATACCCCCCAGCAACAATAGACCTCCCCCAGCAGTAATTGATACCCCCCAGCAACAATAGACCTCCCCCAGCAGTAATTGATACCCCCCAGCAACAATAGACCTACCCCAGCAGTAATAGATACCCCCAGCAACACTAGAGCCATCCCAGCAACAATATACCTACCCCCAGCAGTAATACATACCCCCAGCAACACTAGAGCCACCCCAGCAACAATAGATCTCCTACACAACATTATACCCCCTCAGCAACAATGGACTGCCTGTTACAAAATACCACCCCCACGTTCCCACTGAAGAAAAAGCCCTTCTTTTGCCAGGGTACTTTCTTCTCCTGGGTGACCCATTCCTGTGCACTCCAGGAGTTGGACTACAAGGTTATTGAACAGTCACGCTCATCTGTAGTCATCACAGTAAAGCCGTGATGTGGAGCCCCTACTGGAACGTTCTCCCATCCACAAATCCGTCTACTGGATTTGCTCAGTGCAGGCGGAGAAAAAACACGTATAAGAAATTCTCTTGTACTTACAGTAGTGAGAATTCAGTTCTACTTTATCAATGTTTTCTCTACAGTCCCATTTTATGTGAGGGATACGGAAAATTTTTTGTCCGCTGGACTAAACCTGGCCATACACTGTGCAGATTTTGGGTGGTTCCTGATTAACCAAATGAAATTCGAGTCAGGATTGTCACTTTTGGCACCCACCATTTTTTTTTTATTTGAAAATTGAAGGAACCGGGCGGAAAGTTATCAGATTAAAAGCGGTTGCATCCAATCAGCTGCAGTCAGTGTTTGGGTATCCTGACAGCTGCAGGCTCTGGCTGTCAAAATACAAAAAGACCCCAAAAAAAGGTATAGGGGCTATTAGTAGTAGTATGTAGGGCTGAAACAGCTAATCGATTATGAAAATAGTAATCGATTAATCGGCCAGTAACATAATGGGGTTAAAAAAAACTAAAATGAGCCCTTTATAGTACAAAAAGAGAAAATCGCTACTGTAAATATTTACTTTCACAGTTCTACAGTAAAAAAAAAATTAACCCCTTACAGTAGTGATTATCTGCTTTTTTTTGTACTATAAAGGTCTCATTTTTGTTTTTTTTAACCCCCATTATGTTACTAAACGTCTTATGCCCCATACACACGGTCGGATTTTCCGATGGATTCTGTCCTATCGGACAATGTTGTCGGAAATTCCGACCGTGTGTAGGCACCATCGGACAGTTTCCATCGGATTGTCCGACGAACAAAGTTCTATCTCCTGCTGGATAGATTTTCCGACAACAAAGTCCGATCACACCAATTCCGATCGTGTGTAGCGAATTCCGATGGACAAAGTGCCGCGCATGCTCAGATCACATTACAAGACCAAAGCTATTGGCTACTAGCCTCTACGTAGTCCCGTCGTAGGCAACAAACGTCACCACGTTCAGAATGATCGGATTTTCCGACAACTTTGTCCGACCGTGTGTATGCAACACCAGTGTCGGACTAAATCCGTCGGACCAAATCCGATGGATTTGGTGGTCGGATTTTCCGACCGTGTGTATGGGGGCTTTAGACCGGGTTTACATCTCTGTTTTTGGTGCTTTTTGCAGAAACGCACTAAAGTTCATTTAACATGGTTTCCTATGGGACACATTCATATCTATGCTTTTTTCAGCTGCTGCGTATTTGGAAAGGGTCAGGGACTATTTTTTTTTTAACGCAAAACGGTGCTTTTTTGGTTCAATGTACTTCAACGGAGAAGATGCAGAAAAGCATGTAATGCGTTTTTGCAGCAATTTGTGTTTTTTAATTTGCCCAACAACAAATTGGCCAAAAAACAGTACGTCTCTTCTAATAGTATGTACAGTATATCTCCTCTAATAGCGTATATACAGTATATCTCCTCTAATAGTATATACAGTATATCTCCTCTAATAGCGTATATACAGTATATCTCCTCTAATAGTATATATACAGTATATCTCCTCTAATAGTGTATATACAGTACATCTCCTCTAATAGTGTATATACAGTATATCTCCTCTAATAGTGTATCTCCTCTAATAGCGTATATACAGTATATCTCCTCTAATAGTATATACAGTATATCTCCTCTAATAGTGTATATACAGTACATCTCCTCTAATAGTGTATATACAGTATATCTCCTCTAATAGCGTATATACAGTATATCTCCTCTAATAGTATATACAGTATATCTCCTCTAATAGCGTATATACAGTATATCTCCTCTAATAGTATATACAGTATATCTCCTCTAATAGTGTATATACAGTACATCTCCTCTAATAGTGTATATACAGTATATCTCCTCTAATAGTGTATCTCCTCTAATAGCGTATATATACAGTATATCTCCTCTAATAGTATATACAGTATATCTCCTCTAATAGCGTATATACAGTATATCTCCTCTAATAGCGTATATACAGTATATCTCCTCTAATAGCGTATATACAGTATATCTCCTCTAATAGTATATACAGTATATCTCCTCTAATAGTATATACAGTACATCTCCTCTAATAGTGTATATACAGTATATCTCCTCTAATAGTGTATCTCCTCTAATAGCGTATATATACAGTATATCTCCTCTAATAGTATATACAGTATATCTCCTCTAATAGCGTATATACAGTATATCTCCTCTAATAGCGTATATACAGTATATCGCTTCTGTCTGTTATTCTTAGAGTGGATTCGATATTTTGCTCCCTAACCATGGTTGGTTGTTTACATTTACCACTGCATAGAGATGCAGTATTTAAGAATAAATTGCCTTTTTTTTAAACTTTACATATTAACTAAATTATACACCACACATTTTTTTTTAAGGTTATTAACCGATTAATCGAAACAATAATCGGCCAACTAATTGGTTATGAAAATAATCTTTAGTTGCAGCCCTAGTAGTATGGCTACCTCTGAGCTACCCAAGTCAAGAACAGACAGTTGCATGAACCCCGATACCCTCCAGAATAACAGATCCAAAAGGTTTTGCCTTTTGTTTCCCTGGACTCTACCTGTCCAGACAGTGGAGTCAGAGTTCTAGGAATGAGAAAACTCTATTAGGGCTGCAACTAACGATTATTTTCAAAATCGATTAGTTGTCGATTAATCGATTAGTTGTTTCAGCCCTAAACTCTATAGTCTCTGGTTAGCTCAGAGGGCGGCTGGACAACTGAGAACCACCTAGAACAGAACATAGGAGGGTTCAAATGGGGGGCTCCAAAATATTACACATCGCTAGAGTGTGCGTTAGGATATCACTGGTCTCCCATCAGGTTTGGGAGATGACGGAGTCTGGAGGGTTGGGTTTGTTGGGTTTGTTGGGTTTGTTGGGTTTCACGAATACAATCGACCCCCTGAGGTCACTACGCCCCGTGTTGGTTCTGTACCTGCTCTTCCAGAACTCCAGCTCCACGTTGGGATTTGGGTTGCGGCCTTGTAGAATTTGCTCTGAGGAGTCTCGGTTTAACACCCCGCGGACCTGGTGGCTCCATTGAATGATGGCGGATTCGATGTCGTGTACAATTGCCTTGGCTAGATTTTCCCTTTTAAAAAGAAAAGAAAACAAAGATTAAATGAAGTCTTCGCCTTTCCTAAAAGGCAAATCATGAAGGTGCCCACAGAAAGGAGACGAGTGTGTGGTTAGGAGAGCTCAGTACACCCTTCCAATTCATTTACAATAAGGCCCCTTTCACATTGGGGCGGGAGCCGCGGTGATGGTAAAGCAGCGCTATATTTAGCGCTGCTTTACCATCGTTTTAACCGCGGTATTCGGCCGCTCCCGGTGCGGTTTTACCCCCCGCGAGCGGCCGAAAAAGGGTTAAAACACCCCCGCAGAGTGCCGCCGTAGCGGCGCTTTGCGGCGGTATTGCCGCGGTTTTACCGCGGTTTCCCATTCAAATCAATGGGAAGGAGCGGTATAGGAGCGGTGAACACACGGCTCCTTCACCGCTCCAAAGATGCTGCTAGCAGGACTTTTTTTGCCGTCCTGCTAGCGCACCACTCCAGTGTGAAAGCCCGCCGGCTTTCACACTAGAGTGAATGGGGCCGGATTTTTTTCAGGCGGTGAACAGGCGCTATTTTTAGCGCTGTACCGCATGAAAAACGCCCCAGTGTGAAAGGGGCCTAAGAACATCAGATACATTTTAGGGGGAAAAGAACCCCCCCCCCCCCCCCCCCCCCCCCCCGTTCATTAGGGCTGAACCCAGGATTAGTATTACAACCTGGATGAAATACCGCATATACGCTGAGTTTTTCAGCACATTTTTTGTGATGAAAGTGCCCCCCCCACGGCGTATATTGGAGTCAAGCGCTTTTCTGCAGCAGAGAATTACATTTTCTGACCCGACTTTGGGGTTCCTAGCCCTAAGTGGCCCCGAGATACGGGGGGCCCCAAAGTCGGTTCTGAAAATGTCATTCTCTGCTGCAGAAAAGTGCTTGACATTTTCCGATCCGACTTTGGGGCCCCATATCTTGGGGCCACTTGCTGATAGGAACCCCAACGTTGGTGTGCAAACCCAGTGGAATTAGCACTACAACATATCCAAATTGGGGGTTCCTAGCACCAAGTGGCCCCGAGATACGGGGCCCCAAAGTCGGTCAACTGTGTCCATCTGCAGCAATGTCATTTCGGGACCCTTTGCGTCCAGAGACCCCAAATTTTGGCTGCAGCCAGGGGGCATCTAGGAACCCTTAACTGCTGAGTTTGAAGTTCGGGGGACCTATGGCTGCAAATGGGCACAGTGAGGCTGCAAATGGGCACAGTGAGGCTGCAAATGGGCATTGCTGACCCTCTTTTCCACTTACAGTAGCTGCGCATTTCTCACCCTAGGCTTATACTCGAGTCAATACGTTTTCCCAGTTTTTTGTGGTAAAATTAGGTGCCTCGGCTTATATTCGGGTCGGCTTATACTCGAGTATATATACGGTAACAAAATTTCTGAAAGGGTTCAAAGAATATCATATAAATGTAACCGATCCAAAAATTAGTACAAAAACACAAATAAAATACAGAATACAATATGTTCTGTGAATGGAAAAGGGGATAGAAGGGGCGGAGCAACGACAGAACGGCTGCTGTGCAGAGGAGCGGCAAGTCTCCTGTTAGAGCACCTTCAATGAAGTAGTTTAGTAGTTGAATGGTAAAGAACAGGCAGTAATCCAGGATGTGGCTCACACCTCCTCAGATTTAACTATGTGTAACCCTACAGATTTTTTTTTTTTTTTAATGTTCTTCCTTATCTATTCTAGGGGGGAAAAAAAAGTTGGATGTTTACAGAGCTCAACAGCTCAAGTTTTGATTACACACCTCTCACACCCTACACCTACTCTGTGGACCTCATGGAGGATCCAATAAGAGAGTGTCAGGAATCAGCAGCAGGGATGGACCAAATTTGCATAGCTACACTAGAAAAGTGAGACCGGACTATTATATAGTAAAGGAAATGTAATAATAGTAAACAAAAAGAAACAACAAACAGGAAACACATCAAACATGAAGATACAACTGAACCACAACCATAAAACCGAAAAGCCAGAATAACAACCTAAGTTATAGGGAGTCTAACAAACTAACGATATACACAATATGTACAAAAATGGGGAACACTGATAAAAAAACAGGGAAAACTGGAGATGCTGGGAACCGATGGGAAGGGGAAGCCAAAATGAGGTACAAGGTGAGCAGAAAACAGGCAGCAAGATAAAGGGCAGGAGCAAGATCAGGATCCAAGCTCAGGATAAGTGACAAGCAGTATCTAGAAGCAAATCAGAAGACTGAAGCAAAGTGTAATAGTAGAGGAGGGACTAAATACCCTCCCAGCAGCCAGCATTAGGTGGAGTATCAAGCAGTATCTGGAAGCAAATCAGAAGACTGAAGCAGCCAGCTGGCTGTTGGGAGGGTATTTAGTCCCTCCTCTACTATTACGCTTTGCTTCAGTCTTCTGATTTGCTTCCAGATACTGCTAATTGCTGAAATCTGCTGGGAGACACCCGCTGGTGGACACCAGAACTACAACCTCCCACTCTGGGAAATACAGTGCCACCAGCAGGTGATCCACGTCCTGACAGAGAGCCAGTCAGGAGACAAACGTTTTCTGACAGCAACATCATGGATGAACAAATTAAATATTTGTAAAAACAAAAATATGAATATTGTAGATCCATAAGTTATACAAGTAAAAAAAAAAAAAAAAAATCTATTAAAATAGATGAAACATGATAGTTTCTTTTTAACTCGACATTCGCTATAGCCTGATCGCTCTAATTGATCCCAAAGGTGTTCTATCGGGTTGAGGTCAGGACTCAGTGCAGGCCAGTCAAGTTCCTCGACCCCAAACTCGCTCATCCATGTCTTTATGGACCTTGCTTTGTACACTGGTGCACAGTCATGTTGGAACAGGAAGGGGCCGTCCCCAAACTCCTCCCACAAAGTTGGGAGCATGAAATTGTCCAAAATGTCTTGGTATGCCGACGCCTTAAGAGTTCTCTTCACTGGAACTAAGGGGCCAAGCCGGATCCCTGAAAAACACCCCCACACCATAATCTCCCCTCCCCCACACCATATTCCCCCCTCCCCCCCCACACCATATTCCCCCCTCCACCAAATGATTTGGACCAGTGCACAAAGCAAGGTCCATAAAGACATGGATGAGGGAGTTTTGGGTGGAGGAACTTGACTGGCCTGCACAGAGTCCTGACCTCAACCCCATAGAACACCTGTGACGGAACCTCCCTACACTCCTCTTGAGTGCGTTCGTCATATACCACTTCCTTCCAGTCTGGATACAGATCTCAGATATTCCAACCGCTCCCAAGCACCAAACCAGACGACACTTGCTTAGCTGATCAACATGGACTCTTTTATTAGAACCAAACTGACCAGTATTTATATACAGTAGAAGAGGAGGTCCCCCCTCCCCCTCCTGCTCATATTACTCTAACAATACACCTGTAACAACTTAACAACAACTAATTAACTAATCCCTTTAAGCAGCCGATGTGACGCATCAGGATTTCACTACAGGTCAGACGTGTTGTCACCGAGCTAAACACAGTTGATTATAAATTATCATAATAACAACCACAAGACATTTTATCACAATAGCAGGAGACCACCAGTAACAGACGGACCGTCTCCTGCATTGTACAGAGGACAATGTGATCAGCTCTCTCAATTAATATCTGGAGTTCATGACACTAGCATCTGACAGTGTGTGTCCCAACAGCATGAGACCACACACATTATATATACACATATATACAGCATTGAATCTGACTGGCACAGATTATTGATGGTTGGGGTTCTCCTTCACCCTGTGCCCCCTTAAAATGCAGGGCCCATAATCAGTTGGCAGGAGGCTCGCATTTAGTCCTCTCAAAAAGCCTGTGTCCCGGCTAGGTCTGTCACAACACCTTTGGGATGAATTAGAGTGGAGACTGAGAGCCAGGCCTTCTCATCCAACATCAGTGCCTGACCTCACGAATGTTCTTCTGGAAGAATGGTCAAACATTCCTATAGACACCCTCCTAAACCTTGTGGACGCCCTTCCCAGAAGAGGTGAAGCTGTTATAGCTGCAAAGGGCCAAATCCATATTGAACCCTCCGGACTAAGACTGGGAGGTCATTAGAGGTCATGTGTGTGTAAAAGCAGGCGTCCCAATACTTTTGGTAATGTGTAACGTTTGGGTGGCCTGACTCCTGAGTATCATCCGCCTTCTACATCGATTTCTCTGTCGCAGTTCTGATTTTGTAAATCTCGGGTTTTATTTGACTTCCAACATATCAATAAACTCGGCTTCCAACTGAAGACACGGATCGATATATCTAGAGAGCCGACCGCAGGGCTAAACGATCGTTCCAATTAGCCTCTGGGAAGGGCGAATATCAGTGACTCAGCATCCTCTCTCACCATAAATAAAACGCCGGCTTCTGCAGCGGAAAGGGTTAAAGCCAGCCCCCCGCCCCCGCCGTACGCCCCCCGCCGTACGCGGCCCGTCACTCCATTACCGTGGCTGCAGATTAGACTTCGCAGCAAAGAAATTAGATTAAACGGCGTCCGCCGCCACCGACAACTACGACAGCCGCCGCCGAGAACTACGACAGCCGCCACCGACAACTACGACAGCCGCCACCGACAACTACGACAGCCGCCGCCGAGAACTACGACAGCCGCCGCCGAGAACTACGACAGCCGCCGCCGAAAACTTCGACAGCCGCCACCGAGAACTACGACAGCCGCCACCGACAACTACGACAGCCGCCACCGAGAACTACGACAGCCGCCGCCGAGAACTACGACAGCCGCCGCCGAGAACTACGACAGCCGCCGCCGAGAACTACGACAGCCGCCGCCGAGAACTACGACAGCCGCCGCCGAGAACTACGACAGCCGCCGCCGAGAACTACGACAGCCGCCGCCGAGAACTACGACAGCCGCCGCCGAGAACTACGACAGCCGCCGCCGAGAACTACGACAGCCGCCACCGACAACTACGACAGCCGCAACATAGAAAGCGGACAGGAAATTCTTCTCTATTGCCGAATCTCTTCACAGCAACAAAAACTTCACTAAACGGATCCTTTCATTTTCATAGACGCCGCAGAGAACGCAACAAAAAGAGCAATTCAGAGGAGATCCGACTGTCAGATGTTAATGGGGGAAGTACAAACATCAAAACCTGAAATAAAACAACAAATACACCAATGATGGGACACTATTCCTCCCACTGACACCAATGATGGGACACTATTCCTCCCACTGACACCAATGATGGGACACTATTCCTCCACTGACACCAATGATGAGGCACTATTCCTCCCACTGATACCAATGATGGGACACTATTCCTCCCACTGACACCAATGATGGGACACTATTCCTCCACTGACACCAATGATGGGGCACTATTCCTCCCACTGATACCAATGATGGGACACTATTCCTCCCACTGACACCAATGATGGGACACGATTCCTCCCACAGATACCAATGATGGGGCACTATTCCTCTCCACTGATACCAATGATGGGGCACTATTCCTCCCACTGACACCAATGATGGGGCACTATTCCTCCCACTGACACCAATGATGGGGCACTATTCCTCCCACTGACACCAATGATGGGACACTATTCCTCCCACTGACACCAATGATGGGGCACTATTCCTCCCACTGACACCAATGATGGGACACTATTCCTCCCACTGACACCAATGATGGGACACTATTCCTCCCACTGACACCAATGATGGGACACTATTCCTCCACTGACACCAATGATGGGGCACTATTCCTCCCACTGACACCAATGATGGGGCACTATTCCTCCCACTGACACCAATGATGGGACACTAATCCTCCCACTGACACCAATGATGGGACACTATTCCTCCCACTGACACCAATAATGGGGCACTATTCCTCTCGCTGACACCAATGATGGGACACTATTCCTCCCACTGATACCAATGATGGGGCACTATTCCTCCCACTGACACCAATGATGGGGCAATATTCCTCCCACTGACACCAATGATGGGGCACTATTCCTCCCACTGACACCAATGATGGGGCACTATTCCTCCCACTGACACCAATGATGGGACACTATTCCTCCCACTGACACCAATGATGGGACACTATTCCTCCCACTGACACCAATGATGGGGCACTATTCCTCCCACTGACACCAATGATGGGACACTATTCCTCCACTGACACCAATGATGGGACACTATTCCTCCCACTGACACCAATGATGGGACACTATTCCTCCCACTGACACCAATGATGGGGCACTATTCCTCCCACTGACACCAATGATGGGGCACTATTCCTCCCACTGACACCAATGATGGGACACTATTCCTTCCACTGACACCAATGATGGGGCACTATTCCTCTCGCTGACACCAATGATGGGACACTATTCCTCCCACTGATACCAATGATGGGGCACTATTCCTCCCACTGACACCAATGATGGGACACTATTCCTCCCACTGACACCAATGATGGGACACTATTCCTCCCACTGATACCAATGATGGGGCACTATTCCTCCCACTGACACCAATGATGGGGCAATATTCCTCCCACTGACACCAATGATGGGGCAATATTCCTCCCACTGACACCAATGATGGGGCACTATTCCTCCCACTGACACCAATGATGGGACACTATTCCTCCCACCGACACCAATGATGGGGCAATATTCCTCCCACTGACACCAATGATGGGGCACTATTCCTCCCACTGACACCAATGATGGGGCACTATTCCTCCCACTGACACCAATGATGGGGCACTATTCCTCTCACTGACACCAATGATGGGGCACTATTCCTCCCACTGACACCAATGATGGGACACTATTCCTCCCACTGATACCAATGATGGGGCACTATTCCTCCCACTGACACCAATGATGGGACACTATTCCTCCCACTGATACCAATGATGGGGCACTATTCCTCCCACTGACACCAATGATGGGGCACTATTCCTCCCACTGACACCAATGATGGGGCACTATTCCTCCCACTGACACCAATGATGGGACACTATTCCTCCCACTGACACCAATGATGGGGCACTATTCCTCCCACTGACACCAATGATGGGACACTATTCCTCCCACTGACACCAATGATGGGGCACTATTCCCCCCACTGACACCAGTGATGGGACACTATTCCTCCCACTGACACCAATGATGGGACACTATTCCTCCCACTGACACCAATGATGGGACACTATTCCTCCCACTGACACCAATGATGGGGCACTATTCATCCCACTGACACCAATGATGGGGCACTATTCCTCCCACTGACACCAATGATGGGGCACTATTCCTCCCACTGATACCAATGATGGGGACACTATTCCTCCCACTGACACCAATGATGGGACACTATTCCTCCCACTGACACCAATGATGGGGCACTATTCCCCCCACTGACACCAGTGATGGGACACTATTCCTCCCACTGACACCAATGATGGGGCACTATTCCTCCCACTGACACAATGATGGGGCACTATTCCTCCCACTGATACCAATGATGGGACACTATTCCTCCCACTGACACCAATGATGGGACACTATTCCTCCACTGATACCAATGATGGGACACTATTCCTCCCACTGACACCAATGATGGGACACTATTCCTCCCACTGACACCAATGATGGGACACTATTCCTCCCACTGACACCAATGATGGGACACTATTCCTCCCACTGATACCAATGATGGGACACTATTCCTCCCACTGACACCAATGATGGGACACTATTCATCCCACTGACACCAATGATGGGGCACTATTCCTCCCACTGACACCAATGATGGGGCACTATTCCTCCCACTGACACCAATGATGGGACACTATTCCTCCCACTGACACCAATGATGGGACACTATTCATCCCACTGACACCAATGATGGGACACTATTCCTCCCACTGACACCAATTATGGGGCACTATTCATCCCACTGACACCAATGATGGGGCACTATTCCTCCCACTGATACCAATGATGGGGCACTATTCCTCCCACTGACACCAATGATGGGGCAATATTCCTCCCACTGACACCAATGATGGGGCACTATTCCTCCCACTGACACCAATGATGGGACACTATTCATCCCACTGACACCAATGATGGGGCACTATTCCTCCCACTGACACCAATGATGGGGCACTATTCCTCCCACTGACACCAATGATGGGACACTATTCCTCCCACTGACACCAATGATGGGACACTATTCATCCCACTGACACCAATGATGGGACACTATTCCTCCCACTGACACCAATGATGGGGCACTATTCATCCCACTGACACCAATGATGGGGCACTATTCCTTCCATTGAAACAAAAGATGGGTTGTAATTTTTCCCACTGACCTCACTCCCATGGGCCCCTCTAATGCCTGAAGGACAGTAAACTGTCTCTTTGCTTAGAAAGTTTGGAGCCGCCCCCCGCAATTTTTTTTTTAATTTGTCTGCAGAGCTCAGTAGCTCAAGCTGGAGTTTACACACACACAGTGCATGAGGCAGGGCAGTGACACCCCCCACTTTCTATACAGAGCACACAGAGCCAGGCAGAAGGCGGGTAACTTCTGGGACGCCGGCTCTGGTCACCAGGATCACTCGGACGTGTTTAACTCCCCTAATTGCTGAATGAGCCCTTCATGCTCCATAGAAGAACCCCCGCTCTGTGCGTGGTCTCTCTGCAGAGGTCCAACACCCCCTCCCCCCTACCGAGTCAGAGCCAGAGATCCCCAATCAGCGGGGATCTTTGCTGAATGAAAAGAGCTCAGCAAGAGGCGGCGCCACCTGCTGGATGAAAACCAGAATACAGACAGACAGTTGACATTGAGATGACAGTTGATGAATCTCGTTCTCTTGTAGTTGGAGAATGTGATACATTGAAATTCTAGGAAACCTGTAGACCCCCCTCCCCCCTCCTCCCACCCCCCCCCCAGCCAACCACGTTCTTCCCTCTCACACAGAACTCCAATGTCCATATCAGACCAACATGGCGACCCCCAGCAATGAGAGGATCTACAATATCCAGATATACAACACAGAGGGGTGCACATACTTCTTCTCACTCTCATATTCGATGTCCTCCACCTTCTCCGAGCCGGACGGGAGGGGGAGGAGCGTCTTCCCGCGGACCTGTCCGACCATCACCGACAGATGACTCTTCAGGGCGCTCACGTGACGCAGAACATCCTGAGACAAAACCTGCGGCCAATCCTGGTGATTCCTGGGATTTCCCAAGATTGGGGCCACAACCTGCAAAGAGAAGAAAATCAGAGATGATCAATACTCCTCTCCCAAAATACTCCTCTCCGTCCTCCAACTCTCCTCTCCCGAAATACTCCTCTCCTTCCTCTACAACTCTCCTCTCCCGAAATACTCCTCTCCCTCCTCTACAACTCTCCTCTCCCGAAATACTCCTCTCCTTCCTCTACAACTCTCCTCTCCCGAAATACTCCTCTCCGTCCTCCAACTCTCCTCTCCCGAAATACTCCTCTCCTTCCTCTACAACTCTCCTCTCCCGAAATACTCCTCTCCTTCCTCTACAACTCTCCTCTCCCGAAATACTCCTCTCCGTCCTCCAACTCTCCTCTCCCGAAATACTCCTCTCCCTCCTCTACAACTCTCCTCTCCTGAAATACTCCTCTCCGTCCTCCAACTCTCCTCTCCTGAAATACTCCTCTCCTCCCTCTACAACTCTCCTCTCCCGAAATACTCCTCTCCTCCCTCTACAACTCTCCTCTCCTGAAATACTCCTCTCCGTCCTCTATAACTCTCCTCTCCCGAAATACTCCTCTCCTTCCTCTACAACTCTCCTCTCCTGAAATACTCCTCTCCTTCCTCTACAACTCTCCTCTCCCCCAAAATACTCCTCTCCGTCCTCTACAACTCTCCTCTCCTGAAATACTCCTCTCCTTCCTCTACAACTCTCCTCTCCCGAAATACTCCTCTCCTTCCTCTACAACTCTCCTCTCCTGAAATACTCCTCTCCTTCCTCTACAACTCTCCTCTCCTGAAATACTCCTCTCCTTCCTCTACAACTCTCCTCTCCCGAAATACTCCTCTCCTTCCTCTACAACTCTCCTCTCCTGAAATACTCCTCTCCTTCCTCTACAACTCTCCTCTCCCGAAATACTCCTCTCCTTCCTCTACAACTCTCCTCTCCTGAAATACTCCTCTCCCTCCTCTACAACTCTCCTCTCCCGAAATACTCCTCTCCTTCCTCTACAACTCTCCTCTCCTGAAATACTCCTCTCCTTCCTCTACAACTCTCCTCTCCCGAAATACTCCTCTCCTTCCTCTACAACTCTCCTCTCCCGAAATACTCCTCTCCTTCCTCTACAACTCTCCTCTCCTGAAATACTCCTCTCCCTCCTCTACAACTCTCCTCTCCCGAAATACTCCTCTCCTTCCTCTACAACTCTCCTCTCCTGAAATACTCCTCTCCTTCCTCTATAACTCTCCTCTCCCGAAATACTCCTCTCCTCCCTCTACAACTCTCCTCTCCTGAAATACTCCTCTCCTTCCTCTACAACTCTCCTCTCCTGAAATACTCCTCTCCCTCCTCTACAACTCTCCTCTCCTGAAATACTCCTCTCCCTCCTCTACAACTCTCCTCTCCCGAAATACTCCTCTCCTTCCTCTACAACTCTCCTCTCCTGAAATACTCCTCTCCTTCCTCTATAACTCTCCTCTCCCGAAATACTCCTCTCCGTCCTCCAACTCTCCTCTCCCGAAATACTCCTCTCCTCCCTCTACAACTCTCCTCTCCTGAAATACTCCTCTCCGTCCTCCAACTCTCCTCCCCCGAAATACTCCTCTCCATCCTCTACAACTCTCCTCTCCTCTCCTGAAATACTCCTCTCCGTCCTCCAACTCTCCTCCTTCCTCTCTCCTCTCCTGAAATACTCCTCTCCTCCCTCTACAACTCTCCTCTCCCAAAATACTCCTCTCCGTCCTCCAACTCTCCTCCCCCGAAATACTCCTCTCCATCCTCTACAACTCTCCTCTCCTGAAATCCTCTGCTACTTTCTCTCTTTAACTTCTCACAATGTACATTAGAAACTCCAGCAAGTCACACAGAGCCTCATTTCTTCCTGGCTGGAGGACACCCAGCAACATTTACCCCTTGACTGAGGGCTCCTGGGAGGCATACTGAGGCCGGGGGGGGGGGGGCTGGGATGTTTTTAGGAAGCTATGTACAGCCCCCTGCCGGCCCCTCCCACCAGCCACTCCCACCAGCCATGATCTGCCTGCATCGCATAGAGAAGCACAGAGGCCCAGTGATGACATCACCGGATCCAAAACATATGCAATGAAACCAGAAAAACTTTATTTAAAAGCATTATCATGTTGATGAGCGGTGAGGGTGGAGCCAGGGAAGACAAAATATAAAAAGCAGAATAAAAACGTCATCAAGTTGCTGGAAGTTTATGGATTTTATAACCACACAAAGTACAATGTGGATTCTCTTTGCCGGGTCTGAGGACCGGCGGTTTGTATTCAGCCTGCGCCGGTCATGGCCGCAGACGGCGGCGGTTGGTATTCGGCCTGCGCTGGTCATGGCCGCAGACGGCGGCGGTTGGTATTCGGCCTGCGCTGGTGATGGCCGCAGACGGCGGCGGATGGTATTCGGCCTGCGCCGGTGATGGCCGCGGACGGTGGTGGTTAGTATTCGGCCTGCGCCGGTGATGGCCGCAGACGGCGGCGGTTGGTATTCGGCCCGCGCCGGTGATGGCCGCAGACAGCGGCGGTTTGTATTCAGCCTGCGCCGGTCATGGCCGCAGACGGCGGCGGTTGGTATTCGGCCTGCGCTGGTGATGGCCGCAGACGGCGGCGGTTGGTATTTGGCCTGCGCCGGTGATGGCCGCAGACGGCGGCGGTTGGTATTCGGCCTGCGCCGGTGATGGCCGCAGACGGCGGCGGTTGGTATTCGGCTTGTGCCGGTGATGGCCGCAGACGGCGGCGGTTGGTATTCGGCCTGCGCCGGTGATGGCCGCAGACGGCGGCGGTTGGTATTCGGCTTGTGCCGGTGATGGCCGCAGACGGCGGCGGTTGGTATTCGGCCTGCGCCGGTGATGGCCGCAGACGGCGGCGGGTCGCTGTTTGTTTGCCGGGACTCGGTGGGTTTAATTGTGGAGACGACATAAATTAGTCTCACATTCCGATTCATTTTTGTTTTCTTTATGAGACGACACAAAACTATAAAATGTATTCCGGGTGGATGAACGGCTCTAAAGAAACCGATTGTATCCACACGGCTGCACCGCCCCATTCGCCAACTCGCTGACAATCCGTCCAATTATTACCAAAATCCCCCGACTCTGATAACCGGAGCAACAGCGACACCCAGTGGCCAGACTCAGCACAAACCAAACTTCTATATATGACATTTGTATTGGTCTGTAGAACCGACTGTCACTGCCAACACCTCAACTGTCACCTCACTGCACTGCCAACACCTCAACGGTCACCTCACTGCACTGCCAACACCTCAACTGTCACCTCACTGCACTGCCAACACCTCAACGGTCACCTCACTGCACTGCCAACACCTCAACTGTCACCTCGCTGCACTGCCAACACCTCAACTGTCACCTCGCTGCACTGCCAACACCTCAACCGTCACCTCACTGCACTGCCAACACCTCAACCGTCACCTCACTGCACTGCCAACACCTCAACTGTCACCTCACTGCACTGCCAACACCTCAACTGTCACCTCACTGCACTGCCAACACCTCAACGGTCACCTCACTGCACTGCCAACACCTCAACCGCCACCTCACTGCACTGCCAACACCTCAACTGTCACCTCACTGGATTCAGCCCATGGAGGGTGGAACAAAACTCTCTCCATCAACTATTAGTAATATTTATGCTGTGAGTGTTGGTGAATGGATAGGAAGGAATATCATCCACTTGCCAACAGCAATACCTTCATCTATCTCACTGTCTTCCGGGGTTGTGGCAGAAGCTCTCAGCTGTAACTCTCGTATTTTAGATATTTATTTATCCGGTGGCTGGTTTTCTCAAGATGCTCACTGGTGCTCCCACGTGACGTCACCAGGGGCGGGGTTTCCGGGTGATGTCTCCAGATGGCCACGCCCCATGGCTATATAACGAATGGCAGACAGCAGGAGACAATGGAGACAGCCAGCGTCCGAGGAAGAGGGAGAAGAATCCCCTGGAGAGAGAAGAGGGAGAAGAATCCCCTGGAGAGAGAAGAGGGAGAAGAAACCCCTGGAGAGAGAAGAGGGAGAAGAGGGAGAAGAAACCCCTGGAGAGAGAAGAGGGAGAAGAATCCCCTGGAGAGAGAAGAGGGAGAAGAAACCCCTGGAGAGAGAGAGAAGAGGGAGAAGAAACCCCTGGAGAGAGAAGAGGGAGAAGAATCCCCTGGAGAGAGAAGAGGGAGAAGAATCCCCTGGAGAGAGAAGAGGGAGAAGAATCCCCTGGAGAGAGAAGAGGGAGAAGAATCCACCGGAGAGAGAGAAGAGGGGAGAAGAAACCACTGGAGAGAGAAGAGGGAGAAGAACCCACCGGAGAGAGAAGAGGGAGAAGAAACCACTGGAGAGAGAAGAGGGAGAAGAAACCACTGGAGAGAGAAGAGGGAGAAGAAACCCCTGGAGAGAGAAGAGGGAGAAGAAACCCCTGGAGAGAGAAGAGGGAGAAGAAACCCCTGGAGAGAGAAGAGGGAGAAGAAACCCCTGGAGAGAGAAGAGGGAGAAGAAACCCCTGGAGAGAGAAGAGGGAGAAGAAACCCCTGGAGAGAGAAGAGGGAGAAGAAACCACTGGAGAGAGAAGAGGGAGAAGAATCCCCTGGAGAGAGAAGAGGGAGGAGAAACCACTGGAGAGAGAAGAGGGAGAAGAATCCCCTGGAGAGAGAAGAGGGAGAAGAAACCCCTGGAGAGAGAAGAGGGAGAAGAATCCCCTGGAGAGAGAAGAGGGAGAAGAAACCCCTGGAGAGAGAGAGAAGAGGGAGAAGAAACCCCTGGAGAGAGAAGAGGGAGAAGAATCCCCTGGAGAGAGAAGAGGGAGAAGAATCCCCTGGAGAGAGAAGAGGGAGAAGAAACCCCTGGAGAGAGAAGAGGGAGAAGAAACCCCTGGAGAGAGAAGAGGGAACAGAAACCCCTGGAGAGAGAAGAGGGAACAGAAACCCCTGGAGAGAGAAGAGGGAGAAGAAACCCCTGGAGAGAGAAGAGGGAGAAGAAACCCCTGGAGAGAGAAGAGGGAGAAGAAACCACTGGAGAGAGAAGAGGGAGAAGAAACCCCTGGAGAGAGAAGAGGGAGAAGAAACCCCTGGAGAGAGAAGAGGGAGAAGAAACCCCTGGAGAGAGAAGAGGGAGAAGTAAGAATTTTTAATAAAAGGACTCAAAAACCGTCTCGTATTTTGTAACACTACACTTCTTTTTATTTTTGGTGAATGGGTAGGAGTACAATGTACCCCATACTCATTCACATGGGGAAGGGGCCCGGGATCTGGGGGTCCCCTTGTAAAACCCCCTGTCCGCAGACTCCCACAACCATCGCCCAGGGTTGTCGGGAAGAGGCCCTTGTCTCCATCAACATGGGCACAAGCTGTTTTGGGGTTTCCTGACCTGCCAGGCTACATGCTCAGTTAAGGGTCTGGTATGGATGGGGGGGGGGGAGGGTTATTTTTTTCCATAGTTTTTAATTGTTGGCTTTTTTTTTTTTTACAATCAGCTGTGAGTGGGGAAGCCCGCTGACAGCTGATGAATCATTGGTTGTTAAGGACGCGGTGGCCGGCTTCCCAGCCCACTACTTAGCAACCAGCTCAATGTGGTAATTACCGCTAAATCTAACAAATGCCACATGCGGTTTTTAACTCTCAGTGAATTGAACAATTGTTAGCGCATGGGGTATTTTACCACATAAGATTAGCCGCTATTTAACTCTTAGTGAATCGACCCCAAACTGACACTTTTTTGATTTTGCTGGTGACACCAATACAGTGATCAGTGATAATACTGTACTAAGGACACTGGCTGAGTCAAGTGCCTACAGGGAGGGGGGTAATATATGTAAGAGTGGGCAGTGCCTACAGGGAGGGGGGTAACACAAGTAGGAGTGGGCAGTGCCTACAGGGAGGGGGGTAACACAAGTAGGAGTGGGCAGTGCCTACAGGGAGGGGGTAACACAAGTAGGAGTTGGCAGTGCCAACAGGGAGGGGGGTAACACAAGTAGGAGTGGGCAGTGCCTACAGGG
Organism: Lithobates sylvaticus; assembly: GCA_028564925.1. Taxonomy (NCBI): domain Eukaryota; kingdom Metazoa; phylum Chordata; class Amphibia; order Anura; family Ranidae; genus Lithobates; species Lithobates sylvaticus. The sequence goes on along the minus strand of CM053037.1, from coordinate 200,033,487 downwards.
AGGGGGGTAACACAAGTAGGAGTGGGCAGTGCCTACAGGGAGGGGGGTAACACAAGTAGGAGTGGGCAGTGCCTACAGGGAGGGGGGTAACACAAGTAGGAGTGGGCAGTGCCTACAGGGAGGGGGGTAACACAAGTAGGAGTGGGCAGTGCCTACAGGGAGGGGGGTAACACAAGTAGGAGTGGGCAGTGCCTACAGGGAGGGGGGTAACACAAGTAGGAGTGGGCAGTGCATACAGGGGGGGGGGGGTAATATATGCAAGAGGGAGCAGTAGGTACAGTCTAATTTTCTTTTTTTTCACTGATTGTGCTGAGGTTTATGCGTGTCTGTGAGACTCTTGCTTGTGGCACAGCACAGTATATTTTATAGATGCAGTGGTGGCTGCCCCATATGGGGTGCAGGGGCACCACCCTCCTAATCCATGTGCCTGGCCCCCTAATCTACATTCAGGGCACCGGACACCTTGATTCCAAATTTTTTTTAAGCACGTGATTAGAGCCTAAATTGGCTTCAAAAAAGGGTGGGCTCCGGGTGCAGAGCCCACCCAGTTGTGTGACATTAGCAAATTAATATTAGCCATCGTCTTCCTGCTTCTCCTCCTGGCCAATCAGGAAGCAGGTTTTAAGACCTGATTGGCTGAATGGAGAAGCGATTGTATTGGCCAGTACTTGGGGGCTGGGAGAATGTACGGTGGGATCCGCGAGATGGCCGCCATCATTGGAGCATCATAGCGGTCTTTCTGCTCCGCATCGCTGCCAAGAGCCAAGTTTGAAAAAAAAAAAAAAAATCATGTTTCATAGTTTGTTATAAAATTTTGCAAACAGGTCATTTTTCTCCTTCATTGATATTCTCTGATGTGGCAGCACTGATGGGCACAGATAAGGCGAAACTGATGGGCACAGATAAGGACGGCACTGATAGGTGGTATTGATAGACAGCACTGGTGATGACGCACTGATTGGTGATTTATAGGCGGCACTGTGGGCACTGATGGGTGACACTGATAGGTGGCGCTGGTGGACACCCGTAGGTGGCGCTGGTGGGCACAGAAGCCTCCGCAGAGGCTCTCCACGATCGGGAACGATGTCCCTCTCGCAGCTGCCGGTGATCGGCTTTGTTTACATCACATGATCAGCTGTCATTGGCTGACAGTTGATCACGTGGTAAGGGGTCGGGATCGATCCCTCACTCCGATCTGTGATCAGCCGAGTCTCATAGACTTTCTGATCACAGAGCGCGCGGTGAGCACCCTGCAGGGGGCGCGCAGGCTGCTCAAGCATGGGAGGACGCCCTCCCGGCAAATGAAGTCCGCGCTGTAGCCGTCTTTCAGCTATAGTGCGGACGGCAATTGGTTATTTTTTTTATTTGCTATATTTTTTTTTCGAGGAAAGTGGAAGAGAACGGACATTTAGAAAACAAACGTTTATCTAAGGCGGCTCCTCCCCCGTTCTGGCCGTGGGTGATGATGGGCCATGTTCAGGTGAGGCAGGTATATTCGGTGGTGGTGGGGGGGGGGGGGGTATTGACTATTTGTTGGTCAGCCTTGTTCTCAGCAGGGGACAATCCATTGTCACCATCACCACAGCGACATTGTACACAAAACTTGTCACTATTCATATCCTGTGGTCACCCTCGGGCGGTTAACCCTTCACAGGGCATCACTCAGACTACCAGCCAAACATTCCTGTTGCTGGGGCCACGCCGACGCAAGAAGGGAAGGCAACCAAAGCGGGAAAAAAATTATCTCAGAATTTCTGAGAATTCAGAAAGTTTTATATATCAGGATTCACAAATAACCAGAAATAGCAACAACAGGATTCTGACATTTTGTCTCAGAATTATGATTTTTTTCCCTTTGTGGCACCATTACATTGCATGTTAATATGTGTTCCCTTAAGACAGCCAACCCGCCATATTGTCCTCAATATGAGATTTGACCCTTTTGTATTGAGGTGCACTGCAACCCCCGCCGCCCCATTGCTTTACTCCAGTGGTCTCCAAACTGCGGTCCAGAGGCCTGATGTAGCTCTTTGCTTGCCTTCATTCAGCCCTAGGGGCACTATTACTATTCCTCCCACTGACACCAATGATGGGGCACTATTACTATTCCTCTCAATGACACCAATGATGGGACACTATTCCTCCCACTGACACCAATGATGGGACACTATTCCTCCCACTGACACCAATGATGGGACACTATTCTTCCCACTGATACCAATGATGGGACACTATTTCTCCCACTGATACCAATGATGGGACACTATTCCTTCCACTGGCAGCAACAATGGGGCACTATTCCTCCCACTGATACCAATGATGGGGCACTATTCCTCCCACTGACACCAATGATGGGGCACACTATTCCTCCCACTGATACCAATGATGAGACACTATTCCTCCCACTGACACCAATGAGGGGACACTATTCCTCCCACTGATACCAATGATGGGACACTATTCCTCCCACTGATACCAATGATGGGACACTATTCCTCCCACTGACACCAATGATGGGACACTATTCCTCCCACTGATACCAATGATGGGACACTATTCCTCCCACTGATACCAATGATGGGACACTATTCCTCCCACTGACACCAATGATGGGACACTATTCCTCCCACTGATACCAATGATGGGACACTATTCCTCCCACTGACACCAATGATGGGGCACTATTCCTCCCACTGATACCAATGATGGGGCACTATTCCTCCCACTGACACCAATGATGGGGCACTATTCCTCCCACTGACACCAATGATGGGGCACTATTCCTCCCACTGACACCAATGATGGGACACTATTCCTCCCACTGACACCAATGATGGGGCACTATTCCTTCCACTGGCAGCAACAATAGGGCACTATCCCTCCCTTGAAGGACATCCACTGGGGGCCTAGGCACTTGGTAAGGCCTGGGTCTTACGGATGATCCAGCTCTGGCTGCGGCTATAAACAAGACCTAATCTCCTGACCCAGGAAGAATAGAGGTCTTCTCAGGTCTTCTCAGGTTGGCCAACACCGGCTGACCTTCAGATAACCTTGGGAAACTTTCCCTTACAGTGGAGGTGTCTGACTCACTTGTCTGTTTACTGATTGTATAGATCGGAGCCACAAAACAATCGCCTGGCTGTGTGCTCAGCCCTCTACAGCTCCAGGCGGTGATAAGACAAATAATCTGACGATTTACATACAAACCGCGCCTAGAAGGCTGGAACACAATGCATCCCAGAGAGATCTCATACATAGCGAGGTCTAACGAAAGAACGGATTTCCTTTCCTCTAACCAACCAAAGTCATCCTCAGTATGGGGAGTAGAAAGGCAGAATCCAACTGGTCCACTCCACATGATTGAGTTCAGGTGTTCCCAGTGAATGGTCCCGTTAATGCTACAACTTACAATGACATTTTAGACAATTGTGGGCCAGTGGCGGCTGGTGGTCAAAATTTTTGGGGGGGGGCGCAAACAAACAGCCTCACTGTGCCATCAAACGCTGCCACTGTGCCCATTAAATGCTGCCACTGTGCCCATCAAACGCTGCCACAGTGCCCCAAGTGCTGCCACTGTGCCCCAAGTGCTGCCATTGTGCCCCAAGTGCTGCCACTGTGCTCCAAACGCTGCCACTGTGCCCCTTAAGTGCTGCCACTGTGCCCCTCAAGTGCTGCCACTGTGCCCCTCAAGTGCTGCCACTGTGCCCCTCAAGTGCTGCCACTGTGCCCCTCAAGTGCTGCCACTGTGCCCCTCAAGTGCTGCCACTGTGCCCCTCAAGTGATGCCACTGTGCCCCTCAAGTGATGCCACTGTACCCCTTAAGTGCTGCCACTGTGCCCCTCAAGTGCTGCCACTGTGCCCCCTGCCTGCCCTCTGCACTTACCTTGTCCCGGTGTGCAGCTGGTGATGGCGTCAGGCGACGAGCGGTGTCTCGCTCCTCCTGTCTTCTGCTATGATTGGACGCCTAGCGTCCAATCACAGCGCCTGTGACTTCAGCCAATCAGGTGACAGGTAACAGACCTGGCAACCTGATTGGCTGAGAGGCGGGTCTGTGTTAGGGAAGCGATGTATTCGCTTCTCTAACACAATACTGTGTAATCAGCGAACGCACAGCATTGCGCCCGCTGTTTACACTTATGGAAGCCTATTAGAGCACACCACTCTAATCAGGTCCCCTATTAGAGCTTACAGCTCTAATAGGGCGCTTCCAAAAACACCCCCCCCCCCCCCCCCCCCCCCCCCCCCCCCCCCCCCCCCCCCCCCCCCCACACCCCCCCCCCCCCCGCTGTAATTCAGATGCCCGGCGCCCGATCAGGGGCCGGACACCGGAATAGGGGGCGGCAGCGGTGACAATAGATAGATTCATGCAATGCATGAATCTATCTATTGGTGATAGAGCGGTGCAGGAGAGGGGGGGCGGCGCTCCTGCGCCCTCTATGCACGCACCGCCACTGTTGTGGGCCTTCAACCTTGTGGTGGGGTCCTTGAGGAGGTGCTTTTTGGTTCCAGTGCACAAAGCAAGCTCCATAAAAGACATGGTTTGACCAGTTTGGTGTGGAGGAAACTCGAGTGTCCTCCACAAAGTTCTGACCTTCACCCTACCGAACACCTTTGAGATCAACAGGAATGCCGATTTGTGATCCAGGCCGTCTCATCCAACATCAGTTCCAGGACGGTGGGCACAAATCCCCACAGACACCCTCCAAAATCTTGGAGTAATGCCCCCGTACCCACGGTCGGACTTTCCGCCGGAAAATGTTCAATGGGAGCTTATTGGTCGGAAATTCCAAATCAAAGGGGGGAACGGAGATTCGCGGTCCAAGGACCACGGCTATGGAACGCTCTACCGACCGCCATCCGCATGGAAGAAAACCATCAGGCCTTCAGGAAAAAAAAATCAAGACCACCTCTTCTAACGCCGTGTACACACGATCGGAATTCTCGTCAGAAAAAACTCTAACGGTTTTTCCAACGGAATTCCGACGGAATTTCGCTCAAGCTGTCTTGCCTACACACGGTCACACCAAATTCCGACGGTCAATAACACAGCGGCATAAAACACGTTCGACTGCACTATAAAAAGGGAAGTTTAATGCTTCTGAGCATGCGTCGAATTGTTTCCGAGCATGCGTCGGAATTTTGCGCGTCGGAATTGCATACACACGATCGGAAAATCCGATAGAAAGGTTTTCCGTCGGAAAAATTGAAAAACAGGTTCTCAATTCAAAGTCCGTCGGAAATTCCGACAGAAAAAGACCGATGGGCGTACACACGGTCGGAAAATCCGATGAAAATCTCCCATCGGACTGTTTCCATCGGAAATTCCGACCGTGTGTACGCCGCATAAGAAGCTTGACAACAAAGCACGAATACAGCGCTTTGAGGCGATTCAGTTCGCATTGTAGCGCTATACAAATCATTCATTCATTCACTGTGTGTTGGCTCCATTGGACATTTTCCATCGGAATTTCCGTCACACAAAATTTGAGGGCTGGTTCTCAAATTTTCCAACAACAAAATCCGATCGTGTGCACACAATTGCGACGCACAAAGTGCCACGCATGCTCGGAATGAAGCAGAAGAGCTGCACTGGCTATTGAACTTCATTTTTCTCGGCTCGTCCGTACGTGTTGTACGTCACGGCGTTCTTGGCGTTGGGAATTTCCGACCAACATTGTGCGACTGTGTGTACGCAAGACAAGTTTGAGCCAACATCCATCGGAAAAAAAAAAAACATGGATTTTGTTGTCGGAATGTGCGATCGTGTGTGCGGGGCATAAGTCTTACCAGAAGAGTTCTGGCCACAAAGGCCAGCCAAGTCCATCCTAATGGGCAGGATATTGGAATGTCCAACAAGCTTATATGGGTGTGATGGTCAGGGTCAGGTCAGGGTCAGGTCAGGGTCAGGTCAGGGTCAGGTCAGGGTCAGGTCAAGGTGTTGACCAACGTTTGACTACATGGATCTCTATCCTCATACAGAACATGGTTGTTCCTAGACATGTGCAATTCGTTTAGCTACGAATTCGTTTTCCGTTCAAAATCGTTATACTCGTTCATTCGTATTGTACGAATGAACGAATGATTTAGTAAAAATTTTAAACGAATAACGAATTATCGAATCGAACATGAAAAACAACGAAAATACGAAATAATTAAATTATAAACAAGGAAACTACGAATGAATGAAAATCCGAAAACGAAAACAGAAACAACGAAAATACCGAACAAAGATTCAAACGAAAATCAAAACGAATGAAAAAATTCGTACATTCGTAACTTTTTTTTTTGTTTGTTGATTCGTAATTTTCCGTGTCTCTTACAATGGCGCTGCTTAACGTGCTTCGAATGGATTGAACGAAAAAATTTGTATATTCGTAATTTTTTTTTTTTTGATTCGTAATTTTCCGTGTCTCTTAAGCCTCATACACACGATCGGACCGTGGACCAACTTTCCCGTGGATTTTTTTGGCGTTGGCCCCAAGTTGGTATTGCATACACACGGCAGGACTTTTTCAGCCAACTTTCACCGAATCACTTGGTTTTTCTGCTCTTTACCGCCACCTTTGGTCAACTTCTGTATTGTTGTCTGATCTTTTGCATTGGTTTGTACAAAAGTCCGTTGGTTTTGTGTACACACGGTCGGACTTTGGTCCATCGGACTTTTGTTGGCAGAAAGTTGGTCCGTTCGCACAGCCAACAAAAGTCCGATGAAACCTGGAAAAAAGTTGGTCCGATGGAGCGTACACACGGTCGGATGTTGGTCCCAAACCGCTAATTTGAATGTTGGTTGTCAAAAAGTCCGATCGTGTGTATGGGACTTTACCATGGCGCTGCTTAACGTGCTTCGAATGGATTGAACGAAAAAATTTGTACGTTCGTAACTTTTTTTTTTGTTAATTCGTAATTTTCCGTGTCTCTTACAATGCAATAATAGCATACACATTACATAACATTATGAATTATGCTCCGATTACGAATCTACGAAAACAATGTTACGAAAGTACGAATGTAACTAAATCTACGAAAATACGAATGCGTCCGAATACAAAATACAAACGAAAATACGAATTTCGAATAAACGAAAATTAGACTAACGGAAAAACGAATCAACGAAAAAAATAACTCTTACGGAAATACGAACGAGTCCGAATACGATCACCGACGACTTACAGAAAATACGAACGAGTCCGAATACGATCACCGGCGACTTACGAAAATACGAACGAGTCCGAATACGATCACCGACGACTTACGAAAATACGAACGAGTCCGAATACGAACACCGACGACTTACGAAAATACGAACGAGTCCGAATACGATCACCGACGACTTACGAAAATACCAACGAGTCCGAATACGAACACCGACGACTTACGAATTTACGAACGAGTCCGAATACGAACACCGACGACTTACGAAAATACGAACGAGTCCTAATACGAACACCGACGACTTACGAAAATACGAACGAGTCCGAATACGAACACCGACGACTTACGAAAATACGAACGAGTCCGAATACGAACACCGACGACTTACGAAAATACGAACGAGTCCGAATACGAACACCGACGACTTACGAAAATACGAACGAGTCCGAATACGATCACCGACGACTTACGAAAATACGAACGAGTTCCTTATACGATCACCGACGACTTACGAAAATACGAACGAGTCCGAATACGATCACCGACGACTTACGAAAATACCAACGAGTCCGAATACGATCACCGACGACTTACGAATTTACGAACGAGTCCGAATACGATCACCGACGACTTACGAAAATACGAACGAGTTCCTTATACGATCACCGACGACTTACGAAAATACGAACGAGTCCGAATACGAACACCGACGACTTACGAAAATACCAACGAGTCGGAATACGAACACCGGCGACTTACGAAAATACGAACGAGTCCGAATACGAACACCGGCGACTTACGAAAATACGAACGAGTCCGAATACGATCACCGACGACTTACGAAAATACGAACGAGTCCGAATACGAACACCGACGACTTACGAAAATACGAACGAGTCCGAATACGAACACCGACGACTTACGAAAATACGAACGAGTCCGAATACGATCACCGACGACTTACGAAAATACGAACGAGTCCGAATACGAACACCGGCGACTTACGAAAATACCAACGAGTCCGAATACGATCACCGACGACTTACGAAAATACCAACGAGTCCGAATACGATCACCGACGACTTACGAATTTACGAATCGACGGAAACGAACAGAAACTAAACAAATTTTTCTATTGTGCGCATGTCTAGTTGTTCCTTTGCCTTGATGGTGTGAGGAACAAAGTCCAGCAAACCAATCCCGACCAATAAGAGTTCAAATCCGAGCAAGATAGACTCTGCCTGCAGTCACTGCTACGCTGTAGTTTTATACCGCAAAGTGCGATAACCCGCAGCAGCCAATCACAATCCTCTTTCATGGACATGTTACTGGACTTGTAGCATTTCTCTATCTTTTTTTTTTTTTTCACCTCCTTTTTAAGTAACCCCTCTGGTCCTCCGATTTGAGGGAACTTGAGGCCGTCGCCCTCCGCCGACCACCTGAAACCATTCACATATCAAAAGGACAATTTAACCCCTCGACGGTAATTATTTATGACTTGACCCAGAAAGCCTTTATAATCAGAAGGTCATTTGGGCCAAAGCCTAATTAATGAAATTCAATACGCCGGCTGATTTGTATTCATTTCCCAGCCGAGGCTCCTCTGGGCCGGCAGAACATGGGAAATAAAAAAAGAGACTGCGGGGCGGCGGCAGGTCTGCGAGACGAGATTTCCACATTCATCTAGGAGGAAAGTGCAATGGGGTAACTCTAGACCTTCTTATTATGACACGGACCATTGTTGGAGATTTTTTAATTGCAATTAAGTAATGGAGTCAAGTTGTACGGAAAGAGGCCAGCGGTCTGTTATGGAAGGACTCCAACAAAAGGGCAGAGAACCGGCCAGATAGCGGTAACAGGACCCGGAGTCTCCAGGAAGCCGAGGAGAACAATGCGGTGCAATGCTTCGGGGGAAGGGTGAACTGAATGCCGCCGGGTGAGAATTATGAGCGGTTTTAATACAGGTCTGTCCAGCTTTAGTGCCCAGGGGGATACCTGCCCACTATGGCCTCCCTGACATTGAGAGAACGGGGAACAGTGAAGTGCAATCACTATGTAGCACTCAAGAAATTTTAAGCTTGAATTGGCATTAGTAGGACTGCTTCCAATTTAATAATGATCGTTTTTATATGCAACTGTTAAAAAAAAAGAGATTGAAATCTTCAAATAAAAGGATATTTTTTCTATCATACAATTATCCAAGCTCCCACCAGATCTACGCTGCATGCCCCATGGTGAGCCGTACTGCCCACACTGCCCACACTGCCCACACTGCCCACACTGCCCACACTGCCCAATCTCCCAGCTGGTCCTTTATTTCTGCATTTCAACAGAAAATACCAATGATTCCTAAGGATATAAAGGCTATTATGTGTTCCAACGATGGACGACCCACGGAGAGATGACCCAATCAACAACAGAATGGCCAAAGATGGGGTGCCCAACAAATGGCTGAACCAAAGTTAGACTTCCCAAGGATAGAAGGCCCAACAATGGAAGGCCCAAAGGATAGACGGCTTAAATATAGACAGACCAAAGACTTACGTCCCAATGATGAATGACCCAATGTTAGACCGCCCAATGATAAATGGCCCAAAAATGGCCGGCCCAAAAGGTAGACAGCCCAACGATAGACAGCCCAGCGATAGACAGCCCAGCGATAGACAGCCCAGCGATAGACAGCCCAGCGATAGACAGCCCAGCGATAGACAGCCCAGCGATAGACAGCCCAACGATAGACAGCCCAGCGATAGACAGCCCAGCGATAGACAGCCCAGCGATAGACAGCCCAGCGATAGACAGCCCAGCGATAGACAGCCCAGCGATAGACAGCCCAACGATAGACAGCCCAACGATAGACTGCCCAGCGATAGACTGCCCAACGATAGACTGCCCAACGATAGACTGCCCAGCGATAGACTGCCCAGCGATAGACTGCCCAGCGATAGACAGCCCAGCGATAGACAGCCCAGCGATAGACTGCCCAGCGATAGACTGCCCAGCGATAGACTGCCCAGCGATAGACAGCCCAACGATAGACAGCCCAGCGATAGACAGCCCAGCGATAGACAGCCCAGCGATAGACAGCCCAGCGATAGACAGCACAGCGATAGACAGCCCAACGATAGACAGCCCAGCGATGGACAGCCCAGCGATGGACAGCCCAACAATGAAATGGCCCCATGCCTACGATTCCGATTAATGCTCCTGTGCTGTCACATGTCGGTCACACACCTATTAACCACTTCCTGACCACCCTGTAGCAGTTTTACTGCCACCCAGCGGCAGCTGTGCACCGGATCACGTATATATACACGATCCTGCACTTCTGCTTGCAGGGGGGCGGGCCGCTTCTGCCGCGATTATCACATCACAGCAGAAGTCGATCTGCGGGTGCCGGGCGTCGGGCAGAGGCTCAGAACGGGGATCTGCCTATGTAAACAAGGTAGAGTTCCATTCTGCTTTGTATAAAATCCATCACTTCCCTTAGTAAAAGCAGATCCCACACAGTACATAAACACTGGCTAGGCACACAATTAACCCTTTGATTACCCCGATGTTTAACCCCTTCCCAGCCAGCGTCATTAGCAGGGAATGCAGGGGTGCCGCCCCCCAGACGCATGGATTCCAATTGGCTTAAAAAAAGGGTGGGACAGCGCTGCGCCCCTGAGCCCACCCAGTTGTGTGACAATAGCGAATTTATATTGGCTACTGTCTTCCAGATTCACCTCCCAGCCAATCAGTAAACGGGTCACGAGACTCATCACCTGATTGGCCGAAAAGGAGAACCGATCCTATTGGCCGGCTATGAGGAGGAGGAGGAGGGAGGAGACACACGGCGGACGCAGAGGAAGTTTTTTTTGCATTTTAGTGTAAATATGAGATGTGAGGTCATTTTGACCCCCCAGATCTCATATATAAGAGGCCCTGTCATGCTTTTATTTCTATTACAAGGGATGTTTACATGTATTAGGAATAAAAGGGACACAAAATGTTTCTTTTTTTTAACCACTTCCCAACCGGCGCACACACATATACGTCGGCAGAATGGCGCAGACAGGCATAAGGGCGTACAGGTACTTCCCTTTAGATTTACCGCCGTGCCATCGCGTGAGCGCCGGTCGGGACCTCTGTGAGTCCGATCGCGGGTCCCGCGGACTCGATCGCCTTGGGCACACCCGCGATCGTCTCACAGGGAGGAAGAACGGGGAGATGCTAATGTAAACAAGCATCTCCCGGTTCTGCCTAGCAACAGTGACACTGATCTCTGCTCCCTGTGATTGGAGCTCAGTAGGGCAATCAGATTGTTCAATCTATAGATTATCGGTAGAGCAATCGGATTGTGCTGTTCAGTCTGTAGGTGTTCAGTAGTGCAGAGATTGTACAATCAGATTGCTCTACCAAGCACTTATAGATTATAGGTGTTCAATAGTGCAGAGATTGTACAATCTATAAGTGCTTGGTAGAGCAATCTGATTGTACAATCTCTGCACTACTGAACACCTACAGACTGAACAGCACAATCCGATTGCTCTACCGATAATCTATAGATTGAACAATCTGATTGCACTACTGAGCGCCCATTGACTGAACAGAGATTGTACAATCAGATTGTACTACCCGTAGACTAAACAACGATTGCATGATCACATTGTTCTACCGACCCCTTGTAGATTTAATAGAGATCATACAATCTGATTGCCACTACCAACGACTTATAGATTGTAAAGAGATTTTACCATTGACTGAACAGAGATTGTACAATCTATAAGTGCTCGGTAGAGTAATCTGATTGTACAAACTGTGTTTGATCGTCAGGTGCTTATTTGTACAATCCTATCTTTTAGAATGGCCATACACTATACAATCTAATTGTACAATCTCCTTTAGGATTTACCAAAACGATACAATAAGGAGGACACAATTATTCTATCCAATCACTTCGTATACAAATCGGTCGGGACCGCGCATTTCATGGGAGATCTAAGAGAGAGTGTGCAAAGACTCGTCTGATTGGACTCAAATTGAATGGGTTTTATAGATTGTACTACCCATAGACTGAACAACGATTGCATGATCAGATTGTTCTACCGACTCCTTGTAAATCTAATGGAGATCGTACAATCAGATTGCACTGCCAATCACTTAGGCCCCTTTCACACTGGGGCGGGAGCGGCGTCGGCGGTAAAGCAGCGCTATATTTAGCGCTGCTTTACCGTCGTTTCAGCCGCGGTATTCGGCCGCTAGCAGTGCGGTTTTAACCCCCGCTAACGGCCGAAAAAGGGTTAAAACCCCCCGCACAGCGCCGCCAAAGCCCTCCGGCTTTCACACTGGAGTGAAATGGGGCCGGATTTTTTCAGGCGCTATTTTTAGCGCTGTAGCGCCTGAAAAACGCCTCAGTGTGAAAGGAGCCTTACAGATTGTAAAGTGATTGTACAACCGGATTGCTTTACCGACCACCTGAAGATTGAATGGAAATTGTACAATCAGATTGCACAATCGACTTCCTACAGATAATTGTACGATTGACAATCTTCTGGAAAATGTCGGTTGCACCGCTGACCCCTCCAGCCAATCACACACATCGTTATCTTCACTCACTTTCACCAACTTTTCATCCACAGATAGAACCATTTTTTTGTTGGGGGCGTCGTCAAAATCGACCCCCGCTGCGGTTTGCACGACCGCCGTGCGATTTCAATGCAGTGTTGAGTTCTGAGCATTTCCCGCACCGCATTGAAATCGCACGCCATTCTTGCGATCCTCAGCGGGTGTCGAGGTTAACGTCACTCCAAAAACAGTTTTGCAAAACGCACTGCGAATCGCGTCGCATATAAGTGAGCCGAGGGGCGGAGACTTCAACGTGAACCCTCAAAAGTGGCATGAAAGTTGCACCTGAATGTTATACATACAACAGTTGTCCATTATTACTGGTCAAAGCCGTATCCAAGCTGCACCCATCCAGAGTCGCATCAAAGTTACACTCTGAAGTCGGTGCAACTTTGGAGTCATAAGTGTGAATGGAGCCCAACCCCCCAAAAGTCGCATGAAAGTCGCAGCGGAATCTTTTACATGCAGCAGTGGTTCCGATTCTGCAGAAGTCACATCCAAGTCGCACCAAAGTGTGACTGGAGCCTCAAGGTGGTGGGGGGGAGGGGGGGCAGGGATCAGCATCGACCCTCATTTACATTGACTGTGGCTCTGAAATCGTGCGACTTCATCTGAAACACAGAGGTCTATTCAAGTTGCACCCGAAAAAATAAAAATAAAAAATCGCCAACAGTGGTGCAGGAACTACTTTTTCAAGTTGGTGCGGCTCCACAAAGTCGGCCAATCGGAGGCAATACGGTTCAGGATTCGGCACTGGAATCGGATCGCATGTGTGCTGATGTCTATGCGATCCGATTCGGTCGATCGCACTGCGTTTTGGTGGCGTTGTTAATGTGGACACCTGCTGCGATTTGCATGAACGCCATGCGATTTCAATGCGGTGCAGGAAATGCACAGAATTCGCTGTGTTTTCCCGCAGCGCATATAAGTGAGCCGAGGGCCAGAGACTTCAATGGTAACCCTCAAAGGTTGCATGAAAGTCGCACCTGAATGTTATACATACAACAGTTGTCCATTATCACTAATCAAAGCCAAAGCCGTATCCAAGCTGCACCCATCCAAAGTCGCATGAAAGTTGCACTCTAAAGTCGGTGCAACTTTGGAGTCATATAAGTGTGAATGGAGCCCAACCCGCAAAAGTTGCATGAAAGTCGCACCTGAATGTTTTACAGGCAACAGCGGGTCTGACTTTGCATAGGGGCGACAAGTCACATGAGTGGAGCCTTAGGCTTGGTTTCCACTAGTGCGACTTTTAATGCGACTTGGGACTGAAAAGTCGCATGACAAGTCGTACCCCACAATTTCCAATGAGTACCGTTCATATCTGTGCGACTTCAATGTAGTCCCTGCACTAATTTGGTCCCACTTTGATGCGACTTGAGGTCCGTAGACCTCAATACACAGGCATTGCTTCAAGCCGTGGCAAAAAAAATAAAAATCGGGGCAAAAATCGTGCGACTTTTGGGATGCAATAGTGGAAACCGATCCTAAAAGGTGATGGTGGGGAATCAGCATAAGCCCTCATTTACATTGACTTCAAAATTGTGCGACTTCATCTAAAATTGTGCGATGTCAAACCCGCATGTCAGTGCGACTTGGAAGACGTCTTCATTCACAGATGTCTATTCAAAACGCACCAGAAATCGCTAAAAATAGTGCCGGAACTACATTTTCAAATCGGTGCAGCACCGCGAAGTCGGCGTCGCACCGATTTGAAGAGTGCCAATTGGAGGGAATAGGGTGCAGGACCCGGCGCTGGAATCGGATCGCATGCGTGTTGGTGCCTATGCGATTCGATTCTGTTAAGTCGCACTGCGTTTGCAAACCGTTTTGGGGTGTTGTTAACATCGACACCCACTGCAGTTTGCACGAACGCCGTGCGATTTCAACGTGGTGCGGGGAAAACGCACAGAATTTGCAGCGTTTTTCCTGCTATCGCATATATGTGAGCCGAGGGCCGCAGACTTCAATGGTAACCCTCAACAAGTTGCAGGAAAGTCGCACCTGAATGTTTTACATGCAACAGTTGTCCATTATTACTGGTCAAAGTCAGTCGTATGTAAGTTGCACCCATCTATAGTTGGACCAAAGTTGCTCTCTAAAGTTGGTGCAACTTTGGAGTCATACAAGTGTGAATGGAGCCCAACCCCCCCCAAGAGTTGCATGAAAGTCGCACCTGAATGTTTTACAATGGAAAAGTTGTCCATTATCACCGGTCAAAGCCAAAGTCGTATGTAACTTGCACCAAAGTTGCTCTCTAAAGTCATACAAGTGTGAATAGAGCCCAACCCCCAAAAGTTGCATGAAAGTCGCACCTGAATGTTTTACGCAGTGGGTCTGACTTTGCGGAAGTCGCCTCCAAGTCGCAGCCAATGCCAAGTTGTTGTCAGGGACTTACCTCTTCCACCAGGACGGAGAGCTGGTCCAGGGGGGTGTAGGAGAGGCTCCCGAACGCCAAGCTGCTGCGGACGGAGTCGGGGTTCAGGGCGCCGGCGCTCTTCTTCACGAAGTAGACGGCTTTGTTCTTGGCGGCGCCGGGGAAGTCCAGCGTTGGGACCAGCAGCCCCGCCGGGTTCAGGGACACCACCAGCGCCGGCCGGTCGCCCTTCTCCAAAAACTCCTGCAGGACGGCGCGGTTCTCCTCGCTGGAGACGCATTTCTGCCAGCGATCGCCCTTGAGTCGCAGCGCCCTCAGCACGTACTCCTCGATGAACTGCAGCCTCTTGTCGGTGGCCTTGGCCGGCGTCTCGTCCATCCTGAGCTGAGATTTGCAGCGCTGTGCCGAGGAGAAGACTGAGGCTGCCTTGGCTCAGCACCTTCCCCCGGCTGCCATGGAAACTCTGTTTGTGTTCAACAAGTTGCAGAGACTTGCGGTTGCTGCTCTGCTGGGACAATGGCCATTCCCCGGGGGGGGGGGGGTAACCACTCCACTACAAACTCTGTAACCACACACACGCTGTGATTGACTCGTCCGACCGGTATAGGGGGGGGGGGGGGGGGGGGGGGAAACAAACCAGGATGGGGGGCAAACTTACATATATGGGGGGGGGGGCAAACCTACCGGTATAGGGGGGGAAACATACCAGGATGGGGGGCAAACCTACCGATATGGGGGGGGGGGGCAAACATACCGGCATAGGGGGGGGGGGAACATACCAGGATGGGGGGCAAACCTACCGATATGGGGGGGGGGGGCAAACATACCGGCATAGGGGGGGGGGAACATACCAGGATGGGGGGCAAACCTACCGATATGGGGGGGGGGGGGGGGCAAACATACCAGGATGGGGGGCAAACCTACCGATATGGGGGGGGGCAAACATACCGGTATAGGGGGGGGGGGGGGGCAAACATACCAGGATGGGGGGGGGCATTCATTATTAAATCAGGGACTTTGCGTGTTTGAAGCTCCAAAAATCGCTGGAGGAGAAAAAAAGATCAATTATTCTCTATGGAGACGGATCTCCACTCCAATCACCCGGAACTCCAAACAGTTCCTGGAGCTCGAATTGCGCAGACTGCTGCGTTTAAGCTTCTTTTTTGGTGCCATAGAAATGCATGAAAGCACTGGATTCACGCGTTTCTCAGTGTTTTCTGCTCAAATGCAATAAAAGAAATGAATAAATAAAACAAAAAAATCATAAATAATAAAAATAAAGAAAATTACCCCAACCCCCTAAAAATAAGCCCCGACCCCAATATTAACCTAACAAAAGAAACAAATAATATACATAAATAAAAAAATAATCCTGAATAAATAATAAAATTACCTGAACCCCTAACTCTAATATTAACTCTAATAATAACCACTAACAATTACCCCTAGCCCTAATAGTAATCCCGAATCCTAATAGTAACCCCTAATCCTAATAGTAACCCCTAATCCTCATAGTAATCCCTAATCCTAATAGTAATCCTGAATCCTAATATTAACCCCTAATCCTAATAGTAACCCCTAATCCTAATAGTAACCCCTAATCCTGATAGTAATCCCTAATCCTCATAGTAATCCTGAATCCTAATAGTAACCCCTAATCCTAATAGTAACCCCTAATCCTAATAGTAACCCCTAATCCTAATAGTAATCCTGAATCCTAATATTAACCCCTAATCCTAATAGTAATCCCTAATCCTGATAGTAATCCCTAATCCTGATAGTAACCCCTAATCCTAATATGAACCCCTAATATTAACCCCCAACTCTAATATCATTGTTTGCCGCCACTGCTGGTATGTGATTTGGCGGCAAATGGTTAATGCTATAGACGTCTTCGAGCAACCCGAGTATTTTGAGCGAATGTGAACAATGCCTGACTCTGGATCTATTTTATATATTTATTTGGGGACACGTGTATCTTCCTTGCATCGTTTTCCTTGCGTCGTCTTCCTTGCATCTTCTTTCTCGTGTCTTCTTCCTTGCGTCTTCCTTGCGTCTTCTTCCTTGCGTCTTCTTCCTTGCGTCTTTTTCCTTGCGTCTTCTTCCTTGCGTCTTCTTTATTGCATCTTCTTTCTCGTGTCTTCTTCCTTGTGTCTTCTTCCTTGCGTCTTCTTCCTTGCGTCTTCTTCCTTGTGTCTTCTTCCTTGTGTCTTCTTCCTTGTGTCTTCTTCCTTGCGTCGTCTTCCTTGCGTTTTCCTTGTGTCTTCTTCCTTGCGTCTTCTTCCTTGCGTCTTCTTCCTTGCGTCGTCTTCCTTGCGTTTTCCTTGTGTCTTCTTCCTTGCGTCTTCTTCCTTGCGTCTTCTTCCTTGCGTCTTCTTCCTTGCGTCTTCTTCCTTGTGTCTTCTTCCTTGTGTCTTCTTCCTTGCGTCTTCTTCCTTGCGTCTTCTTCCTTGCGTCTTCTTCCTTGCGTCTTCTTCCTTGCGTCTTCTTCCTTGCGTCTTCTTCCTTGCGTCGTCTTCCTTGCGTCGTCTTCCTTGCGTCTTCTTCCTTGCGTCTTCTTCCTTGCGTCTTCTTCCTTGCGTCTTCTTCCTTGTGTCTTCTTCCTTGTGTCTTCTTCCTTGCGTCTTCTTCCTTGCGTTTTCCTTGTGTCTTCTTCCTTGTGTCTTCTTCCTTGTGTCTTCTTCCTTGCGTCTTCTTCCTTGCGTCTTCTTCCTTGCGTCTTCTTCCTTGCGTCTTCTTCCTTGCGTCTTCCTTGTGTCTTCTTCCTTGTGTCTTCTTCCTTGTGTCTTCTTCCTTGCGTCTTCTTCCTTGCGTTTTCCTTGTGTCTTCTTCCTTGTGTCTTCTTCCTTGCGTTTTCCTTGTGTCTTCTTCCTTGTGTCTTCTTCCTTGCGTTTTCCTTGTGTCTTCTTCCTTGCGTCTTCTTCCTTGCGTCTTCTTCCTTGCGTCTTCTTCCTTGTGTCTTCTTCCTTGCGTCTTCCTTGTGTCTTCTTCCTTGTGTCTTCTTCCTTGTGTCTTCTTCCTTGTGTCTTCTTCCTTGTGTCTTCTTCCTTGCGTCTTCTTCCTTGCGTTTTCCTTGTGTCTTCTTCCTTGTGTCTTCTTCCTTGTGTCTTCTTCCTTGTGTCTTCTTCCTTGCGTTTTCCTTGTGTCTTCTTCCTTGTGTCTTCTTCCTTGCGTTTTCCTTGTGTCTTCTTCCTTGTGTCTTCTTCCTTGCGTTTTCCTTGTGTCTTCTTCCTTGCGTCTTCTTCCTTGCGTTTTCCTTGTGTCTTCTTCCTTGTGTCTTCTTCCTTGCGTCTTCTTCCTTGTGTCTTCTTCCTTGCGTCTTCTTCCTTGCGTTTTCCTTGTGTCTTCTTCCTTGTGTCTTCTTCCTTGTGTCTTCTTCCTTGTGTCTTCTTCCTTGCGTTTTCCTTGTGTCTTCTTCCTTGTGTCTTCTTCCTTGCGTTTACCTTGTGTCTTCTTCCTTGCGTCTTCTTCCTTGCGTTTTCCTTGTGTCTTCTTCCTTGCGTCTTCTTCCTTGTGTCTTCTTCCTTGCGTCTTCTTCCTTGCGTTTTCCTTGCGTCTTCTTCCTTGTGTCTTCTTCCTTGTGTCTTCTTCCTTGTGTCTTCCTTGTGTCTTCTTCCTTGTGTCTTCTTCCTTGTGTCTTCTTCCTTGTGTCTTCTTCCTTGCGTCTTCTTCCTTGCGTCTTCTTCCTTGCGTCGTCTTCCTTGCGTCGTCTTCCTTGTGTCTTCTTCCTTGTGTCTTCTTCCTTGTGTCTTCTTCCTTGCGTCTTCTTCCTTGCGTTTTCCTTGTGTCTTCTTCCTTGTGTCTTCTTCCTTGTGTCTTCTTCCTTGCGTCTTCTTCCTTGCGTCTTCTTCCTTGCGTCTTCTTCCTTGCGTCTTCCTTGTGTCTTCTTCCTTGTGTCTTCTTCCTTGCGTCTTCTTCCTTGCGTTTTCCTTGTGTCTTCTTCCTTGTGTCTTCTTCCTTGCGTTTTCCTTGTGTCTTCTTCCTTGTGTCTTCTTCCTTGCGTTTTCCTTGTGTCTTCTTCCTTGTGTCTTCTTCCTTGTGTCTTCTTCCTTGCGTCTTCTTCCTTGCGTCTTCTTCCTTGCGTCTTCTTCCTTGCGTTTTCCTTGTGTCTTCTTCCTTGTGTCTTCTTCCTTGTGTCTTCTTCCTTGCGTTTTCCTTGTGTCTTCTTCCTTGCGTCTTCTTCCTTGCGTCTTCTTCCTTGCGTCTTCTTCCTTGTGTCTTCTTCCTTGCGTTTTCCTTGTGTCTTCTTCCTTGTGTCTTCTTCCTTGTGTCTTCTTCCTTGCGTCTTCTTCCTTGCGTTTTCCTTGTGTCTTCTTCCTTGTGTCTTCTTCCTTGTGTCTTCTTCCTTGTGTCTTCTTCCTTGTGTCTTCTTCCTTGCGTTTTCCTTGTGTCTTCTTCCTTGCGTCTTCTTCCTTGTGTCTTCTTCCTTGCGTTTTCCTTGTGTCTTCTTCCTTGCGTTTTCCTTGTGTCTTCTTCCTTGTGTCTTCTTCCTTGCGTTTTCCTTGTGTCTTCTTCCTTGTGTCTTCTTCCTTGTGTCTTCTTCCTTGCGTCTTCTTCCTTGCGTCTTCTTCCTTGCGTCTTCTTCCTTGCGTTTTCCTTGTGTCTTCTTCCTTGTGTCTTCTTCCTTGTGTCTTCTTCCTTGCGTTTTCCTTGTGTCTTCTTCCTTGCGTCTTCTTCCTTGCGTCTTCTTCCTTGCGTCTTCTTCCTTGCGTCTTCTTCCTTGCGTTTTCCTTGCGTCTTCTTCCTTGTGTCTTCTTCCTTGTGTCTTCTTCCTTGCGTCTTCTTCCTTGCGTTTTCCTTGTGTCTTCTTCCTTGCGTCTTCTTCCTTGTGTCTTCTTCCTTGCGTCTTCTTCCTTGCGTTTTCCTTGTGTCTTCTTCCTTGTGTCTTCTTCCTTGTGTCTTCTTCCTTGCGTCTTCTTCCTTGCGTTTTCCTTGTGTCTTCTTCCTTGCGTCTTCTTCCTTGTGTCTTCTTCCTTGCGTCTTCTTCCTTGCGTTTTCCTTGTGTCTTCTTCCTTGTGTCTTCTTCCTTGCGTCTTCTTCCTTGCGTCTTCTTCCTTGCGTTTTCCTTGTGTCTTCTTCCTTGTGTCTTCTTCCTTGTGTCTTCTTCCTTGTGTCTTCTTCCTTGCGTTTTCCTTGTGTCTTCTTCCTTGTGTCTTCTTCCTTGCGTTTTCCTTGTGTCTTCTTCCTTGTGTCTTCTTCCTTGCGTTTTCCTTGTGTCTTCTTCCTTGCGTCTTCTTCCTTGCGTTTTCCTTGTGTCTTCTTCCTTGTGTCTTCTTCCTTGCGTCTTCTTCCTTGTGTCTTCTTCCTTGCGTCTTCTTCCTTGCGTTTTCCTTGTGTCTTCTTCCTTGTGTCTTCTTCCTTGTGTCTTCTTCCTTGTGTCTTCTTCCTTGCGTTTTCCTTGTGTCTTCTTCCTTGTGTCTTCTTCCTTGCGTTTTCCTTGTGTCTTCTTCCTTGCGTCTTCTTCCTTGCGTTTTCCTTGTGTCTTCTTCCTTGCGTCTTCTTCCTTGTGTCTTCTTCCTTGCGTCTTCTTCCTTGCGTTTTCCTTGCGTCTTCTTCCTTGTGTCTTCTTCCTTGTGTCTTCTTCCTTGTGTCTTCTTCCTTGTGTCTTCTTCCTTGTGTCTTCTTCCTTGTGTCTTCTTCCTTGTGTCTTCTTCCTTGTGTCTTCTTCCTTGTGTCTTCTTCCTTGCGTCTTCTTCCTTGCGTCTTCTTCCTTGCGTCTTCTTCCTTGCGTTTTCCTTGTGTCTTCTTCCTTGTGTCTTCTTCCTTGTGTCTTCTTCCTTGCGTTTTCCTTGTGTCTTCTTCCTTGTGTCTTCTTCCTTGTGTCTTCTTCCTTGCGTCGTCTTCCTTGCGTCGTCTTCCTTGTGTCTTCTTCCTTGTGTCTTCTTCCTTGTGTCTTCTTCCTTGCGTCTTCTTCCTTGCGTTTTCCTTGTGTCTTCTTCCTTGTGTCTTCTTCCTTGTGTCTTCTTCCTTGCGTCTTCTTCCTTGCGTCTTCTTCCTTGCGTCTTCCTTGTGTCTTCTTCCTTGTGTCTTCTTCCTTGTGTCTTCTTCCTTGCGTCTTCTTCCTTGCGTTTTCCTTGTGTCTTCTTCCTTGTGTCTTCTTCCTTGCGTTTTCCTTGTGTCTTCTTCCTTGTGTCTTCTTCCTTGTGTCTTCTTCCTTGCGTCTTCTTCCTTGCGTTTTCCTTGTGTCTTCTTCCTTGTGTCTTCTTCCTTGTGTCTTCTTCCTTGCGTCTTCTTCCTTGCGTCTTCTTCCTTGTGTCTTCTTCCTTGCGTCTTCTTCCTTGCGTTTTCCTTGTGTCTTCTTCCTTGTGTCTTCTTCCTTGTGTCTTCTTCCTTGCGTTTTCCTTGTGTCTTCTTCCTTGCGTCTTCTTCCTTGCGTCTTCTTCCTTGCGTCTTCTTCCTTGTGTCTTCTTCCTTGCGTTTTCCTTGTGTCTTCTTCCTTGTGTCTTCTTCCTTGTGTCTTCTTCCTTGCGTCTTCTTCCTTGCGTTTTCCTTGTGTCTTCTTCCTTGTGTCTTCTTCCTTGTGTCTTCTTCCTTGTGTCTTCTTCCTTGTGTCTTCTTCCTTGTGTCTTCTTCCTTGCGTTTTCCTTGTGTCTTCTTCCTTGCGTCTTCTTCCTTGTGTCTTCTTCCTTGCGTTTTCCTTGTGTCTTCTTCCTTGCGTTTTCCTTGTGTCTTCTTCCTTGTGTCTTCTTCCTTGCGTTTTCCTTGCGTCTTCTTCCTTGCGTCTTCTTCCTTGCGTTTTCCTTGTGTCTTCTTCCTTGCGTCTTCTTCCTTGTGTCTTCTTCCTTGCGTCTTCTTCCTTGCGTTTTCCTTGTGTCTTCTTCCTTGTGTCTTCTTCCTTGTGTCTTCTTCCTTGCGTCTTCTTCCTTGCGTTTTCCTTGTGTCTTCTTCCTTGCGTCTTCTTCCTTGTGTCTTCTTCCTTGCGTCTTCTTCCTTGCGTTTTCCTTGTGTCTTCTTCCTTGTGTCTTCTTCCTTGCGTCTTCTTCCTTGCGTTTTCCTTGTGTCTTCTTCCTTGCGTCTTCTTCCTTGTGTCTTCTTCCTTGTGTCTTCTTCCTTGTGTCTTCTTCCTTGCGTCTTCTTCCTTGCGTCTTCTTCCTTGCGTTTTCCTTGTGTCTTCTTCCTTGTGTCTTCTTCCTTGTGTCTTCTTCCTTGCGTCGTCTTCCTTGCGTCGTCTTCCTTGCGTTTTCTTTGCGTCTTCCTTCCTTCTTCCTTGCGTCTTTTGTATTGGTAAACAATGTATCATTTTCTCCATTCAAGGAGGAGAAAGGAGTAGGTGGGGGGCGGGTTGTACAGTTCACACCATAGAAACGCAATCCGGATGCTTTTCTGCACGCATGTTTTTGACGCATCCCGTGCGTTTTTTCTCCTTTTGTTCCTTCAACTTAAAGACGAAGGACATGTGCGTTCCGATGCAATTTTTATGTGTTTTACCGAATTCCACTACAGACCAGTGCAGAAAAAAAAATGCAGCTCGTTCTACTTTTTCTCTTCCTGGAACTGACGGCACTGGTGTGAACTATCCCATTGAAAACCATATAATCTACTTTCCATGTGTTTTTGATGCAAAAAAATGCACTGGAGTGCATGTGGTGTGAATCGCACCCGATCGCCTCAGACACACACTTGGTCCTTTTTTGAAATTGAATCGCCTTCAGACTGCACACGTCTCTATAGAAAAATGTGTTATTTAATTTGCTATGCGAATCAATGCGTTCTAAAAAACGCATCCAAAAATCGCGTGAACCAGGGCTTACTGATCATTGTGCTAGCCAATCACAACGCAACGATCATGTGATCAAGAGTTGGGGCTCCCGATCTTCTCCATGCACACAGGATATTTTTTTAAAAACGCCAGCGCTGCTGCCAGGAAAGCAGCGTTAAAAATGCATTTTTGAATAGCGGTTATGGCTGCTTTTTGAGTAAAAACACTCAATATAATGTAAAAACGCCAAATGCGGCTAAACGCGTGTTGCATCGCTTAGCAGCGTTTTTTGGCGTTTTTACATGTTGGGACTGCACCCACATACATGTGGAAGAACACCCATCTCTGAGAAGTCGCATGTGTGCGTTCGCCCGCCATAAATAACGCTTTCATTCCAATTCCCAGGACAATGACAAAGAACTCATGAAGCCGATACACCCGAATAAGACTCCGCCCACACTGAGGCGCTTCTAAACCGCCAGTAAAACGCTGAGCGCTTTTGAAGAGCTTTGCATTAATTTCAATGGAGAGGGGCGTTTTGTGCCTCAGTGTGAACGCATTCATTGATTTTAATGAGAAATACGTTTTTGTGAACTTTTCAGACGCTTTTTTTTTTTTTTTTTGGGCGCAAGCGCCTGAAAAGCACCCCAGTGTGAAAGGGGTCTTAGTGACATTTAGGCTGCTCCCACTCTGGGGTGGGGGTCCGTTAGCGGTGCTTTTATCCCCCCTCTAGCAGACAAAGAAAGGGTTAGACCCCCTCTCACACTGGAGGCAGTCTTCAGGCGCTTTAGCGCTAAAAATAGCGCCTGTAAAGCACCTCGTCTGCAATCCCCATGTGAGTTCCTACATACCGGGGCAGTGTGCTGGCAGGACGGGAAAAAAAAGTCCTGCAAGCGGCATCTTTGGGGCGGTGGGGGAGGGGTGTATACAGCGCTCCTGCCCATTGGAATGAATGGGCGGTGCTTCAGAAGCGCCACAACACGGCGCTTTTAACCCCTTCTTCCGCTGCTAGCAGGGGGTTAAAACCACCCCCCCCCGCTATCGGCCACAAAGTGCTGCTAAAACGACGGTAAAGTGCCGCTAAAACTAGTGGTGCTTTACCGCTAATGGACCCGCCCCCCCGCCCCGGTGTGAAAGCAGCCTAAAAAGCGCCCGTGTTGCGCTTCGTTTCAATGGGCAGAGGCAGTGGAGGAACGCTGTATTAGACATGAGCACAATAGAAAAATTTGTTTAGTTTAGTTTCTGTTCGTTTCCGTTGATTCGTAAATTCGTAAGTCGTCGGTGTTCGTATTCGGACTCGTTCGTATTTTCATAAGTCGTCGGTGTTCGTATTCGGACTTGTTCGTATTTTCATAAGTCGTCGGTGTTCGTATTCGGACTCGTTCGTATTTTCATAAGTCGTCGGTGTTCGTATTCGGACTTGTTCGTATTTTCGTAAGAGTTATTTTTTTGTTGATTCGTTTTTCCGTTAGTCTAATTTTCGTTTATTCGAAATTCGTATTTTGTATTCGGATGCATTCGTATTTTCGTAGATTTAGTTACATTCGTACTTTCGTAACATTGTTTTCGTAGATTCGTAATCGGAGCATAGTTCATAATTTTATGTAATTTATATGCTATTATTACATTGTAAGAAAAAAAAAAAAGAAAATTACGAATCAACAAACAAAAAAAAAAAAAAAAAACTAAAGTTACGAATGTACGAATTTTTTCGTTCATTTTGATTTTCGTTGTTTCTGTTTTCGTTTTTCGGATTTTCATTCTTTCGTAGTTTCGTTGTTTCTAATTTAATTATTTCGTATTTTCGTTGTTTTTCTTATTCGTTCGTTTCGATATTCGTTAGAATTTTTAGTGAATCATTTGTACGATAACGAATGAACGAATTTGAACAGAAAACGAATTCGTAACGAAACGAATTGCACATGTCTACGCTGTATTCACCCCTCCCGCACCGCCCCCAAAGATGCTGCTTGCAGGACTTTTTTTCCCCATCCCGTAAGCGCAAAAGTGCCTCAGAGTGAAAGGGGTCTTATGGCACAGCTCCCAACTGTCCCTGATTTGGGCGGACAGTCCCCGATTCCTCCTCATGTTGGTCTGATCTATATTCCGTATTTATCGGCGTATAACTCGCACCTTAACTTTAAGAGGGAAGTTTCATAAAAAAAAAACTTTTACATTTTAAAATAAGGGTCAGTGCCGCCTCACCAGAGCCCATCAATGCAGACTTATCCATGCCCTTCTGCCGCCTCTAATATGCCCATCTGCCGCCTCTAATATGCCCATCTGCAGCCTCTAATATGCCCATCTGCAGCCTGTTTAGTGCCCATCTGCCGCCTCTAATATGCCCATCTGCAGCCTCTAATATGCCCATCTGCAGCCTCTAATATGCCCATCTGCAGCCTGTTTAGTGCCCATCTGCAGCCTCGCCTTTGCAGATAATTGCAGCCGCGGCAGCGCTGGATGATACAGATCCGCCATCTCCTGTGTATCCGGCGCTGTCACTCACAGTCCCGCCGGGGTCATATGATGGACAGAGCAGTGGTCCAATGCCGGGCCAGGGGGGGCGGGATTGTGTGTGACAGCGCCGGTGTTCTGTCAAAAAATGTCCACCCATCGAATAGTGTCCGGGCCGTACTGCGCAGGCGCCGTTCATCTTCGGATATTTTTGGAATGTGCTTGTCATGTGTACGGCGCATTACACAGCAGACAGTATCCAACGGGGGACACAATCCGGCAGGACACCAAATACACAGGAGATGGCGGCTGTGTGTAATCCAGCGGCGCTCGTCCCCTCCTTCCACCCCGAGGCCGCAGCGATCGGTGTATAACACGCACATGCTGATTTTCGGGGGGGGGGGGGGGGGGTGTTATACGCCAATAAATACAGCTGTATATAAAATGCACTTTTTATCTATCAAAAAGTGTTTCCAGCACTAAAAAAATTACTTGTGGGTCTGATCAATCTTGTTGTTTTTTTTTTGTACAATTCTCCTTCAATGGGGCGTGGCAGGGGGTGTGTCCTATGCCTGCATACTTTTGCTGGTAGGTGTCCCTCATTTTCTGTCTCAGGAAGTTGGGGGATGGGTTGGGCTGCACTCTGCGTAGACCAGGCGAATTGTCATATGTCCGGTGTGGTCAGTTCACACCACCTCATAGATAAGAAGGATCACTTTGCTTGAACACGTCTTGCAATATATACAATCTAAGAATTTATTTTTTGTTATGTAAAGGATTGCTAGAAAAAAAGTATATCAGTATGGAAAGGGTTACTGCAGCAATAACATGTCCCCCCCCCCATATATATATATATCTGTCTTCAGATTTCAGCACAGACAGATCTCCTCCACAGTCACTTACCTGACAGATCTCCTCATCCTTGGGATCTGATGTCCACCATCACAGGTGAGGTGATCAGTGAGAGGTCAGGTCACTGATTGGCTCACCTGCACAGGTGATCTCACAGCCCGGAGGGGGGATGGGGGAAGTTTAAAGTGACGCCCCATTGAAGGCCGTGTTTATCTGTATGGGAATGCCCATGCGGGTTCATGCCACATTAGGGGGAGGCTGGTGCTGCCAATGTGACATCTGTGCAGGTGAACGGCCAGGGTTGGCGTTTCTGTGGATTTGAAGCCCCCCCCCCCCCCCCCCAATACACACTGACAGATCTTCTGCAGATTTTTGTCTTCAGATTTACCAAAACCACCTAATATGATTATACTACATAGATGAAGGACATTGTATAATGTATGGCCAGCCAGGACTGCTGACCCCCCCCCCCCCCCTTCTATACTGGTTACACTGGGATTGCTGGGACTTGTAGTTCTGTACTGGTCGCATCTTGTTGCACTGGGATTGCTGGGACTTGTAGTTCTGTACTGGTCACATCTCGTTACACTGGGATTGCTGGGACTTGTAGTTCTGTACTGGTCACATCTCGTTACACTGGGATTGCTGGGACTTGTAGTTCTGTACTGGTCACATCTCGTTACACTGGGATTGCTGGGACTTGTAGTTCTGTACTGGGCGCATCTCGTTACACTGGGATTGCTGGGACTTGTAGTTCTGTACTGGTCACATCTCGTTACACTGGGATTGCTGGGACTTGTAGTTGGTTACACTGGGATTGCTGGGACTTGTAGTTCTGTACTGGTCACATCTTGTTATACTGGGATTGCTGGGACTTGTAGTTCTGTACTGGGCGCATCTTGTTACACTGGGATTGCTGGGACTTGTAGTTTGTTATACTGGGATTGCTGGGACTTGTAGTTCTGTACTGGGCGCATCTTGTTATACTGGGATTGCTGGGACTTGTAGTTCTGTACTGGGCGCATCTTGTTATACTGGGATTGCTGGGACTTGTAGTTCTGTACTGGGCGCATCTTGTTATACTGGGATTGCTGGGACTTGTAGTTCTGTACTGGGCGCATCTTGTTACACTGGGATTGCTCAGCTGATCATCAGGCGGGGGTCACGTGACTTGAGGATCTGCCAAGAGAACAGGAAGTTATTTCCTCTCTGCACTCCATGTGGGCGGGGCTGGAAAGTTTTGTTTTCACTTCCTTTTCTACGAATCCAGTCCTGATCCTCTGCAGGGGAGGAAGAGAACACCGGACACCGGACAGACCTTCCCGGCTGTACACAGAGGTGAGTGTCAGCATAAGGATCCTGAGATCAATTCTTCCCACGAAGGCCACATCTGCATGGAGTGTGTATGCCCCCCCCGCCATCTGCATGGAGTGTGTATGCCCCCCCCCCCCCGCCATCTGCATGGAGTGTGTATGCCCCCCCCCCCCCCCCGCCATCTGCATGGAGTGTGTATGCCCCCCCGCCATCTGCATGGAGTGTGTATGCCCCCCCGCCATCTGCATGGAGTGTGTATGCCCCACCGCCATCTGCATGGAGTGTGTATGCCCCACCGCCATCTGCATGGAGTGTGTATGCCCCCCCCCCCCCCGCCATCTGCATGGAGTGTGTATGCCCCCCCCCCCCGCCATCCGCCATCTGCATGGAGTGTGTATGCCCCCCCCGCCATCTGCATGGAGTGTGTATGCCCCCCCCCCGCCATCTGCATGGAGTGTGTATGCCCCCCCGCCATCTGCATGGAGTGTGTATGCCCCCCCCCCCCCGCCATCTGCATGGAGTGTGTATGCCCCCCCCCCCCCCCGCCATCTGCATGGAGTGTGTATGCCCCCCCCGCCATCTGCATGGAGTGTGTATGCCCCCCCCCCCCGCCATCTGCATGGAGTGTGTATGCCCCCCCCCCCCCCCCCCGCCATCTGCATGGAGTGTGTATGCCCCCCCCCCGCCATCTGCATGGAGTGTGTATGCCCCCCCCCCCCACCGCCATCTGCATGGAGTGTGTATGCCCCACCGCCATCTGCATGGAGTGTGTATGCCCCCCCCCCGCCATCTGCATGGAGTGTGTATGCCCCCCCGCCATCTGCATGGAGTGTGTATGCCCCCCCCCCACCGCCATCTGCATGGAGTGTGTATGCCCCCCCCCCCGCCATCTGCATGGAGTGTGTATGCCCCCCCCCCGCCATCTGCATGGAGTGTGTATGCCCCCCCCCCCACCGCCATCTGCATGGATGGATGGTGTGTATGTCCCCCCCCCGCCACCCATCTGCATGGAGTGTGTATGCCCCCCCGCCATCTGCATGGAGTGTCTGGCCCCCCCCCGTGTATGCCCCCCCGCCATCTGCATGGAGTGTGCATGATCCCGCCCCCCCCGCCCCACCGCCATCTGCATGGAGTCCCCCCCCCGCCATCTGCATGGAGTGTCTGTCCCCCCCCCGCCATCTGTCCCCCCCCCCATGGAGTGTGTATGCCCCCCCCCCACCGCCATCTGCATGGAGTGTCTGCCCCCCCCCCCCGTGTATGTCCCCCCCCCCCCCCATCTGCATGGAGTGTGTATGCCCCCCCCCCCCGCCATCTGCATGGAGTGTGTATGCCCCACCGCCATCTGCATGGAGTGTGTATGCCCCACCGCCATCTGCATGGAGTGTGTATGCCCCACCGCCATCTGCATGGAGTGTGTATGCCCCCCCCGCCATCTGCATGGAGTGTGTATGCCCCCCCGCCATCTGCATGGAGTGTGTATGCCCCCCCCGCCATCTGCATGGAGTGTGTATGCCCCCCCCGCCATCTGCATGGAGTGTGTATGCCCCCCCCGCCATCTGCATGGAGGGTGTATGCCCCCCCCCCGCCATCTGCATGGAGTGTGTATGCCCCCCCCCCCCCACCGCCATCTGCATGGAGTGTGTATGCCCCCCCCCCGCCATCTGCATGGAGTGTGTATGCCCCCCCCCCCCCCCCCCGCCATCTGCATGGAGTGTGTATGCCCCCCCCCCCATCTGTATGTCCCCCCCCCCCGCCATCTGCATGGAGTGTGTATGCCCCCCCCCCGCCATCTGCATGGAGTGTGTATGCCCCACCGCCATCTGCATGGAGTGTGTATGCCCCACCGCCATCTGCATGGAGTGTGTATGCCCCCCCGCCATCTGCATGGAGTGTGTATGCCCCCCCCCCCCACGCCATCTGCATGGAGTGTGTATGCCCCCCCCCCCCCCATCTGCATGGAGTGTGTATGCCCCCCCACCGCCATCTGCATGGAGTGTGTATGCCCCCCCACCGCCATCTGCATGGAGTGTGTATGCCCCCCCACCGCCATCTGCATGGAGTGTGTATGCCCCCCCGCCATCTGCATGGAGTGTGTATGCCCCCCCCGCCATCTGCATGGAGTGTGTATGCCCCCCCCACCGCCATCTGCATGGAGTGTGTATGCCCCCCCCCCCCCACCGCCATCTGCATGGAGTGTGTATGCCCCCCCCCCCACCGCCATCTGCATGGAGTGTGTATGCCCCCCTCCACCGCCATCTGCATGGAGTGTGTATGCCCCCCTCCACGCCATCTGCATGGAGTGTGTATGCCCCCCCCCCCACCGCCATCTGCATGGAGTGTGTATGCCCCCCATCTGCATGGAGTGTGTATGCCCCCCCCCCCCCACCGCCATCTGCATGGAGTGTGTATGCCCCCCATCTGCATGGAGTGTGTATGCCCCCCCGGTTGGTGTGGGTTTTCTGCAGGTTCTACAATCCAAAAACACACATCGGGGAGTTCATCGATTTCTGGTCCAAACTGTCTCTTGCTGGTGGGTGACGAGGAAGGGACATTAGAGTGCAAGCTCCTACGGGGAGAGGGACTACATAGACTACATGGTTCATTTATATCTCTGCATCACAATATCACTGCACAGTACATAATGTGTTCCTGGAGATCCGACCTCCATTTATTATAGATTTTCATGAATTCTATACGATCCGTCATTGGGGTGTGTCCTGTGTACTCCGCGCCCCCCCCCTCTGTGTACTCTGCGCCCCCCTCTGTGTACTCCGCGCCCCCCCCCCTCTGTGTACTCCGCGCCCCCCCCCCCCCCCCTCTGTGTACTCCGCGCCCCCCCCTCTGTGTACTCCGCGCCCCCCCCTCTGTGTACTCCGCGCCCCCCCCTCTGTGTACTCCGCGCCCCCCCTCTGTGTACTCCGCGCCCCCCCCCCCCCCCCCCCCCCCCCCCTCTGTGTACTCCGCGCCCCCCCCCTCTGTGTACTCCGCGCCCCCCCCCTCTGTGTACTCCGCGCCCCCCCCCTCTGTGTACTCCGCGCCCCCCCCTCTGTGTACTCCCCCCCCCCCCTCTGTGTACTCCGCGCCCCCCCCTCTGTGTACTCCGCGCCCCCCCCTCTGTGTACTCCGCGCCCCCCCCCTCTGTGTACTCCGCGCCCCCCCCCCCCTCTGTGTACTCCGCGCCCCCCCCCTCTGTGTACTCCGCGCCCCCCCCCCCTGTGTACTCCGCGCCCCCCCCCTCTGTGTACTCCGCGCCCCCCCCTCTGTGTACTCCGCGCCCCCCCCCTCTGTGTACTCCGCGCCCCCCCCCTCTGTGTACTCCGCGCCCCCCCCCTCTGTGTACTCCGCGCCCCCCCCCCCCGCCCCCCCCTCTGTGTACTCCGCGCCCCCCCCTCTGTGTACTCCGCGCCCCCCCTCTGTGTACTCCGCGCCCCCCCCTCGCGCCCCCCCCTCTGTGTACTCCGCGCCCCCCCCCTCTGTGTACTCCGCGCCCCCCCCCCTCTGTGTACCCTGCGCCCCCCCCCCCCCCCCCCCCTCTGTACAATTTCTAAAGCCACATACACTTGATTAGGTCCCCCTTGCTAGTAGCAGGTTGGACCCCCTTTATTAGGTCCCCCTTGCTAGTAGCGGGTTGGACCCCCTTTATCAGGTCCCCCTTGCTAGTAGCGGGTTGGACCCCCTTTATTAGGTCCCCCTTGCTAGTAGTGGGTTGGACCCCCTTTATTAGGTCCCCCTTGCTAGTAGCGGGTTGGACCCCCTTTATTAGGTCCCCCTTGCTAGTAGCGGGTTGGACCCCCTTTCCTCCACACAACTGCCGCTCACTGGATATTTTCTCTTTTTCCCACCATTCTCTGTAATCCTGAGAGATGGTTGTGTGTGAAAATCCCAGAAATACTCAGACCGGCCCGTCTGCCACCAACAACCACCACGCCACGTTCAAAGTCACCCAGATCCCCTTTCTTCCCCATTCTGATGCTCGGTTTGATCTTCAGAAAGTCGTCTTCACCACGTCTAGATGCCTGAATGCATTGAGTTGCTGCCGTGTGATTGGCTGATTAGCAATTTGTGTTGCCGAGCAACTGAACGGGTGTACATAATGTGTTTGAGTGTATATATAAAGTGCTGTGTACATTGATGGTGCCATAGAAGTACCTGTAATCACTGACAATGGCAGATCTTGGGGTTGCCATCGACGATCTCCTCACCGGTTCTCCGGCTCTTGTTGACCTTCTGAGTTGGTGACTTGGAACATCAAACAATCTCACGTCTTCTCTGCCAGCCAAGTCACTGATGGCAAGTAATGAAGACGGCCAATAATTGACTTATTGATGACTGAATGAAACTTCCTGTAGAGCCAAAACCCCTCAACCCAACCGTAGATCCCGTACATCGCTTCTCCTGGGTGAAGATCCAGGCCGGCCAATAATGCCCAACTCCAGAACACATAAGAGATCTCTTGCCGTGGGGGGATGTGCCGACACCAGAAGGGTTCATGGTTGGTTTAGGTCAAAGAAGATCTACCGACCGGATCCTCCACACTGCTGGACAGTCCCATCTTCTCATCCAGCTGGTCTACTCCTGACCTCCACGCCAACGTAAGGTCCGTAGCCCCGACCTCAACGCCAACATAAGGTCCGTAGCCCTGACCTCGACGCCAACATAAGGTCCGTAGCCCTGACCTCGACGCCAACATAAGGTCCGTAGCCCTGACCTCGACGCCAACATAAGGTCCGCAGCCCTGACCTCCACGCCAACGTAAGGTCCGCAGCCCTGACCTCCACGCCAACGTAAGGTCCGCAGCCCTGACCTCCACGCCAACGTAAGGTCCGTAGCCCCGACCTCCACGCCAACGTAAGGTCCGTAGCCCTGACCTCCACGCCAACGTAAGGTCCGTAGCCCTGACCTCCACGCCAACGTAAGGTCCGTAGCCCTGACCTCCACGCCAACGTAAGGTCCGTAGCCCTGACCTCCACGCCAACGTAAGGTCCGCAGCCCTGAACCGAGGGACATACCACTACTGGAGCTATGGGGGGGGGGGGGGTGCACTGTCTGCCGGGAGAACTGCCGATCAGGTAAGTTAAAGTGCTTCTCCTCTCCCCGAGACTAAACAAGCCGTTATCCCTTGGAGAGCGGGGGGGGGAGTTGGGCCTTGAGGGACCTGTGCAGACGGGCTTCGGGATTGTGTCCGTTTTTTTTCCATCTGCACCTGAATGGAACTTTTTCGGATGGTTTTTTTTTTTTTTTTTTTTTTCTTTCGAGTAATTTTTTTTGCCCATTTTTGTGGTTATCCATGTATGCAAGATCAGGTGTACCGTATATACTCGAGTATAAGCCGAAGCACCTAATTTTACCACAAAAAAATGGGAAAACGTATTGACTCGAGTATAAGCCTAGGGTGAGAAATGCGCAGCTACTGGAAGTGGAAAAGAGGATCAACAATGCCCATTTGCAGCCTCACTGTGCCCATTTGCACCTCACTGTGCCCATTTGCAGCCTCACTGTGCCCATTTGCAGCCATAGGTCCCCCGAACTTCAAACTCGGTAGTTAAGGGTTCCTAGATGCCCCCCTATCTGCAGCCAAATTTGGGGTCTCTGGACCCAAAGGGTCCCAAAATGACATTGCTGCATATGGACACATTGGCCGACTTTGGGGCCCCGTATCTCGGGATCACTTGGTGCTAGAAACCCCAAATTTGGTTTTAAAACCCAGTGGCACTACAACATATTCAAATTTGGGGTTCCTAGCGCCAAGTGGCCCTGAGATGCATATACTCTACACATTTGTGGGCACTGACTGGCACAGATTGGGCATCATTTGCACATGTGGATGGCCGGGGGTACATACCTGGCCATCCACATGTTGCCCACTTCCCTGGTGATCCTAGTGGAGTCCCTGGTGGTCCAGTGTGGGCATCTGAGGGGGGGCTGCGCTGATAAACAGTGCAGACCCCCCCTGTCAGGAGAGCCGCCCATCGGCTCCCCTCTACTCGCGTCTGTCACGAGTGAGGAAAAGCCGATCACCGGCTTTTCCTGTTGACATGGTGATTGGACACGGCTGATCACATGGTAAAAAGCCTCCGCTGGAGACTCTTTACCGAGATCAGTGTAGCAGTGTGTCAGACTGACACACCGATCGCCGCGATGCGCTCCCCCCACGGGCGCACGGCGGCATGTTATCCTGGAGGACGTCATGGCGCCCAGTCAGGATAATGGAACCACCGCCCGGCCGTCATTCTGCTATAGGCCGGGCGGGAAGTGGTTAAGCTCCTTTTTTTAGGATTGTGCCGTAAAGTAATGAACATCACCTTCTGTTTTCTGAGTAAAACACTTTTTCTTGTTTCAGAAATGGCGGCGGCGGCGGCGGATTTCCGGGATGAACTGGACTGCTCCATCTGTTTGAACATCTATACGGATCCCGTCACCCTGAGGTGTGGACACAACTTCTGCCGGGTCTGTATTCACCAAGTGCTGGATACACAGCGGAGCTGCGGGACGTACAACTGTCCGGAGTGCAGGGAGGAGTTTGTAGAGCGCCCGGCCTTGAGAAAGAACACGACTTTGAATAACATTGCACAACGCTTCCTCTCCACCGAGCCAAAGAACGACGAGAACCAAATCCTGTGTACAAACTGCATTCACACTTCCGTGGCTGCCGTGAAATCCTGTCTACTATGCGAGTGTTCCCTGTGCGAAAACCACCTCAAAGTCCACAGCACCTCCCCCGAACACCTCTTCATAGAGCCCACTGTTTCCTTCAAGAACAGAAAATGCCCCACACACAAGAAGGTCCTGGAGTATTTCTGCACAGAGGACAGGGCCTACATTTGTGTGTCCTGCCGGCTGGATGGAGAACACAAGAAGCACACAATCAGTCTTTTGAAGGACATCTCTGACAAGAAGAAGGAAATCCTGAGAACTGTCCAGAAAAAACTGTTGTCCAAGCAGGAGAAGGTGGGGAAGAAACTCCAGAAACTAAAAGAGCACCGGGAGAAAGCCGAGGAAAAAGTAGCCAAGGAAACGCAGAGAGTCGCCGCGTTGTTCCGAGACATCAAGAGACAGCTGGAGGAGCGCGAGAAGAAGGTCCTGAGTGAGATTTCCAGGCAGCAGGAACAGGTCTCGGCTTTAGTCTCTCGCGTTGTCAGGACGCTGGAGACGGAACAGGAGGAGTTGTCCACAAAGATGCAGCAGATTGAAAGCCTGCTAAAAATGGCCGACCCCTTCACGGTGCTACAAGAAGGGCAATCCTTCATGCACGAGACCCTCGCCACAAGGAAGAAGGACGAGGAGGACACCAAGCAGGATGAGAAGGTCTTCTGCAAGGATCTGGATGAAGGTCGGATCTCGGAGACTTTATACGGCGCTCTGTCTGATTTTGGAACGTGTGTGAAAAGGGTTTCTAGGCAGGAGACCACGGAAGTCCTGCTGGACGTGGACACGGCGTGTGAGGACATCGACATATCGAGCGACTTGAAGACCATATCGAAATCGGAAATGAAGCAGTACCACCCGCAGAGGTTTCAGTACTACCCGCAGGTGTTGAGCACCAACCACTTCTCTTCGGGGCGCCATTCCTGGGAAGTGGAGACCAGCGATGTTGGAAACTGGAGGATAGGAGTGTGTTACGCCACCATGGACCGGAGCGGGGATCACTCCTATCTTGGAGACAACAACAAATCCTGGTGTCTCCGGAGGTACAACGATGGTCTCTATTCTGTAATCCACGATGGCAAAGAGGTCTCCTTGGCCGGGAAGGTCTCCAGTCAAAGGTTGAAGGTCTGTTTGGATTACGGGCGCGGCGAGGCGTCTTTTTATGAGCTGGGCGAGCCGACGCGACACCTCCACACCTTCGCTGCCACCTTCTCCGAGCCCCTCCATGCTGCCTTCTGTGTGTGGGACGACTGGATGAAAATCTCAACGTAACATGTGCAAGGGATTGTTTTTATCACCGTTATGTGATGGTTTGTTTTTTGGGGTTGTAGTCGCAACGTGCAAAGAGAGATCACCTCAACGCTTGTAGGTAAAACATTTTATTTACCGTATTTATCGGCGTATGACGCGCACATTCATTATAAGACGGACGTTTCTGGAAATAAAAACTTACATTTTAAAGAAGGAACTTTGATGCAAAATAAGGGTCAGTGCCCATCTGCAGCCTCACCAGTGCCATCAATGCAGCCTCATCAGTCCACATGAATGCAGCCTCGCCATTGTCTTCAATGCAGCAGCCTCGCCTTTGCCTTCAATGCAGCAGCCTCGCCTTTGCCTTCAATGCAGCAGCCTCGCCTTTGCCTTCAATGCAGCAGCCTCGCCATTGCCTTCAATGCAGCAGCCTCGCCATTGCCTTCAATGCAGCAGCCTCGCCATTGCCTTCAATGCAGCAGCCTCGCCATTGCCTTCAATGCAGCAGCCTCGCCTTTGCCTTCAATGCAGCAGCCTGATCAATGTCTATCTGCAGCCTCATAAGTGCCATCAATGCAGCAGCCTCACCCATTGCCTTCAGCGCAGCCTCACCCATTGCCTTCAGCGCAGCCTCACCCATTGCCTTCAGCGCAGCCTCACCCATTGCCTTCAGCGCAGCCTCACCCATTGCCTTCAGCGCAGCCTCACCCATTGCCTTCAGCGCAGCCTCACCCATTGCCTTCAGCGCAGCCTCACCCATTGCCTTCAGCGCAGCCTCACCCATTGCCTTCAGCGCAGCCTCACCCATTGCCTTCAGCGCAGCCTCACCCATTGCCTTCAGCGCAGCCTCACCCATTGCCTTCAGCGCAGCCTCACCCATTGCCTTCAGCGCAGCCTCACCCATTGCCTTCAGCGCAGCCTCATAAGTGCCATCAATGCAGCCTCACCATTGCCTTCAGCGCAGCAGCCTCACCCATTGCCATCAATGCAACCTGATCATCTGCAGCCTAGAGGAGACAGGGAGGGGGGCGGGACGAGCCCCCGACAGATTACATACAGGAGAATCTCCTATGATAGAAAGAACAGTGGTCCAATGGTGGCCCAGGAGACGGGACTTCCTATTACAGAGGCCATCAAGTAAACAGGAGATTCACACAGGTGAACAACAGATCATGGGCAGCAATTCTAGCAATAGACCTCCTCTGTAAACCTAAAGTTGTAATGTTAGGGGCTTTTAAAGTGTCGCCTATGGATAGTAAAATTGTATCTCGTGCAATCTTAAAGCAGGACAGGTTTGGTATCCATTTTACTGAATTATATATGGCAAAACCCACCAATTTATTCTCTAGGGCCTTTGCGTAAAAAAAAATACAGTATTTATCGGTGTAGAACACGCACATTCATTTTAAGAGGGACGTTTCAGGAAAAAAAACTTGAATTTTAAATAAGGAACTTTGAAGCAAAATAAGGGTCAGTGCCCATCTGCAGCCCCATCAGTGCCATCGATGCCCATCTGCAGCCTAGAGGAGACAGGGAGGGGGGCGGGACCAGCTCCGACAGATTACATACAGTGAGAATCCCTTATGATAGACAGGACACTGGTCCAATGGCGGCCCAGGAGACGGGACTTCCTATTACAGAGGTCACCAAGTAAACAGGAGATTCTCACTGTATGTAATCTGACGGCGCTCGTCCCGCCCCCCTCCCCCGTCCCCTCCGAGGCAACGAAATATGTAAGTATTGGCGTATAACACGCACACACTATTTGCGCCCGATTTTCATGGTGAAAAGGTGCGTGTTATATGCCAATAAATGTAAATATAAAAAAAAAAAAGTTTGTGTGGGTGTGTTATTATATATATATATATATATATTAGTGTGTTTGGGGTTTCGAAATAAACTTTATTTAGCAAAAGAAAATGATTGTTATATGTGAACAAAAAGTGCCAAAATACGCCTGGTCTTCAATTGGTTAACCACCTGAGATCCGCGCTATAGCCGAATGACGGCTGCAGCGCGGCTCTAATGTGCCGGGACGACGTCTATTGACGTCGTCCCGGCCACGAGCTGCCTGCGCGCCCCCTGTCTGTGAGACTCGCTGGATCACAGATCCGAGTAAAGGGTCGATCCCGACCCCTTACCACGTGATCAGCTGTCAGCCAATGACAGCTGATCATGTGATAATAACAGAGCCGGTAATCGGCTTTTTTTCCTGCTCGCGCTGACGGCGCGAGGAGAAAAAAAAAAAGCCGATCACCAGGGGCAGTGAGAGGGACATCAGTCCCTCTCACTGCAATATGCCCAGGGTCCATGGTGCCTACCTTTGGCAAATAAAAGTGCCGCCTACCAGTGCCCACTAGCTCCACCTGTCAGTGCCCACAATGCAATCTGTCAGTGCCCACAGTGCCAGTGCTGCACATCAGTGTCCCTTACCAGTGCTCATCAGTGTCCCTTACCAGTGCTCATCAGTGTCCCTTACCAGTGCTCATCAGTGTCCCTTACCAGTGCTCATCAGTGTCCCTTACCAGTGCTCATCAGTGCCATCCATCTGTGCGCATCAGTGCCATCCATCTGTGCGCATCAGTGCCATCCATCTGTGCGCATCAGTGCCATCCATCTGTGCCCATCCATCTGTGCCCATCCATCTGTGCCCATCCATCTGTGCCCATCCGTGCCATCCATCTGTGCCATCCATCTGTGTCCATCCGTGCCATCCATCTGTGCCATCCATCATTGCCCATCTGTGCCATCCATCATTGCCCATCTGTGCCATCCATCATTGCCCATCTGTGCCATCCATCATTGCCCATCTGTGCCACCCATCAGTGCCATCTTTGCTGTGCCCATCAGTACCGACTTATCTGTCCCCACCAGTGCAGCCTATCAGTGCCCACCAGTGCCGACCTCATCAGCGCATATCAATGAAGCAGAAAAATTACCTGTTTGCAAAATTTTATAACAAACTATTAAACATGATTTTATTTTTTTAATTTTCCATCTTTTTTGTTTGTTTAGCAAAAAATAAAAACCCCATCTGTGATTAAATACCACTAAAAGAAAACTCTATTTGTGGGAAAAAAATGGTAACAATTTCATTTGGGTACAGTGTTGTATGACCGCGCAATTGTCATTCCAAGTGCATCAGCGCCGAAAGCTGAAAATTGGTCTGGTCACGAGGGGGGTTTAAGTGCAAAGCAATCAGGTGGTTAAAAGAGAAGTATGGACTTTTTTTAAAAAAGGGGGGGGGGGGCACAAAACCTAATTATACTCATTAATCCGTTGCTGCATCTGTCCCCCTGCCGGCTCTGCAGTGAGAACTGAGCGATCAAACAGCACTGATCACTCAGTTCTTCCCTCCACTCTGACAGTCCTGGCTCTCTGCTCTGCCCCGCCTCCCCAGTGCTCGCTGGAAAGCTGGGCTGTGGAGAGGGTGGGGGAGGGGTTGGCTCAGGCTTTTGGGGCGGGTCCCTGGGAGGCTGATTCAGGGTTCTGGGTGGATCCCAACAATATGGTCGGGAACTTTTCAGAGCCTGGGCCAGTGGAGCGGCGTCAGCAGACTTTAGCAGAAGTACGACAGAAATAGATTTGGCTGGACTTCTGCTTTTTTATGACCTCATTGCAATCAGCTTTTTAAATTCTTGTAAATTTAGGAGCTTCGGAGGAGCCAAAGCGCTGGCGACTTCTACTTCAGGCAATGGAAGGTATTCGCCTCGCTGCAGAAAAAAGAAAATGACTTAGGAGGGAACTTTACATGAAATATTTTGTTTTGTAAATTACAGATTTTTTTATTTTATTTTTTTCCTTCCTGGATGATGTCTCTGGTTTATAGTGATGCCATGCTGGTAGATACCCCAATAAAATGTTCGATCGCGGCATCTGGAGTGGTTATTCTGGTTTTGTACGTATTTTACTTGGCACCCAAATATACAAAGAACAGAGTTCCTGAATACAGATTTATACCGTATTTATCAGTGTATAACACGCACCGGCGTATAACACGCACCCCAAGTTTAGGAGGGCATTTTAAGGACAAAAAGTTTTAGGAGGGAAGTTTAGGGAAAAAAAAAAAAGCTTACATTTAAGCGTCATTTGCAGCCTTGCCCAGCGTCATTTGCAGCCTTCCCCAGCGTCATTTGCAGCCTGCCCAGCGTCATTTGCAGCCTTCCCCAGCGTCATTTGCAGCCTGCCCAGCGTCATTTTCAGCCTGCCCAGCGTCATTTGCAGCCTGCCCCAGCGTCATTTGCAGCCTTGCCCAGCGTCATTTGCAGCTTGCCCAGCGTCATTTGCAGCCTTGCCCCAGCGTCATTTGCAGCCTTGCCCAGCGTCATTTGTAGCTTGCCCAGCGTCATTTGTAGCTTGCCCAGCGTCATTTGCCTTGCCCAGCGTCATTTGTAGCTTGCCCAGCGTCATTTGCAGCCTTCCCCAGCGTCATTTGCAGCCTGCCCAGCGTCATTTGTAGCTTGCCCAGCGTCATTTGTAGCTTGCCCAGCGTCATTTGTAGCCTTCCCCAGCGACATTTGCAGCCTTGCCCAGCGTCATTTGCAGCCTTGCCCAGCGTCATTTGCAGCCTTGCCAGCTTCATTTGTAGCTTGCCCAGCGTCATTTGCAGCCTTGCCCAGCGTCATTTGCAGCCTTGCCCAGCGTCATTTGCAGCCTTGCCCAGCGTCATTTGCAGCCTTGCCCAGCGTCATTTGTAGCTTGCCCAGCGTC
This sequence comes from Lithobates sylvaticus, assembly GCA_028564925.1. Lineage (NCBI taxonomy): Eukaryota > Metazoa > Chordata > Amphibia > Anura > Ranidae > Lithobates > Lithobates sylvaticus. The sequence continues at coordinate 199,993,423 of CM053037.1, read as the reverse complement.
ATTTGCAGCCTTGCCCAGCGTCATTTGCAGCCTTGCCCAGCGTCATTTGCAGCCTTGCAGCCTTGCCCAGCGTCATTTGCAGCCTTGCCCATTTGCAGCCTTGCCCAGCGTTTTTGCAGCTTTTTTTCTGTTAAAATTTCCCGCCAGCGTCATTTGCAGCCTTGCCCAGCGTCATTTCGGTCTTTTCCGGAGCCGCTTCCGTTTTTTTCGGTCTTTCGGCAGCGCTCGCTATTTTTCGCGGCGCTTGCCATTTTTGTCAGCGTATAACACGCACCCACGACTTTTTAAGGGGGAAAAAGTGCGTGTTAGTCTTGTCCGGGTTAAAATTTCCCGCTGCTGAGACGCTCTGTCACGTGCGCTGCCGAAAAAGACCGAAGCGCCCCCGGAAAAGCCGAGCCGACTGTTCGGCTCCGCTCGCGGTCCCGCCTCCCTGCTGTTTCCCGAGCGAGCGCAGGGAGGCGGGACTACGAGCAGAGCTGAACAGTCGGCTCGGTCTTTTCCGGAGCCGCTTCCGTTTTTTTCGGTCTTTCGGCAGCGCTCGCTATTTTTCGGCGGCGCTTGCCATTTTTGTCACTTTTTTTTTTTTTTTTTGGGGTATCGGTGTATAACACGCACCCACGACTTTCCCCCGACTTTAAGTGGGGAAAAAGTGCGTGTTATATGCCGATTAAATACGGTATATTTCACAGACCTCTACAGAGACTACGAAGGGCCGGTTCCCACTAGAGTCAGCGTGGCGCAGGGGGCAGTATTGACCAACGCAACCACCATATGGCAGCAAGAAGAAGATTGGTTTAATTATTTGGGGGAACTCTTCCAACAAACGCTTGGCTGGGGCCCGGCTCCCTTCAAGGTGTTTCGAATCCACATAGAGCAAAGGAGCTTCTATACAAAGGGCCACTTTACTGTGCTTCAGCCTTTGGGAGGGCCGGACCGTGGCCAGCAGGGAGTAAAAAATGCCCCATCATTGGTATTGGGGGAAATATTGGTGCCCCATTGTTGGTTTCAGTACAGAAATTGTTGCCCTATTGTTGGTGTCAGTGGGAGGTAAAGTACTCCAAGGGCAGGATTAGGGTATGCAAATGGCCAGTATGGTGACCACTGACAGAGGAATACCTTGAATAACGGGTGTAATTGAAAGGTCTTTATAGCTGTACTGGCTCTGAAGGACCCAAGGCGGCAACCAGGAGGCGGATTTGGCTCCCCTCCAAAACTGCATCAATGGGGACTAAAACAAACCCTTGTAATTCAGAGGTGACGGCAGGAGACTAGGGCAGGGATATGCAATTAGTGCACCTCCAGCTGTTGCAGAACTACAACTCCCATGAGGCATAGCAAGACTCTGACAGCCACAAGCATGACACCCAGAGGCAGAGGCATGATGGGACTTGTAGTTTTGTAACAGCTGGAGGTCCGCTAATTGCATATCCCTGATGTAGTGCCTTAAAAAACATCAGGTTCCAAGGCCTCAGGTAGGTCAGAGACAGACTGCAGGAGACGTCACGGAAACACGCTCAACTCCTTTCTATTGACTTCAAGCAGATATGTGGCCTCACGGCAGTGAGCCTTTATCCGTCATACCGCGTATCTGCGTCCTGGCCGAGTGCCGCACAAATGACCAGGCTCTCACCAACCATCGGGAAGGTTCCCGGTCACCTGATCTCTGATAGGTTATCACAGTATAGCCCGTCCCCGTGTTTTCTCTTTTGGATTAGACAAAGATCGCCTCCCCAATCCAGTGTATCTCACCGTCCACTAGGGATGGGTGAACCGTTCGCTCCGAGCAGAACTTCGGGCCGAACTTTCCTTGTTCGGCAAACAAACAAGTCGTTCGGCCATTTGTTCGTCCCCCTGAACTGACCTTCAGCCCCGATTGGCTGAAGCAGTGAAAGCTTCAGCCAATCAGGACACAGAGCACTGTCACAGTCATGATTGGACACTGTCATCATGATTTTATCCAATCATGGCTCATTCCTGCCTCAGTATAAAAGTATTCTTTCAATAGCAGCCATTTTCAGTGTGATTTTGGCGTGGAGAGAGAGCACTGAACAGAGCCCTGTTCTATTAGTTAGTGTGCTATACTGCGCTATTTTGCTTCAATTGTCAGTGTAGAATATTAGTTTAGTGTCAGTCTAGGGATAGTGTGAGTGTAGTGAGGAGGACCATCATTAAGCTTTGCATAGTGTGCAGCTAGAGTAGGGACAGCTCAGATAGTTTCGCTGTAGTGTAGTGAGACCGTGTCAGTATCTTGACATTAGTGTATAGCTAGAGTAGGGACAGTTCAGATAGCGTCAGTGTAGTGACGGTTGAACACTGTCTCTTTGATTGTGTTACTGACAGATTAACGTCATTTACTTCTGTGTGCGTTACTGCCAGTTTAATGCCATATAGTTCTGTGTGTTACTGCCAGTTTAACACCATATAGTTCTGTCTGCGTTACTGCCAGTTTAACACCATATAGTTCTGTGTGCACTACTGCCAGTTTAATGCCATATAGTTCTATGTGTTACTGCCAGTTTAATGCCATATAGTTCTGTGTGCGTTACTGCCAGTTTAACACCATATAGTTCTGTGTGCATTACTGCCAGTTTAACGCCATATACTTCTGTGTGCTTTACTGCCAGTTTAACACCATATAGTTCTGTGTGCATTACTGCCAGTTTAATGCCATATAGTTCTGTGTGCGTTACTGCCAGTTTAACACCATATAGTTCTGTGTGCGTTACTGCCAGTTTAATGCCATATAGTTCTGTGTGTTACTGCCAGTTTAACACCATATAGTTCTGTCTGCGTTACTGCCAGTTTAACACCATATAGTTCTGTGTGCACTACTGCCAGTTTAATGCCATATAGTTCTATGTGTTACTGCCAGTTTAATGCCATATAGTTCTGTGTGCGTTACTGCCAGTTTAACACCATATAGTTCTGTGTGCATTACTGCCAGTTTAACGCCATATACTTCTGTGTGCGTTACTGCCAGTTTAACACCATATAGTTCTGTGTGCATTACTGCCAGTTTAATGCCATATAGTTCTGTGTGCGTTACTGCCAGTTTAACACCATATAGTTCTGTGTGCGTTACTGCCAGTTTAATGCCATATAGTTCTGTGTGTTACTGCCAGTTTAATGCCATATAGTTCTGTGTGTTACTGCCTGTTTAACACCATATACTTCTGTGTGCGTTTACTGCCAGTTTAACGCCATATAGTTCTGTGTGCGTTACTGCTAGTTTAACGCCATATAGTTCTGTGTGCATTACTGCCAGTTTAATGCCATATAGTGCTGTGTGTGTTACTGCCAGTTTCACGCCATATCGTTTTGTGTGCGTTACTGCCAGTTTCACGCCATATCGTTTTGTGTGCGTTAGCGCTAGTTTAACGACATATAGTTCTGTGCGTCACTGTACGTTTGGCGCATTATATTATAGTGTATCCGTGTAGTGTGAGTACTCAAATTAAAGTGCACCTAACACCTCTTTACATTGATTAAAGTGCATCTACATACAGATTTCCACTTCTTCTTTACATTCGCTTAAAAGCACCGCCCCCTCCCTCCCAATATGTCTGGGAGGACAACAAGGAGAGGCAGACGTTCCCCTGGCACTGTAAGGGGGCCAGCAACAAATGTGTCCACAAAGGTGGACATGGTGGTCAGTCCTCGGGCAGGGGATCATTTCCTCTGTTTAGTGAGTTTGCCCGTGCTATCCAGCCACAGCAGGCAGAGGAGGTGGTGGACTGGCTTACTAAACCTTCCTCATCCTCCTCATCCTCCGTCACACAAGCAGAGACAAGTGCGCAGTCCCCTGCAGTTGCCAGAGTGGATAAACCTGCCTCCTTGTCCACATCTATTCCTGCCATAGCCCCAACATCAGCCATTGAGGAGTCAGCTGAGTTATTTGACCACAGCGTCAGCCACTTGCTCCTTGATGATGCCCAACCATTACTGGATTCAGAGGATGGTTCTGAGGATGAGGATGACAGGAACATGAGCCTAGAGAGAGGGAGGAACACTGGTAGACAAACTGGCATTCATGTTCCCCAGCCGCAGCGTATTGCCACGTTGTCTCCAGTGGTAATGATGATGATGAAGATGGAGGATGATGATGAGGTCACTGATGCGACTTGGGTGCCGGATAGAGCAGAGGAGGAGACTGAAGGTGAGGCGGCACAACCCCAAGGAGGCCGACATCAAGAAAGAGTAGAGAGCGGTCCCCCCATTCCATCACATTCTGCAGCTCTCATCTCCCAGCCCATCCCCCACGGCTCAGCTGTTGCTATCTGCAAACTGTGTCTCGGGCACATCAAACGTGGCAAAAACATTTTAATATCGGCTATTTTATGTCTGTTTTTGATACAATAAACATTTTGACTGATATTTAGTGAGCTGTATTTTTAGCTACATGATTGGTGTTGGGAGAGTTCATAGAGGCCTTTTATTTTTGAGTTTTCTGGAGACAAATGTAAACTAAGAAAAAAAAAAAAAAAAGCGAGGTTAGTGTTAAGGTCAAAGGTCTGGATCAGTATAATTTTGGGTAGAAAATACCCATTACCATCAAAAGAGAGAGACCAGGCTTAACAGAGCAAATCTCCAGAGACAGGACAAGTATGGCGGCAATGCCGCGGCTCTAGACCCGGAACGCGCTCCTCAAACTTTTCCCAGTACTACTTGCTGCACTTTTCAGACCGTGCCTAAAAGTCACATTTGCAGGTTTGCTCTGCACATCCAGGTCAGTGGGGGCCTGGGTACGGCGGCTCAGCGGGGTCCGGGTACGGCGGCTCAGCGGGGTCCGGGTACGGCCCTTCATTCTGGGTGTCTTATGGACACTCAGGGCTGGCTTGGGAACAAGCACACACGAGTGGCCCCAGAGCAAGCTGCTCACTCAGTAGGGTGGGAGGGGCCAGGAATACTGGCGGAGGGGACCCATGAAGAGGAGGATTAGAGCTGCCCTGTGCAAAACCATTACACAGAGCAGGGAAGATGTTCACAGGGGCAACACGACTTCCAGCGCAACTTTGGGAGGCGACTTGGAGCGATTTCAGCGCGACTTGGGGCGAAAAATCAGCTCTCGATGGCGAACTCCACGCCAAATTTTAAATAAAAAAACGGCATGCATTCCCCTCCAAGAGCATACCAGGCCCTTAGGTCTGGATGGAAATGGATGGATTGCGCACGCGTCGCCAGCGGCGCGCTCGTGACCCAGTCGGGAGCTCCGTGATCCCGGCTGCGGGACCAGCGGACCCGATCGCAGCTGGTGTCCCGCGATCGGGTCACAGAGCAGAACAACGGGGAGAGGTCTGTGTAAACAAACCTCTCCCCGCGCTTCCTACACTGACTGTCAGTGATTGGCTGTTCCTGGTCATCGGGAAAGCCGATCAATGACGTCAGACGTCAGCCCCGCCCCTAATGTAAAAAAACCACACACGTCACACTAACCCCTCCTCTCCCCCTAGTGGTTAACGCTTTCACTACAACTGTCATTTATACAGGAATCAGTGCATTTAAATAGCATTGATTGCTGTATAAATGACAATGGACCCAAATACGCCCGATGTGTCCGCCATAATGTCGCAGTCACAATAAAAATAGCTGATCGCCGCCATTACTAGTAAAAAAAAAAATATATTAATAAAAATGCTATAAAACTATCCCCTATTTTGTAAACGCTATAACTTTTGCGCAAACCGATCAATAATCGCTAATTGCGATTTTTTTTTACCAAAAATATGTAGAAGAATACGTATCGGCCTAAACTGAGGGAAACAAATGTTTTTTTATATATTTTTGGGGGATATTTATTATAGCAAAGAATATTGCATTGTTTTCAAAATTGTCGCTCTATTTTTGTTTATAGCGCAAAAAATAAAAACCGCAGGGGCGATCAAATACCACCAAAAGAAAGCTCTATTTGTGGGAAAAAAAGGACGCCAATTTTGTTTTGGAGCCACGTCGCACGACCGCGCAATTGTCAGTTAAAGCGACGCAGTGCCGAATCGCAAAAAGGGGCCTGGTCCTTTGGCTGCCAATTGGTCCGGGGCTGAAGTGGTTAAAGGGGGCTCCATTCACCTCCATTGATTTTTTCATGTAGCGCGACTTGAAGTCGGATCCAAGTCGCCCCGGTGTGATCGGACGCCAACATGTTTGTTTGTTTGTTTTTAAAAATAAAGGGAAAAAAACAAACAATCTTGAACCCTTAGAGATCTTTCTCTGCACTTTAGGAAGGAGAACATTTCATGTATGGAGAGAAAACACCAAATCACAATCGGGGGATTAAATGATAAAGGCTTTAATGAATCCAAAAATAATTTCTGTGCCGTGTACAAAGCTCCTTCTACAGCACCGAGGACTCCTCCCATCTCATGTCATGGCGCCGCCCTCTTCTCCATCCGAAACCCAAACCGATAATAATCACCATGATAAACACTGTATTACCAAAAGTATTGGGACACCTGCCTTTATACACACACACACACGACCTTTAATGGAATCCCAGTCTTAGTCCGGAGGGTTCAATATTGAGTTGGCCCTTTGCAGCTATAACAGCCTTCTCATCCAACATCAGTGCCTGACCTCACAAATGCTCTTCTGGAAGAATGGTGAAACATCCCCATAGACACCCTCCTAAACCTTGTGGACGGCCTTCCCAGAAGAGGTGAAGCTGTTATAGCTGCAAAGGGCCAACTCAATATTGAACCCTCCGGACTAAGACTGGGAGGTCATTAGAGGTCATGTGTGTGTAAAGGCAGGCGTCCCAATACTTTTGGTAATATAGTGTGTGTAAAGGCAGGGGTCCCAATACTTTTGGGAATATAGTTTGTGTATTCAGCCTAAAATTAAGAGACCAAGCCATCCAGCGATTACATTTATAAATATTTCACTCAAGATTCACACAACTTTCAGGATTCACCCATTTCCAAAACGAATCCAATGAAGAGAATTGGTGAATCCCGAGAGAAGATATTTATAAATGTTCTGTACAGAAAAACACAAAAGTTCAAAATAAATACCCTAAAAAATAAAGTCCATCAGATTTCTGGAGAGCGACGCGCTTCGCTCAGTGATGAGTTCACATTCACCTGGAGATTCAGATTCACCGCCAGACGAGGTCATCATTACCGAAAAATAAATTCCAACAAATGATTCCGAGCCGATTTCACCTTTTATAGACATTTTCCTTCTTAAAAGTGTCCATTGATTGGCTGTGTCCTTGTAGCCCCTCCCCCCCATGTTATCTGAACACATGAGGGTCTAAACTGCTAGAAGTCACTCTTATCTGCTAATACAGAGCATCCGGAAAGTACTCGCAGAGCTTCACTTTATCCACATTTTGTTACCATCTTATTCCAAAATGAATTCAATTCATTATTTTCCTCAAAATTCTACAAATATCCCCCATAAATGACAACATGAGAGAAGTTTTTTTGAAATCTTTACAAATTTATTAAAAAAATAAAAATAAATCCCATGTACACAAGTATCACAGACTCCTCCCATGTACACAAGTATCACAGACTCCTCCCATGTACACAAGTATCACAGACTCCTCCCATGTACACAAGTATCACAGGCTCCTCCCATGTACACAAGTATCACAGACTCCTCCCATGTACACAAGTATCACAGGCTCCTCCCACGTACACAAGTATCACAGGCTCCTCCCACGTACACAAGTATCACAGGCTCCTCCCACGTACACAAGTATCACAGGCTCCTCCCACGTACACAAGTATCACAGGCTCCTCCCACGTACACAAGTATCACAGGCTCCTCCCACGTACACAAGTATCACAGGCTCCTCCCACGTACACAAGTATCACAGGCTCCTCCCACGTACACAAGTATCACAGACTCCTCCCACGTACACAAGTATCACAGACTTCTCCCATGTACATAATTATCACAGACTCCTCCCATGTACACAAGTATCACAGGCTCCTCCCATGTACACAAGTATCACAGGCTCCTCCCATGTACACAAGTATCACAGGCTCCTCCCATGTACACAAGTATCACAGACTCCTCCCATGTACACAAGTATCACAGGCTCCTCCCATGTACACAAGTATCACAGGCTCCTCCCACGTACACAAGTATCACAGGCTCCTCCCACGTACACAAGTATCACAGGCTCCTCCCACGTACACAAGTATCACAGGCTCCTCCCACATACACAAGTATCACAGGCTCCTCCCACGTACACAAGTATCACAGGCTCCTCCCCTGTACACAAGTATCACAGGCTCCTCCCCTGTACATACGTATCACAGGCTCCTCCCATGACACTCAGTATTGATCTCAGGCTCCTCCCACGTACACAAGTATCACAGGCTCCTCCCCTGTACATAAGTATCACAGGCTCCTCCCATGACACTCAGTATTGATCTCAGGCTCCTCCCACGTACACAAGTATCACAGGCTCCTCCCCTGTACATAAGTATCACAGGCTCCTCCCATGACACTCAGTATTGATCTCAGGCTCCTCCTGTTTCCACTGATCATCCTTGAGATGTTTCTAAAACTTGATTGGACTCCACCTGTGGTGAATTCAGGTGATTGTACGTGGTTTGGAAAGGCCACACCCCTGTCTATAGAAGGTCCCACAGGTAACAGTGCATGTCAGAGCACAATGAAGTCCAAGAAATTGTCTGTAGACCTCGGAGACAGGATTGTATGGAGGCACAGATCGGGGGAAGGGTACTGAAACATTTCTGGAGCATTGAAGGTCCCAATGAGCTCAGTGGTCTCCACCATCCATACATGGAAGAACCTCCAGGACTCTTCCTAGAGCGGCCGCCCGGCCAAACTGAGCGATCGGGGGAGGGGCCTTAGTCAGGGAGGTGACCGAGAACCCGATGGTCACTCTGTGGAGAGAGGAGAACCTTTCAGAAGAACCATCATCTCTGCAGCACTCCACCAATCAGCCCTGGATGGAGGAGGGGCCAGACGGAAGACACTCCTCAGTAAGTCACATGACAGCCGCCTGGATTTTACCAAAAGGCACCTGAAGGACTCTCAGACCACGAGAAACAAAATTCTCTGGTCTGATGAAACAAAGATTGAACTCTTTGGCCTGAATGACAAGCGTCATGTCTGGAGGAAACCAGGCACCGCCCATCACCTGACCAATACCATCCCTACTGTGAAGCATGGTGGTGGAAGCGCCTTGAGGTGATTCAGTCCGCATTGTAGCTCTATACAAATTATTCATTCATTCGTGCTGTGGGGAGTTTTTTTTAGCGGCAGGAACTGGGAGACTAGTCAGGATGGAGGGAAAGATGAATGCAGCAATGTACAGAGACCTCTTTGATGAAAACCTTCTGGACCTCAGACTGGGGTGAAGGTTCATCTTCCAACAGGACAACGACCCTAAGCACACAGCCAAGATAACAAGGGAGTGGCTCCGGGACAACTCTGTGAATGTCCTTGAGTGGCCCAGCCAGAGCCCAGACTTGAACCCGATTGGACATCTCTGGAGAGATCTGATAATGGCTGTGCACCGACACTCCCCATCCAACCTGATGGAGCGCGAGAGGTCCTACAAAGTAGAATGGGAGAAACTGCCCAAAAATAGGAGTGCCGAGCTTGTAGCATCATACCCAACAAGACTGGAGGCTGTGATTGGTGCCAAAGGAGCTTCACCAAAGTATTGAGCAAAGGCTGCGATACTTATGGGCACGGGAGGAGCCAGCGATACTTATGGGCACGGGGGGAGCCAGCGATACTCGCGTGCAAGGGGAGGAGCCTCGCGTACTCGCTGGCACGGGGAGGAGCCTCGCTGGCACGGGGAGGAGCCTCTCGTACTCGCTGGCACGGGGAGGAGCCTCTCGTACTCGCTGGCACGGGGAGGAGCCTCTCGTACTCGCTGGCACGGGGAGGAGCCTCTCGTACTCGCGGGCACGGGGAGGAGCCTCTCGTACTCGCTGGCACGGGGAGGAGCCTCTCGTACTCGCTGGCACGGGGAGGAGCCTCTCGTACTCGCTGGCACGGGGAGGAGCCTCTCGTACTCGCTGGCACGGGGAGGAGCCTCTCGTACTCGCTGGCACGGGGAGGAGCCTCTCGTACTCGCGTACACGGGGAGGAGCCTCTCGTACACCGGGAGGAGCCTCTCGTACACCGGGAGGAGCCTCTCATACTCGCGTACACGGGGAGGAGCCTCTCATACTCGGGAGGAGCCTCTCATACTCGGGAGGAGCCTCTCATACTCGGGAGGAGCCTCTCATACACGGGGAGGAGCCTCTCATACACGGGGAGGAGCCTCTCATACTCGCGTACACGGGGAGGAGCCTCTCATACTCGCGAGGAGCCTCTCATACTCGCGAGGAGCCTCTCATACTCGCGAGGAGCCTCTCATACTCGCGAGGAGCCTCTCATACTCGCGAGGAGCCTCTCATACTCGCGTACACGGGATTTTCTTAATTTTTTATTTTTAAGTATGCAAAGATTTCAAAACAAACTTCTCTCACGTGGTCATTATGGGGGATGTTTGTCGAATTTTGAGGAAAATAATGAATTTAATCCATTTTGGAATAAGGCTGTAACATAACAAAAACGTGGAATAAGTGAAGCGCTGTGAATACTGCTGGGATGCTCTGTACCAGTCAGATATGCACAGTGCAGCACACAGCAGCCCCAGGAGAGAAGCAATACATGCAGGAATATTTTATTCACAAATAAGAATTGGCCTAAGCACGTCAGGCATCTAAGCATCTGGAAAGGATGCAATATACTGAAATGGAAGAGATTATAAAAAACGGGTCATCAGATGGGATTCCACGTCTTTCGATGAATGGATCACTTTTGCCAGGCGTGGACTTGGCTGCCGTGGCACAGGACATCCTCGGGGGTGTGTAAAGAGGAGGCGCACAAAAAAAAAAGCGGATCAGCAGTTGTTCAGTACGAACAGAACCGGCCGACATTGAAGACCAAGTCCTCCAAGTCTCCTCCACCGTACGGTCCGTGGTTGTGGTCCGTGGTTGTGGCCCTCAGACTCGTACAGATGATGCTCTTCCTTCACCCACAGCGGCTTTCCACCCTCCACTATGGGATATCCGCGTTGCCCCCCCACGACTCGAAAAGCTGCAGCCACAGGACGATTTGCCACCAAAGCGGGCGAGACACCTTCATTTGGCCTTTATCCTCTTGGCGGAGGCGCCCTCTCCGTCCACCTCCAGATCCCGTTTGCTGCCGGCGGGTCCCACGGGGTCAGCCACCGAGTTCTGCGCTTCTTGTTGGTTGCGCTCTCTTTTCTCTTTCCTTTCCTCCAGCTCCAGCAGATCCTCGGCAAACAAGGCTTTAATGGGTCCCATTAATTTGGGAAGGATTTTAAAGTCGCTCCATCGGATCTTTATGGGGGAAAAAAAAAGTGAAAATGTCAGTTGGAGGGAAGAAAGTCAACAACAAGGAGGCGGGTTAAAGCTCCAGTCACACTTGTGCCGACTCCGGATGGGTGCGACTTGGATACGACTTTGGCTTCGACAACGCGTCCAACTTTCATGCAACTTCTGGGGGTTTCCATTTCCATTGAAGTTTGTGGCCCTCAAGTTCCATGAAAGTCGGAGCAAAGCAGTCGCTGCAACTTTAAGTCGCACAGATATGAATGGTTATCATTGGAGAAGATGGGGGGGGGGGGGGGGGGGGGACGACTTGTCATGTGACTTTGGATGTCCAAAGATGCATAACAAAGTCGCCCAAGTGTGACTGGAGCCTAAAACATTTAAATATAAAGATATTCCACTGCCACAAGTGTCACTAAACCCCCCATCATAAAAGAACGATGAATAAAACGGTGTATTCCATGCTGGTCAGACTCACTCATCACTACGAGATTCCTTCTCTGTATTATGCAAAAAAAAAACCTGGTTGATCCTGCTTGCTCTCTATCTCCCCCTTCTGTCCATGTCCCCAATGCAGCGAGGGATTTTGCAGCTGTGGTGGTCGCTCTGCACATGCTCAGTTTTCAGCGAGTTTCTATACTGAGCATGCCCTCCCTATCACATCTGAGCTGCCCATGTGACTATAGTCACACATGTGGGCGTATAAACAATGACAGACCACACCCTCACTCCCTCCTCCTACTTCCCACTAACCAGCCAAACACAACATGGGCGGGATTATTACATGTAGATTGATGGAGGCTTCACCCCCCTCTTATTCTAAGACACAGGCTGGAGGGGGGAGTGACTGTCAGAAACCAGCCCACACCAGGTTATTACTGAAAAATAATAAAGATTTGATTTCAAATATACATTTGTGTAACAATTTAAAACGGTTTATTGGTATTATTTAATTTTACTCTGTATTCCAAAGACTTTTCTTTCTTTTTTTTCTTTTTTTTTAACATGTGACCGGCGGCAGAGGACTAGAAGCTCCTCCTGGTTATATTTCCCTGCAGACAGGCTGGGAGAGAGCCGGGTCATGTGACAGCTGGATATCCATTAGGAAAAAAGGGACTTTTTAATGAAAATAAATGACAGAGCCGTCACCCATATACAGAAAAAGGGACAATGCAAATGACGTCCAGAATGGACGTAGATTGCGGTGCGGTGATCTTATTAGGAAGTGGAAACCGGTACCTGTCAAAAATTAGGTACCCGCCCCGCAGCCACACAAATTGCCAAATGTGGCAGTGGAGGGTGCGAACAAGCAGATGGAGAGAGAGAGGAGCGGCGCCACTCTGAGTGCAGTATGTCAGTTAACCACTTGCTTACTGGGCACTTAAACCCCCCCTCGTGACCAGACCAATTTTCAGCGCTGTCGCACTTTGAATGACAATTGCGCGGTCATACAACACTGTACCCAAATTAAATTGTTATCATTTTCTTCCCCCAAATAGAGCTTCCTTTTGGTGGTATTTGATCACCTCTGCGATTTTTCTTTTTGTTAAAAAAATTTAAAAGGACTAAATAAAAAAAAATTAAATAAAAAAAAAAAAAAAAAAAAGATGATGCGGTAGTGATGGGCACAGATAGGTGGCAGTGATGGGCCGCACTTTTAGGTGGCACTGAATGGCGGCACTGGTGGGCATTGACAGGTGGCATACATGAGGCATAATTGCCTCTGAATTTTCGGGACCGATGTCCCTTTAAGATGAGCCGGTGATCGGCTTTATGTGGAGAAAAAATAAATAAAAAAAAAAAAAAAAAAAAAGGGAGGAAAAAAAAAAAAAACGATCTCCGAGCTTTTGTTTTGATCATGTGATCAGCTGATCACATGGTAAGGGGCCGGGACCCGCCCCTTGCTCGGATCGCTGATCACCCGAGTCTCAGTGACTCCTGGGAATTGATCCGCGCTGTGGCCGTCATTCGGCCATAGCGCGAATGTCAAGTGGTTAAAATTCATTGTTTAATAAAAAGGAAGATCAACTCACATTTTGGTGAGATATAATGTGCATGGCATAAGTAGCTTGGGCTCCTGTAGTCCAGCAGGGCAGCGGTGGTGGTCAGTGGTTCCCGAGGCTGAAGACGGTCACACAACAAGCACGTCAGCGGTGATGGACGGGAGGCGTGGATGAGCTCGCGCTCGGAGCATGCGTGCTCCTTCATCAGGCATATGAATATGCCATATGCATATGCTTGCTGTGTGACCGTCTTCAGCCTCAGAGTGGCGCCGCTCCTCTCTCAGCCATATCCACGGAGTCGCTTCTGCCCTCTACACTGTCTACACTGAATACAGACCAGAAGCCCTAAACCCCGGTCTGGTTTCAGCAGTGAATGAACTTTGCCTATTGGCTCACCCGGATCTTGGAACTATTTCCATATGGCACACGAGCTGCGTTTCTAGCGCTCAATCTTTTTTCATTTTAACATCTGCGAACAAGCAGAGCTTCCCCCTTTTGGGCGGAGTTCCATTTTAAAGTGGTGTGTCAGCTTAAAAAATATGGTTTTTAAAAGTCAGCAGCTAAAAAAAAAGTCGCTGCTGACTTTTAATAAGTACACTTACCCTCCCAGGGCGCCCGCGATGCTGTTCGTGGAGGCCGAGATGTCCCTCGGCGTTCCGGATCCAGCGCCGCCATCCTCAGTAAGGGAAACGGCTTCGCGCGGCCAGGCGCGAGTGGGATTTGTGAATGGGGAACGCAATGTGTTGTGGGACACAGTTCCCACAACACACTGCGCCCCATTCCATAGAAGACGGAAGGAGAGAAGATCACCGCGGCGCTGGAGGAGGCAGATTAGGACAATCTGCCTAGCAACAGCCATTTCTAGTAAGTAAAAAGAAAAAAAAAATATTTTTTTTTTTTTTCATTTGAAATTGTTATTAACATTTTTAAAAGTAAATATTTGCTGCATTGGTCAAAATTCATTGCTGAATTGTTGACTAGGAAGGCATAACTTACCCGCATGTGATCGAAGGAGATCCCCACCTTTCTGCTGAATTCGTCGCTCATTCGGGGGAGTTTGGAATATCGCTGGCTGAAGTGGTTGAGCATCACATACTCGGCGTTCATCTTCCTCCCAACGCTGATGGCCTGCGAGGTTGTGCTATTCAATACAGAAAGGGAGAGAGAGAAGTGGTGTTTAGCTCGCAGGTTATCGGGACGCGTTCCATTCGCTCCAATGGGAAGTGAACGCTGAAAAGTCGCTCAAAGAAAATACAAAAATGTTCACTTTGCCCACAGGATAAAACGAACGAATGACGTTTAGATATTAGAGGCCGATTGTTGAGATCTCGGGAGCCCAAATCCCTCTAGACACTGAGATCCTCCATCTCTACAAGAGAGCAAAGAAGGACAACACCGGCAACCCAAGACTTGGCCAATTCCTGATAAATCTGAGCTCCAGGCAGATGTATAAAAAACGAATTTAAAAGTCAGCAGCTACAAATACTGCAGCTGCTGACTTTTAAAATAAGGACACTCACCGGTCCCAGGGTCCAGCGATGTCGGCACCCGAGGCCGAACCGTCCCTCGGATGCAGCCTAAACTCCTCCCACTTCCCCCTTTTTGTCCCAAATGACTAGGGGTGCAACGGATCGTCGCCGATCCGTGATCCGAACGGGTCACCCTGTTCGGATCGGCACACCCCGCGATCCGCGGCCTCGGCCTTAGGAAAGGCCGCGGCTTCTGGCTTAGGAAAGGCCGCGGCCGTATACTCTGCATACTCTGCACTACACCCTGCCAATACTCTGCATACTCTGCACTACACCCTGCCAATACTCTGCACTACACCCTGCCAATACTCTGCATACTCTGCACTACACCCTGCCAATACTCTGCATACTCTGCACTACACCCTGCCAATACTCTGCATACTCTGCACTACACCCTGCCAATACTCTGCATACTCTGCACTACACCCTGCCAATACTCTGCATACTCTGCACTACACCCTGCCAATACTCTGCATACTCTGCACTACACCCTGCCAATACTCTGCATACTCTGCACTACACCCTGCCAATACTCTGCATACTCTGCACTACACCCTGCCAATACTCTGCATACTCTGCACTACACCCTGCCAATACTCTGCATACTCTGCACTACACCCTGCACTACACCCTGCCAATACTCTGCACTACACCCTGCCAATACTCTGCACTACACCCTGCCAATACTCTGCACTACACCCTGCCAATACTCTGCACTACACCCTGCCAATACTCTGCACTACACCCTGCCAATACTCTGCACTACACCCTGCCAATACTCTGCACTACACCCTGCCAATACTCTGCACTACACCCTGCCAATACTCTGCACTACACCCTGCCAATACTCTGCACTACACCCTGCCAATACTCTGCACTACACCCTGCCAATACTCTGCACTACACCCTGCCAATACTCTGCACTACACCCTGCCAATACTCTGCACTACACCCTGCCAATACTCTGCACTACACCCTGCCAATACTCTGCACTACACCCTGCCAATACTCTGCACTACACCCTGCCAATACTCCGCACTACACCCTGCCAATACTCAGGCAATATTACAGTGGGGAGATGGCGTGGATATTACAGTGGGGAGATGGCGTGGATATTACAGTGGGGACTATATAATGGTGAAATTTTCACAGGTTTTTGCAAATTCAATTATTATTTGCTGATCCGAAAAATGATCCGATCCGTGACTCTGATCCGAGGATCGATCCGATCCGTGAATTTTTTGATCCGTTGCACCCCTACAAATGACTGCCCTGTGTCCCAGTAGGAGAGGCTCAGGGAGGATAGTGACAACAGAAGAGAGATGGGGGCGCTCCGTTTCCTGTCGAGGCTGTACATGCACAGTTACCAGTGTCCAGCATCATGACGGAAACATTTTTTTGCTCCATCTGTGGGGCAGCAACCTGTCGATCGCAATCTCCTTATCAATCGCGGGCAAGTAACGGGTAGATTGTGACCCTT
The DNA here is from genome assembly GCA_028564925.1 of Lithobates sylvaticus. Taxonomy (NCBI): domain Eukaryota; kingdom Metazoa; phylum Chordata; class Amphibia; order Anura; family Ranidae; genus Lithobates; species Lithobates sylvaticus. The sequence continues at coordinate 199,977,081 of CM053037.1, read as the reverse complement.
TCTCTGTGACTCTTGGAATCTGGGCAGGAGGAGCGGTGGGGGCGAAACTTACTGGAATCGGTTCGCTGTATTTTCCTCCAGCAGCAGCTGAAAGGCGGCTTCTCCTCCTCTCCCTTCCACCGGTATTCAGCTGCTGCATGAGGAAAATACAGCGAACCGATTCCAGTAAGTTTCGCCCCCCCCCCCCCCCCCAGTGCTTCTGGCTTCCCCTCCTCTACTGCCGGCTGCTGAAGTGATCAATTCAGGATGGAGAGCGGGGGAAGGGGCTGGTAAACATGTATGTCAGTACCGGCCGCTTCTTTTTATGAATGAACACAGCGGGTGATCGGTACCGAGCACTTCCCATTCATTCACTCTCCAGGCAACTGAGCCTGCAGAGAAAGGGACTGGGAAATCTCTGTCCTCATTCCATTTATCTTGTCTCAAAAGTGAGACATCAGGTTGTCTGATTAAATCCCTAATATTTCACTAAAGCCCCCCAACAGGGCTTATAAAAAATAAAATAAAATAAAAAATTACACTGCCCACTGTTAGGGGAGGTTAAAGTGGATGTAAACCCGATTCATGAAAACTGAGCTAGGAACATATCTGTAGTGTTTACTTATCTCTCCCCAAAGCACTGAGTCCCATGTCTTTCTGCTGCTCCGTCC